>OX578139.1:90496878-90566878 GCA_951213105.1 Amaurobius ferox | reverse complement strand
GTTGGTGGTAGGGGAAGGAGGGTACGGTCCCTGTGGATGCCTCTCCCACTGGGTTCCGTTCTAAATTGGGTAAATAAAAAGAATGTTATGGAGATAGTCGCTGGGGGCGAAGAAGCCCAGTGGTTAGCGCGCGGGAATTGCACTCAGTAGGCCCGGGTTCGATTCCCAAAATTGCCGCCGTGTTTACGCGAAGTACGATCACGTTAAACATGTGGGTCCGTGAGTCCTTCCGAGAAGTTGGTGGTAGGGGAAGGAGGGTACGGTCTAAATTGGATGAATAAAAAGAAAGTTATGGAGATTGTCGCGTAGGGCAAAGTAGCCCAATGGTTAGCGCGCGGAAATTGCACTCGGTAGGCCCGGGTTCGATTCCCAAAATTGCCGCCGTGTTTACGCGGAGTACGATCACGTTAAACATGTGGGTCTGTAAGTCCTTCCGAGAGGTTGGTGGTAGGGGAAGAAGGGTACGGTCCCTGTGGATGCTTCTCCCACTTGGTTCCGGTCTAAATTGGGTGAATAAAAAGAAAGTTATGAAGAATATCGCGGAAGGTGAAGTACCCCAGTGGTTAGTGCGCGGGATTTGCACTTGGTAGGCCCGGGTTCGATTCCCAAATTTGCCGAATAAAAATAAAATTATGGAGATTGTCGCGGATGGCACGGTAGCCCAGTGGTTAGCGCGCGGGAATTTCACTCGATAGGCCCGGGTTCGATTCCCGCCATTGCCAAAACTGCAGCCGTGTTCACGCGGAGTACGATCACGTTAAACGTGTGGGACTGCAAGTCCTTCCGAGAGGTTTGTGGTAGGGGAAGGAGGGTACGGTCTCTTTGGATGCCTCCCCCATTGGGTTCCGGTCTAAATTGTGTGGCACTTCCTGGCCTTCCAAGCAGTTACCTTACACCTTTCTGGTAGGTCGCGCCAACGAGTTTGCCACGGTCAGAATTTTCAAGGGTAGCGAACAGGCTGGTCGCCAAAGGCGGCTAGTATATATATATATATATATATATACATATATACATACATATATACATACATATACATACATATATACATATATATACATACATACATATACATACATATATACATATATATACATACATATATACATACATATACCTATATAAAAAATGTATATATGTATATATATATATATATATATATATATATATATATATATATATATATATATATATATATATATATACATATTTTAATACATATTTTAATTAAACAAAAATTTGGAGTTTCCTTATTTTTTTTTATATCTGCTCAATTCCTTAGCATTTGGGACTTCATGTGTTGAAGACCCAGACCGTCCGATTCATCCTGAGGACTTGAGCAACTAATTGGATGGCCGGGGAACTTTATGTGTGTCGTTTTTACTTATTTTTTATCTTGTTTGCACGCATTTATTATTGTTCGGACTTATTGGGACATTTTTGTTGAGATTTTGCATACTCAAATTTTCTGTACTAGATCTAGGTAGTTTATGATGGAACAATAAAGAAGTCCTACAACAATTTATGATGCAACTTAAATGTCCCACGCAAAATGATACATTGCGTTTTGGATCGTAAGGTGGACATAAGTTGGCTTATAAAGAGTTATTTTTCTTTATATAAGCTCAATTCCTTAGCATTTGTGACTTTATGTGTTGTTGTTGAAACCCAGACCGTCCGACCTACCAGAAAGGTGTAAGGTAACTGTTTGGACGGTCGGGAAGTGCCACCCAATTTAGACCGGAACCCAGTGGGGGAGGCGTCCACAGGGACCGTACCCTCCTTCCCCTACCACCAACCTCTCGGAAGGACTTTCGGACCCACATGTTTAACGTGATCGTACTCCGCATGAACACGGCGGCAGTTTTGGCAGTGGCTGGAATCGAACCCGGGCCTACCGAGTGCAACTCCAGCGCGCTAACCAATGGGCTACCGCGCCCTGTGACTTTATGTGTTGAAGACCCAGACCGACCGGCTCGTCAGCAAGGACATGAGCAACCGATTAGTCGGCCGGTGTGACTTTATGTGTGTCATTTTTACTTATTTTTGTATGTTATTTGCACACATTTATTATTGTTCGGACTTATTAGGATATTTTTGTTGAGATTTTGCACACTCAAATTTTATGTACTAGATCTAGGTAGTTTATGATGGAGCAAGAAAGGAGTCCTACAAGAATTCATGATGCAATTTAAATGTCCCACACAAGATGAGGGGTTATGTGGTGTTTTGAATCGCGAGCTGGGCATAAGTTGACTCATAAAGAATTTCCTAGACCGCTGGATATTTAGCAATATGGCCAATGAGAAAGCTCCTCATACAAGCTTTCCAGCCAATGGGTAGACGAAGGCGGATCTATAACACACGAACCGTGTTTAGTGAGTATTCAGAGAATGCAGACTGAGTCCAGTTTGAGAAATGAGATGCAGTGAGAGAGTGCAAAAAGGAATGAGTCAGACACGTGTCTGAGACAGAATATAGTGGAATTTGTATCCTTATTGTAATCAACAACAACAAAAATCCTATTGGGTGTCAGTGAGATATGGGTTTAAAAAGCTCTAAGTATTATTGTTTTCCCACATATTGAAATCTGCTAATTTGTATAGCGAAAGTTAATTGTTAGACACTTCACCCACAAATTTGTTTTATTAATTTTTTTTTTACTATTTGTTTTTAGTTACATTTCACTAAGTTCAAATTTTTCTTTTTTGATCTGCGTCAGATAGATTTTATTGTGAAATCCTGAGTTATTTTTTCAGGAATTATATATTTATTACTTTCCCAAAATATAATGTATAGAGAAAATATTGGGACGGAATCGAAAATCCATTGCGAGTTTTCGACTTCCATACTGATTTTCAATAGGGACAACCAAATGATTATTTCACATGAAATTTACCCTAATAAACTAATTAAAATTCTTTAGAAATCCAGCATGAATCGTTCTTGAGAAACTGCATATCTTAAGAATGAATTAAAGGAATAATTACCAAAATATCAGAATGTTAAGATTAATAAAATAATAATTTCATACGTACTATTAAAGTTAAATAAACAACTATTTCATACTTAATATTAACGTTAAATAAATAAAGATTTCGTAATTAATATTTTAGTAGAAAACGACACAAATATTAGAACGTTAGCATAAATCTTTATTCAGATATTTCACATTGTTATGATGGGGCGCGGTAGCCCATTGGTTAGCGCGCTGGAGTGGCATTCGGTAGCCCCGGGTTCGATTCCAGCCACTGCCAAAACTGCCGACGTGTTCACGTGGAGTACGATCCCGTTAAACATGTGGGTCCGTAAGTCCTTCCGAGAGGTTGGTGGTAGGGGAAGGAGGGTACGGTCCCTGTGGATGCCTCCCCCACTGGGTTCCGGTCTAAATTGGGTGGCACTTCCCGGCCGTCCAAACAGTTACCTTACACCTTTCTGGTAGGTCGGACGGTCTGGGTCTCAACAACAACAACATTGTTATGATGATTATATAAAAAAATATTACACACAATTGAAAAAGTGTACCACAACGGTCCACTTTATTATATGTAATATAATACGATCGACACATCTGTGAACATCACTCTCGTGGAATTGGTTCATTCCATTCATTAGAGAAGATACTTTTATAACAGCTTTATATTTTGGCAGCCAGGAATTAGTCAAAACCATTTATGTCTCTGAATATATTTTGTTAAAAGTAATTTACTCTAAAACGAAAATTTTGCTCTTATGTATATTTAAGTTTTTTCCTGTGCCACAAATAAGCTGCTATAAGTGCTAAATTTGAATTGACTTGCTGTTAATTTAATTCAAAACACATTGGGGTGTAAATCTTGTACACAATTATTTCGCTCTGGAAGAAACGTAATGTCTTTTTAAGAAGCCTTTATGTAAGGAAAGTCATGTGCTGCACAAGTCATATTTTTTTCTAAATCATTAAATTTTCTAATAGCAAATGCAGCAAATAAAAGCATCATATATATTGCAGATTAACATGTTTATGGAGTAATTAGAAAATGGTGCAAACAATATCTCCAATGGCAAAATAATTGTCACTCTCCTTTTAAAATGAAGCATTTTACGAGAAGTTTTTAAAATTACATAAATGAACAAAGACTAATTTTTAAGAACCCCCTTTCGATAATCAAAGAATGAATAATTAACATCATGCATTAAATTGAAACCAAAACTCGAAAAGGCATGTATTTCTTTATTTTGTTAATCAATTTTTATAGCCAGCAAAACGTATTAGGAATTGATATGCAAATGTTAAATAATTAGAATATATTCAAAACTCCCCATGCCGCTAAAAATGTATTTTTGATGAAATATACACAATGAGCATTTTAGAAAGTATTTAAATTATTCACAACTCATATTTAAAAATGATAACAGCTATTGTGTGTTAAAATTATTTTTATTGGATTAAATATCCGTGAACAATGAACATAGGAGCTATATATACGTGCTTGCATATTTAAAGTATTAAAAATATTTAAAATTGTTGAAAAATTAAAAATACTGGTGAATAAAATAATACTTAAAACAACAGACAAGTCTGTAAACTGCAAATGGGTATATAATGCAAATTGCGGAAATTGTTTGTGTGCTGAATGGTTGATTATTTTTACTTTATCCCATTTTCTGGAAAATAACATTTAAGGAAAGTATTATTTCCCAGAAAATTTTAGAATTCAAGATTTTGACTCAAAATGCTTGTTTTAAGAATTCCGAAAGATATTTCGAACACTTTTTCAGAGATGTGTGTCAATTTCACAAATTCTGTGTGTATGTGTGTGTGTATGTGTGTGTGTATGTGTATGTGTGTATGTGTGTGTATGTGTGTGTGTATGTGTATGTGTGTATGTGTGTGTGTGTGTGCGTGTGTTTCTATATCCATAGATACGTCTGAGTATGTCTCAATAGCTCAAGAACGATTCCTCAAATCGTCTTGAAATCTATGTAAATAAAATTTAAAATATGTCTGCATGTATGTTTGTTTGTTTTATCATCACGGGAGAATAAATGAACCGAATTTTATGAAATTTTGTGGCAGCCTTTGAATTTAGTCCACTTAATTTCCAATATTTCGAGTTTCTAGAACCAGGGGTCGTTTAGATATTAATTAAAAACGCATAGTTAAAACTTCCATAGACATAAAATTAGGCAGACGATATTTTCCCCGTAAATTTATGTGAAGAAAATGATACCATGTCGCTTAGCAACTGATTTAAATCCAATGTGTTTTTGCGGCAGACGATTTTATAAAATCTCTTACGATTTGAATATAATAAAGAAATGTATATACAATAAATTTTATCGAAATTGCATTTTTGACTGGATTATATCAATTAAAATATTACTGGGATAATTGATATTTTCAATTTATTACGACAGCAGTTTTATTTTGGCAAAAACGGTTGAAATTCATATATTGTAGAACGGCAACCTGCTATTAGTACACTCGTATATCTTTAAATCTACGAGAACATAAGTAGTACGATTATATATCTTCGCATACAACTTTACTTTCATTTTGGCATATCAATTACTGACCTCAAGATTAAAGATTGAGGGGATAATTGTTGTTTTCACTTTATTACGTAATCTGTTTTATTTTGACAAAGATTTTTGAAATTTCCATATTGCAGTACGGGTATATTTCTACTAATACACGGGCATATTTTCTAATATTCAAAAATTCTCATACAATTTTGTGCTTTTATTTTGCCATATATTGTTTTAATTTCATATTTTTGGGACCAGGATATTTCATATTTCTGACCTGCCCGTGAAGATAATTTTGTATGGCAAGAACATAGATTCTTATACTTCGTTTTAGGAGCATTAATCTAAATATTTTAATAGGATGTTTGAATAACAACGTTCTTTAGAATATTATAGGAATTTGCACATGATTGTAAATTGTAAGTTTTTTTATATTATATATTAGCAGCATACCAGTTCTTCATACGGAGTATATAATATAAAGAAACTTAGAATTCCCAATCATGTGCAAATTCCTATAGTATACTAAATGACATTGGTAATCAAAGTATTATGTTAAAATATTAAATTTATTGCTCCTAAAAGGAAACTTAAGAATATCTGTTCTCACTATGCCAAACTATCTTCAGGGGTAAATCTGAAGAATAAAACATCCTGTCCCCTTTTGTAAGCAAGTTTACAAAAAATATGAAATTGAATCAATATATGTAAAATAAAAGCGTTAAAATTGTATGGGATCCGTACAACTTATATAAGCGATTATTAGAAGATATAACCTGTATTAGTAGATTACATATATAAATTGAAAAAATCAATAAACACGTTATATGTAAACCTGAAAGCCGTAATTGACTCCAATATATGCCAATATGAAAGCGCTAAAATTATATGCGACTATATATACTCATACTACTTATATTGTCACAGATTAGAAGATATACCTGCGCATTTGTTGAAGTTTACTCGTACAACATGCAATATATGAGTTTCAACAATTTTTGCCATAATAAAACAGATGGCGTAATAAATCGAAAATATCAATAATCCGCGTAATCTTTATACCTGAAATCCGTAATTGATTCCAATATATGCAAAAATATATCAAAATATATGTCAATATATAACAAAATATATGCCAATATACCTGTACTACTTATATTCTCGTAAATTAGAAGATATACCCGTGCATTTGTAGAATATTACTCGTACAACTTAAAATATATGAGCTTCAACAATTTTTGTAATAATAAAACAATCGCATAATAACTTGAAAATATCAATAATCCGTGAATCAATAATCCCCGGAAATATCAATAATAATAATAATGTTTAAACCTGCGTAATTGATGTTATCCAGTCAAAAATGCAATGCCAATGAAATTTATTTTATATACATATCTTTATTTTTCAAATCCGAAAAGATTTTTAAAAAGCCATTTTTATCCATTTAGCGAGTTTTTCGTTAATGTAGCAACATTTTAAAAAGGCGCCAAGTTGGTGACATTCCACCAAATTCGTCGCCAAAATCTCTCCAAGCGTTATGGACGGAGAAATAAGTTATTCTTACAGCAGATAAATGACTATTGGCGTTCAAATACAAAAGTACTACTCAAACTATCTTTTCTCATGAATGGAACGAGCTATATCCACGAGAATCATGTCACCAAATGTATCGCATGGTATTACATATGAAAAGTGAACATGTTTCTCAATAGGAATTTTTATTTTTTATTTTATATGACTTTTGATAATTTTTTTGAAAAATGTGCAATATCTCGAGAACGGTTCTTGTAAGCGTTCTAAAATTTATATCAATCGTTTTCTAATGAAAAATTACATAAGATATGTCTATTTGCTTAACTTTATTAGAGGTTTTGATTTTTTGACTCTTAAATATTTAGGGGGTTCTGGACATTCGATTACGTATAAAAACAATAGGCTCCCAGTGTCTATGGATTGTAATTTTTGTACCAAATTTCGTTCGATTTGGTCCATTCGTTCGTCAGTTATCGTCTTCACAGACTCACTGACAAACACACACACACACAGACATCACTTCAAAAATGTTCGATTCGTGATCAGGGATGCTTGCAACGTGCTCTCCCGTCGAAAACTCTAATTCGGATTTTCGACCCCGTCACATTACTTTCCGTATACATTATAGTATATAAGGAAAATAAAAAGCGCATGACGCATGAAAACATTGGGTTAAAATCCGTTGCTAAGCGACGTGATATCATTTGCTTCAAATAAATTGGTGGAAAATAATCGTCTGGATAATGATATCTCCATTGAAGATTTGGCAAATATTCATCCATTTAGCGATATTTTAAAAAATCGTGAAATTTATCGCCAAGTGCGACTGTAGTGACAACTCCACTTGGCGACAAATTGACGAAACATCATTACAGTACTATCCCCTAAAAAACACAACTAATTTCATTTATTAAGCCCAATGTTATCAATTTCACGATATTTTTTTTGAATTTACAAACATTTTTATCAATTTGGTGACATTTTAAAATTTTGCTAAATGTGTTAGTAAGTAGGACTGATGGAGTGAGAGAGAAATGCTACCAAAATATCATTTCAGTACTCTCTCCTAAAAAAATATATTTAATTGCATTGATTTGCGTCGTTTTTATCAAATTAGGGACTTTTCCGCCAGTTTGGCAATATTTAAGAAAAGTTGCCAAGTTAGTGATATCCCGCCAAATCCGTAGCTCTTAATTTGCAGATCTGAGGAATTTAAACAACCTGATCCCACTTGTATATACTAAATGAAAACACTAAAATTGTATTAGAAAATATATCCGTTCTACCTGTTTCAATAATCGGTTAAATGAGTTTATTGGCTAAATACAGTATGTGAGTTTATTAGCTAAACACAGTATATGAGCTTGAAAACACTTTGCAAAATAAATGAAATTGATGTACGCAGTCCGCAATTAATATAGTTAAAATAAAAATCAAACCGTTCATTTTTAAAATATATTTTATATCAATTTATTTAATATTCAATTAAAAAATAATAATAATTAAAAAATACATTTAATTTGATTGCGTTGCCGAGCAACATGATACAAGATAGAATCTTACTCTTAAAGTGCTAATAATTAAATAACCGTTTTGATTTCTTAATATTTTTCATTTTTGAGTAAAAGCTTGTGAAAAATAAATCATGATAATAGATTTTCCATTTAAATTCATGTTTTAAACATTACTGTTTTCAAACAATTCATGTTTTCAGAAGTGACTAATTAGCCCAAAATTATCCCACCAAACTCAGTGATAAAGTTTTAATTCACTTTCACGTTTTAAACAAACGATTTCGTTAATAAACGACCTTTTTGTTTGGATGAACTAGGGAGTTAGAGAGTAGAACTTCTAGGAAAAAGTTTTGTTTTTCATTAATACCTCGACAACTCCTAGTCTTAAAAACTCGAAACTTGGACTAAATATAAGAGGGCCTATTTCAAGGCTATCCACAAAATTTCATTAAAGTCGTTTCAGCCGTTCTCCCGTGATGAAGAGACAAACGAAAGTTTAATTCTTCATTAATATCTCGAGAACTCCTGGTCGTAGAAACTCGAAACAATACTAAATTTCAAGTGGGGTTATTTCAAGGCTACTCACAAAATTTCAGCGAACTCGGTTCAACCATTCTCCCGTGATGATGAGACAGCCAGACAGACAGGTTTTCAATTTTATTTATATAGATTCCGTACAAAAAACGGTTATACTGCTAGTACTATTCGCATATATGTGTGTGTGTGTGCGTCAGAGGCGTGTGGTCTGATAAGGCAAGAAAAGCTAGCTGAGGTTAAATTTTAAAAGCGAAGCACTTGGCTCTGTTCCAATATTAGCAGCAAGAAGGAAAATGCACACTGCTCATGCTCTAACCCGAGCAGACATTTGAGCATTTCATCTAGTCACGGTAGAACCAATTTTAATGAAAAGTGGTGGTCATGATCGTGAAAGACCCAGACCTCCCGACTCACCCTAGGGTACGATCAACTAACTGCTTGAGTGCCCGGGTGGTTATGATCGTGGTATAGCTGCTCCAATTGTGTAAATTGCAATGCGATTAAAAGGCGCATTTTCCAGTTAAATAATGTGTAAAATATGAAAAACAATTTGCTTTAATTCATGGATATATTGATATTTAATGTATGCAGAGCACTGTGTCTGTTGCTTTACCCCACCGTAAGCTACTGGTGTTGTTGTTGTTGAGATCCAGACTGTCCGACCTACCAGAAAGGTGTAAGGTAACTGTTTGGACGGCCGGGAAGTGCCACCCAATTTAGACCAGAACCTAGTGGGGGAATCATCCACAGGGACCGTACCCTCCTTCCCCTACCACCAACCACTCGGAAGGACTTACGGACCCACGTGTTTAACGTGATCATACTCCGGATGAACACGGCGGCAGTTATGGCAGCGTGCAAATCCATTGCGCAAACCACCGGGCTACCGCTCCGGAAATGTGCCAACAACACGCGGTGTCCCCAGGTGGTCACCCACTCAAGTACTAACCGCGCCCGATGCTGCCTGACTTTGGTGATCTAACGAGAACCGGTGTTTTCAGCACGGTACGGCCGTTGGCACTGCAAGCTACTGGTGTGTGCAAAAGCACTGAAAAGCCGTACTCTTTTGTATTTTGCATTATAAGAGGTCATTTTCTACGAGAAATGTGGCATTTCACGAAACGAAAGCTGTGGTATTATATATGAGGGAAGATCGTTCGAACTTTGTTGTAGATATAAATTAACTATATACTTGTTCTTCGTACGAAATATATATTGTAACGAAAACTCATAATGTGTGTGTGCAGTGCGTTTTTTATATTTATTTAATAATACATCACACAGACATGAGAGAAGTGAGATTTCCGGTGCTGTCATAATAAAAAGAGAGGCAGAAGCGCAATTACAATTGTATGTATATAGATAATAACAATTTTACGAATAAACAATAGCTTCATTATTGACTGCACATGGATTTTATTATTAGAAGCTGAAAAAAAGATGTTTCATTTATGATCCTTAATTTTAAAAGTATTGTTTGTTATGTAGCTAATTTATTTATAAAAGAATCATAATTGCATGCAAGAGCAAAAACAACGATTGACTCACGTTATCGCATTTTGAATTTTGAATTTACTGCAGATATTTTACAAAAATATTATATCACGTTAATTTGAAAACTTAATTAACGATTGGATACCGTTTTTTTGTAGGCTCATATAACGATCGGGTTACGTTATAAAGGTGATGAAACAGTCAGAAGGGAATAAAGATGGGCACACAGAAGAACAGGCGATCGCATAACTTTTATGTGGGATCATTCTAAACCTAATCGTTTAAAATTTTACAAAATTCATTACAGCCTTACTCCCGTGTTAATGACCCAAAAAATCATATCAACAGATGGTTTTCCTTTTTTTTAAATAGCGAGTACTAAAATTATATGTATATATATATATATATATATATATATATATATATATATATATATATATATATATATATATGCACAATGCATTTGAATGAATTCTATTCTTTAGTGCTACAGATTTATTTACAATTTAACAACAATTATTTTGAGAATTTTTGCAGAAATTTTTAATAAAAAATTTCTAAGCGAAGCTCATAAAAATCATGCACAGTTTTTTAGAGTCTGGTGCATATTATAATGCATGCGTAACTAAACAATTTAAAATATGAATATATGAGAATGACGAGTGGAGTATTACACTCCATACATTTTTGTTTCACGTATGCCATTCATTAAATAGATGCTCTTTATAAATATGTAGGAATTTATTTTCCTTTCTTACGTAAGAATTTAATTCATTTATAATTATTTAATTGATATCAAATATATCACGACAAACTCAGGTTAAATGATTTTCTTACGGAATGACAAGAATTATTGGAATTTTTTTTCGATTTCACCTTTTGCTTTTCATTCTATAAGAAATTAAGTTAGTCATCCGTGAAGCCGAGATAAAAGGGGAAAAATTTGCGGTCAGAAACGCGTAAAGAATGTGAAAATCCAATAAGTGTCAAGATAACTCGTGTATATGAGTTTGATCGCGGTTTCGAATCAATAGAAATCACTTTATGTCGACAGCAAAGTAATGTGTGGAAAGTGCGCCAACACGGATCATTAATAATTGAAGATAGCCGATACATACTTAATCGTATCATTAGTAATATATAGATCGTCTTTAAAATAATTGTTCAACGCATTTATGATTTTTCAGAGCCTCCAGAAGCCTTAGAAGTGCTAAAGAAAACTGCACAAGCCAGAAGAAGCAGACATCTGCAGAAACAGGAGCCTGCAGAAGCAGGAGCTGCAGAAGCAGAAGCCTACAGACGCAGACCCCTGCAAAAGCAGAGGCCTGCGAAAGCCAAATAGAGGTTGAAATTTTTAACATTTGCAATATCCACTATAAGGCAGAACCTAACGGAGGTGAACTTTCGATTTCCGTCCAGTAGGCGGATAAACTGTTGCGGTATCTAAAAATCCTTTCCAGACGCTACAAAAGTTCCGCAGTGATTTAGGTGAGTGAATCTTTGCAAACGTATAATATCAACCACGGTACAGAATACAACGGAACTGGATTTTTAATTTCCTCCTAGAGGCAGAAAAAATGTGTTTTTTCCCACGAAAGTACTTTCATACTTTCGAGAAGCCCCTTTTAATTACATCACTAAAAGCTTTTTTTTTTCGCTATTTATGTCATTTTCAGTTTGGGGACTTAAAGGAATTTTAAGATATATTAAACCTAGAAGAACTCGCTGTATTCATACTAGTATTTTGTTAAGTTTTTAATCCAAACCAAAGTGATTTGAAGTTATATATCTCTCAGTGGCGTAACTGGTATTAAACGCGAATTTATCTTGAATATATGCGAATACCTCTTAAGGACTCAGGGAATATAGGTGTGCAAAGCGTTCCTAGGGGCAGAGAAAATGGGTTTTTTCCATAAAAGTGTTTTCATACTTTCGAGAAGCTCCCTTTAATTAGAACTCTGATAGCTATTTTTCCTTCTACTTATGTTACTTTCAGTTTGAGGACCTAAAGAAATTTTAAGATATATTAAACCTAAAAGAACTCTGCATTCATACTAGTATCTTGCCAAGTGTTTAGCCCAAGCCAAGGTGATTTGCATACATATCCCTCAGTGGTGTAACTGACATTAAATACGAATCAGGAGCTGTTAAGGGTGCAAGAAACATGGCTGTCCTAAGCATTCTGAGATTAGCGGTTCTCAAAACAAAACAATGTTTACTAAACAATTTCACACATTAAATGATAAAACTATATTATTGTTATTATAACAATTAAGCACATTCAGTTATTTATGATGAATTAAAACTGGTTTCTATAATAAATTGGAAAATAATTTGCAACTAAATATCAATTACATGTTAAATATAAATAAACATATTTCTCAAGTTTGTAAACGCAGAAGAGTAGCAAGCTCAAAATTGGAGCCAAGGACGGGCAAACGTCTACATATACGATTAATTATGGCTTTATTTTGCAATTGTCTTCAATACCAAACGACTCACAAAAATAAATGGAAAAATCTAATGAATTTGTAATATAGGCTAAAGCAGCAAATAATTTCTTAAACTATTTTATCGCATTTATAATTTATTTTCACTAAATTGCTGCTTATGGATGGCAAAAATTGAAATGATACTAGTGGAGCTTTGAAACAAAGAGCAAACGAAAAAGAAAATATAAATTAATGAAAATACCAAAAACTTCAAATATCTTTCACTTATAAAAATGGCCCCGTAAAATGCTTAGGACCCCAGAAATTGAAATTCTCTCCTCACAAAAAATAAAATTTTTTTATTAATTGTTTTCAGGTGGGGTTGAGGGGAATCTAAAATTTTAGCGAGACCTCTTACATATATTGCTTAAGGGGCAGAAATCCCTTCTTACGCCACTGATATCTCTATAATTTTTTACATTTATGAAAAGCAGAGTTTCACTGTAGAGAAAATAATTTCGACATTAATAAAGTATAATCCAGACTAACTTTACCTAATATTAACACTATAAATTACCATTAGTATCTGGACAGTATTATTATATTAATTTGATTTAAAACAAACAAGTTTTATGGACAAAATGCCAAACTGTAACTGCATTGTTATGCTTAAAAAATACAATTACCTAACTTCACTGATATATCTGCTCCTTTTTTATATGAACGTATCCTGCATTTTCAATAACAATACATGCAGGGCAAAAGTGCAGTAATATGATTTTACTTCTTTTCTCGAATATTTCTTTCAGTTCCCTTTTAACTGAATGCATCCAACGTGCCTACAAGACATTAAGCCGCGAATTCCGTCCACTGCATTGCATTAAATAAGCCCTTTGACATCCCGAGGAGGGAGAAACACTGATGACGTTGAGTCATGGACATCAAGGTAACAGCTTGGATTACGGAAAACTTTTCTAAGAGAAGCAGCAAGTCCAACATAAAACCTCTGATATTGTCTGGCGTGTTTTTAAAATATCCCATAAAGTTTGAAAGGATAAATTTCGAAAGAAAGGTATGCTTTATGATGACATTTTTGCTGAATGTTCAAAATCTTAGAAATTTATTTCGACTGAGTTTTTGCAGAATTGATGTTTATCTTTAACACAATTATAAAAAACTATGATTAAGTTTCTCTTTGTTGTTATGGAACATTGCTTTATTTTAATTTTATAAACCTTTTGATTTATGGTCATGCATTTCGTTTCCAATAAGCATGATTACAAAATAATAAATCTATTTAATTTTAAAGAGATATTAGCCTTTTTTCACAAATAAAATTAAAAATAAGGCTTGCACGGAAAATATGTATATAATAGGAATAATTCTTATTTTGCCGTGATTAAATATTGTAAGTTTTAGTTTGATTACTTTCAGTGTTACGAATGTGTAAAATACCCTCACTGAAGTCTCTTTCGCAGCCCAGACGGAGAAAACACTGAGACAGATAATCCTTCCTATGGCATCAATTCAGGGTTGTCATATGCTGAAGTTCGGACGGTGTTGTCAAATTTGACAGTTTGTCATTTTGGCTACTTTTCGAAGGTTCGAGAATCATTTCGAAATAACGAATATTATACGACATATGATATACTTCTAAAAGTTTTTACAGAGAGTATATAAAAGTAGTCATCAATCAGTTGGAGAACGGTTGACGTGATACGAGCTACATTGAGCTGTGACATAGGTCAATGGTTTGAGAATGATAGCTGCTGCTTCGTGAAATGAGAAATGTCAATGTTATGAGAATGTTATTGGCTGTTTTGTGAAAATAGTTGAGAATTTAATTACTATTTTACACTGACAGTTGTATAGTAATCCCGTAAGATAGGTATCGAGCTGTTTGATGTATATTATTCCTTTTTACGCTGTATCTGTAAATAAATGTGTTATTTATTCAGAAATGTAGACTCATTCTTGTATCCTGAAAGTACACTCACGGTTCCAGAGTATGCGTCGTACCAATTTCGGATTGTTTTTTGGATAGAAGTTGTGCCGAAATAATAAATTTATTTTATTGCATTTCCTAAAGTTTAATTTCAGTTGCAACTAAGATTTAGAATATTTTTTTATTCAAATTTTTATGAAATGGGTGTTATAGAGTAACAATATTGTTTTAGTAAGTATTTGGTGTTACTGAAAAAAAATGAAAAAAGCATGAAAGTGATCGTTAAAGCTAATTTGATGTGATTTAATATATTTTCAAAACGCAAGAAAAGTGGTTAAATCTGGATTTGTTAAAGCAGCTAATATAACGAACATATGGGTTTTCGTAGAAACTAATAACAATTGAATATGTGGGAATTAAACTAAAAATGAGATACTCTGTTTTCTATTTCTGTAAAAATTAGTAGACATTTCATATATGCTAAATAAATAACTATGCCAAATTTATTTCCATTTGATAATGACTTTGACCTCATCTGTAGTTAGTGTGGTATTTTAGTGAAGATGCTGCCAATATGTGGCGTTATTTTATTGAAGTTAATTAAATTAATTATACTTTATAATATTTAGATTTTAACAAATACTATAAATTGCGTTTGTATACTCAAGTATATTGCATGTATTCATAAAAACCTACCAAATTCACCTCATAAGTGATAGCACACTTAGCTAAAAAACAACACATTAATCATTAGTTACAAAGTTTACTTTCTAAATTATAGTTATTTATTTTCAGTAAAAAATTAACAAACATTGTCAAAAGAACCATTAATGACTATTCAATTTACAATAGTCGTTGATTTAAATTCTTTTAGAAAAGACTTAGGATAATGTGAGACCTTAATTACCACTGAACTTGGAGCGAAGTTACACTTGACAATTTGCAATATAATAATTGCTGGTACGTACATCGTTTATTGCAGTAACGTGGCATCAATATACAGAGCTTGGCTTGGGGAAGTTGATGTGCTAGCAAATAGGCTCCCTTATTTAGTCACACCACCATTTTACTCCTTTTTTGCGACCACATCACTTCACTTCTAGTCACTATCTCTCTCTGCGAATCTAATTTGATTTTCTCTAGTTTCTGGGAAGCACAACTTCTCCCGACTCCCATTAGCTTCGTTTTTGTGCAATTTTGGGGTGAATCCTGATTGGATCCCCATTTGCTGATGGGCTTGTGCTAGTCTTCCGCCCGCGGAATCATCAGTTACACCCAATGATATCATCGAGATCTTTTCATTGCGGATTTATAGGTCTTAAACCTCTCCGAGAAAAATTGTCAACCCTAGCGTCATTTATCTGAGTGTTTCTTTTTGTTCAATTTGTTTTGGTTGTTGTAAATTCTGAAATAAAATTGCCTAATAGGTGTCACCATTCTCTGTCTTAAAATTTTCCTAACTGGAAAGCAACATTTGCAGTAACCATTTGTTATTACGATAAAGTCGATGGCGTTTGGCATTGGTGATAAACCTAAGGAACACTTGGTATGTTTAGAAATATTCAAAAAAGAATTTTGCCAAATATCTAGGTTTTAATAGAATTTTCCCATAGAGGGTATATATAAGGATGCTCACACTTTATATTAGGTAATAACAAATATGGTCTGAATTATGATTACATAGGCATTTTGAAAACTGAATTCTATGATTGTGAGTTCGATGAACACTTAATTGTTACTTTATTGTACATGAAGTTTCTTGCTTTTCTTTACTTTTCTAGTATATAGAAAGTTGGTAGGTATTAGTATCACTCAATATAAAACGGCATATATATTTTCTATTATTATAAAGTAAACGTAATTTTTTTAAGAATTAAAAAAATATAATTCTGCCATTCCAAGTTTTTTTCATTATGTTGGAATTCGTAGAATTACTCTTTGTAGAAACAGTTACTGACAGCCTTCTCTTTTTAAATTTTCGTAAAATGTATCTATAGCACGAAAGTAAAGAACGTGGCTCGTTAAGTGCTTATCCTATCTACAAAATTCGAGTAATTTCTAGAACTCGCTCTAAAACTCGCCAAGTTGGGGATATTTCACCAAATTCTGCGCCAAGGTCCTCGCATTTGCTGCCAAGATCAAACATATCAGAAGTGAAGATAATAGCAATGGTTTTCCCTTAGGTATTCCTAAGGAATTCCTAGTCAATTTGAAATCACTTCCATAACAATGTGACATATTTTCGATTTCTCCCCGTCATAATTTACTCCGTACCCCGTGCACTAAGTTGTTCCACGTCAAACATTTGAGTGGAAGTAATATGTCTTTGGAACATTGTTTTTATTTTTTCGAACAATTCTTCCTGCTCTCATTTTAACTGGATACATCAACGTGGCTACAGACATTAAGCTGAAAATTTCGGCTACCATATTGCATTAAATAAGCCTTTTTGGCATCTTGAGGGGTTAGAAACACTGATGGTGTTGTCTCACGGACATCAAGGTAACAGCTTGGATTATGGAAAACTTCCCAAGAGATGCAGAAGTTCAAATCAAACCCCAAGTTAAGCCCCGATTTGTTTAAAACATATCTATAGTTTTATCGAACAGTTCTCGAAAGTTAAAAGATACCCAAGGTGGCATTAAGTTAGGATGTTCAACAGTTTAGAAACGTCATTTATTAGTAAGACGCTTTGTAATGTTGATATTAATTTTCTGTAAAGTCCGAAATCGAAATTCCAATCCGAAAACAAAAACCGGCATTCAAAATTCATTTAAGCCATTTATTCATTTATAATTACTACGCATTTTTTTTACTTTATGAATGCTTTTTCATTTTTAACACTTTTTCACAAGTGTTTATGACTTTGTTCATTCTGTCTGTATGTCTGTCTGTCCGTTAGCACGATAACTGCCGTAAAAATGACTTAATCAAAATGAAATTTTAGTATGTTGTTCAGACGGTCTATAGGACCTATGGGAATATAAATGAATAATATCACCCAATTAGTTTTGGATTGAACCCGGGTTGAAAAAATGGAATACATTGAGCCCTATGGGACCTAATTTTTCAAGCATTTTTTAAGCGGATTTAAAATTCACAAATTACTTCGAAAATTTTAGGCAATATTCAAATTGTTCCATAAAATATATAAAAAAAAATTCAGCGAAATATATTCAGTTGTTTTTTAAATAAAAATTAAAATAATAATAACACCTCTTATATGAAGCGATCACGTGTCCATGATATGAAACGATCACATGACCCACTTCAAAATGATATATGGCATCCATCTTGTGTCAAAATCGTGATTTTTAAAGTTCTTTTTAATTCATATTGAGTGTTGTATCCGTCCTAAACCGTCTTTATTTTTGCCTAAATTCTGTGCATCTACATACTGAAACAACGCAATGACAATATATTTCAGTTTAAATGCTCTTCCAAATTTCATTATTTCTACTATTAAGCCTATTTTTAACCTATGTAAAATGTAAACAGCAAAATATGTAGAATGAGTTGTATTAGAATAGCTGTAATTCTTTAACACAAAATCATTTAGTCCATGGAGTCTGCTTAGCTGATATGAATGAAATATTCATTGATTTTAGAAAGGGAAGGACGATATTTTTCGATGAAGTTTTACGCACTGAGTTCACTTACTTGTAGCTCCATGGTCTTAATTTTTAAATAAAATAAATTATTATAGTATTGTGATGAATGATATGAATGGGAAATTATTTATGAATGAAATGCTGCTTTTTTAGAGAGAGCCAGGCGTGTTATTTTTTCTATGACGTCATTTGAATGAATTTCAGTTGTTTTCGATGAAGTTTTTAAATATAATAAATTATCGTGGTATTGTGATAATTCTAAAATTATTATCAAGTAATATATCACATTATAGAGATGTTTAAACCAGGCAATTTATATTTCAATGCCGTCATTTGAAAGGAGTTCATTTTTTTCGATGAAGGTTTAAGTTTTCAATTATAATAAATCAATGTAGTATTGTGAGAAGTTTTAAAATAGTACCGAGGAATGTATTGCATTTTAGACATGTTTAAATAAAAATGCATTGCTGTTGAAAAGTGTTTCATAATCAATGCTTTAAGCATGATTGATCTTTCTTGTTAACTATGCATTTGATGAAAAAGCACATACATTTCAGATACACTGCCATTTTTATATGTTATTGATATCGCCATCTATTAGTTACTATATATATTATATGTAAACATTGATTTCAGACTATCACATGTTGCACTTATTATTTTATGCTTCGAAACTATTTTATGCTTATTATTTTAATTGAAATAAATGCTTGTTATAAACTGTAATTTAAAGGAATAGAAAAATATGATAGTTTATTCAAAAAATTGAAAAGTTCAAAGTGAAACAAATTATCATCTACTGTCGATATTAATAACCATACAAACGAAAAAAATTGTTAAAAAAATTAATTACATTTTCAGAATGTGAAGGACTGGATGCTTATTCAGGGTTCCAGATAGAGCAAACCATAGTTTAATACTGGTTTAAATTAAATGTAAAATTATTTAAGCCAATATAGAAACTGAAAATATATTTCTGGTGCAAAAATTGCTTTAAAAGGAGAATAATAGGTGACAGGCACCAAATACAGTGAAATAAATTATATGTCAATATTTAGATTTAAATGATAAGATTTATTTTGAAAGATTTTAAATAATATACGTGTGTATAGTGACAACTACGTACATGGCATGTGTTTGCAAAACCCCCCAAATTTACCCCAAAAGTTCAAGTCATCTTACCTTAGCTGAAAGGCAAAACATTGGTCATTAACCATAAAATTTATCTTTTAAAGTAATATTTATTTATGTAGCACTCAATTATTTAAATACATATTCAACTAATATTTTATACAATACTAATTATTTTAATCTCTTTGAGAATCAGCAAATATCTCCATTTCGAGGAGAATTTCATATTCGTAGTTCAACCATCATTTTCCAACTGATGTCTTTTTTATTGCGATGACTCTTTGCGAACTGATGTCGCCTTAGCAGCACGATGAATATTTTTCAACTGATCATCATTCTTTCGTTTTGCAATCTTAATGTAATTTGTATCGTGTTTCAGAGAACAACGCCTTCTCCATGTTTGAGTGGCCAATGCTTTTTATGATATATTGGAGTCAGTCCTGATTGGACCCCCTCTTATTGATGGAGCTTGTTCGAGTTTTGTTGGAAGCATAGGTTACGCCCATGTAGACATCGTGACTTTTCCATTTGATGATGTCATCGCTAATCCAGGAATTTATGGGTCGTAAAGTTCTCAAAGCAAAATTGTCGAAATTGTGTCACACGTCTGGTTCCTTCTTCCAGCTTGTTTTCACTGGTATATTACCATATTTGGTATCATATTATTTTAAATAACTTGACAAAATCCCCAACTGAAGCATTTCCAATCGATGTTGGTGATACAAAAAACTATTTAAATCTAGAACACTACTTTTTAGCATATATTATAATATAAATATGAATTATAATGGTTTTGAAAGTAAATCATCAAGAACAGTAAATCATCATTGGATATACATATAAATATTCATATTATATATATTCATATTCATATATATATATATATATATATATATATATATATATATATATATATATATACACATATATATCTTTATATATATACCCAGCGTGCTATTTAAAATCAATTTTGAGGTTTACCGATAAAACCTATCCGCCACTGTAGAATTTCTTTCATTATTTTATACACCGGATCAGATATAAAGATGATATTCAAATCTTCTGATTTCTGGCCAAGTGCCAAAGTATCCGTTTGTTTTCACTTAGTTTGTTAGATATTTTTTTAACGGATACATTTTTGGTGTCGTAAAATCTTAAAAATATCACTAGCAAACTGGGTCAATCATTTCGTAGCCTATTTCTAATTGAATCTTTTCGCTTATAAATAGAAAGGTATTTCGAGAAAAGGTTACTGCAAAGATAAAATTATTTAAAGCAGAATTAAGCTAAGCCACTGCCACTCATTCTTAAAAGTTACAAAAGTTGTTATATTATCTTAAAACTAACCGTATAGGAATAGTTTATCATTCAGTTATATCAAGGGATATATGTTTCATGCGTTAACAACGCGTAATTATCAGATATCAGTAATAATAAAATATTATACGCATCTATATTAATGCTTCTGTATTTGAATGCAATGTACCTGAAAATGTCCTCAAGTACCCTCCAAAAATGTGCATGGAAACGTGCATGAATTTACAATTTACATCTATGTACATTTAATTAACCGTGCGCAGTTGAATAAATGTAATTGAAGTACCCCTAGCGGCAAATTTAAAGAGTTAGGATGACAAACTTGACCACGAAGCGACATAGAAAGAAATGCCAATTACTCAGTTGTATATGACTATCAAATATGTAGGATAGTAAGACCCGCTAAACGCATATGTGAATTATCGTATCATCAGGGACTGTAATTCAGTAACACTTGCAATGCTTGTCAAAGAATGAGGTAATGTTCGTTGTCTAATTCAAATATGCATTGTTGCTGTCAGAAGACATTTTGAGCAGACTGTACGTTAGATTCCATGTACATTAGATGTATTTATTTTGGCATTCCTGAATAGGACTGCAATTTGCCAATAATTATATTGTGTGAAATAAATATATTTTGCAATATTTATTGTCAATTACTGATAATTAGACAATACTCCACATCTTTGCATGCTTTTTTGTCAATATCGCATTGTTGCTGAGTTTGTTAATCTAATTTCTTATTCTTCGCTAGAGGCACTTTAATCACCTTTGTTCGATTGGGAATGGTGTGTGTAATTAATGTGTATCTAATGTGTACACTCGTAGGTATATATTTTACCACCTGCGAGCACTCACAGATTTCAGCATTTTCTGGCAATCAGTCGATAAAGAATACGGGTATATTATATTAGGTATATTGTACGGGTATATTATATTAGGTATATAGTACGGGTATATTATATAGGTGTTTGTGCTCGACTTTCTGAGAGTCAACTGACTTATGGATCCAGTCTGATAACGTCAGACACTGGAGGATAAGCAACAACAACAACAACATATAGGTGTTCACAAGCTGAGCATCAACGCTTTATTGTCTTTCAATGCTCACTATTTGTTGATACGTTACTACCCAATCCCTGTAGTATGAATCATGTTGACATTTTTAAATATAAATATGCCATAGTATTTAGTTCAATTTGTCTCACAATCATTATCAGAATGAAGGTATAGATCTCGCACTTGTAATGTCCTTGAACACGTATGTCGATGTCGAAGGCCCAGACTACACAGCCAACCCTAGGGCTTACGGCAGTTTAATGTGTGGCCGGGAGAGGAGGTTAGCCGAAACCGTCCTCCACAGTCAGTCACCAAGTTTTAGTCTGCAATTACTTAAAATTCAATAAAGTGATTACATGGTAAATATATATACAGACAGTTTTAGAGTTTTACATAAAATACAGTGGGAAGGGAGGCAAAGAAACGTAGATTTTAACAAATTTTGAATTTTGAGGTAAAAATTAAATTATTTTCTTAAAAGGAAATTAAATTTATGTAAAACGTATTGACAAAAGAATCCGAGCAACCGCGGGAAAAGGGACAATACAGTAAAAACCTGCAAAAGAAAGCAAAAAACATAGCTGAATAAAGGTTACAATCAGTTGAGGTAACCAGATAAAGTTAAGTGCAATATAGCACTACATGTACACAGTAAGATTTTCAAATATATGAACAGCCGAGGAACACAGGAAAAAAAGATATATACAACAGAGAAATATAAACAGGAAACAAAATATACAAAAGACGGACACCAAAAAGTGTAAGTACAGGAACAATAAGAGACAAACGCCTGGGTATGTGGATTAACTATTATATAATACTTTACTGAAACATAAATCATAATCAAATTAAATCTACTTCTGATCAAATAATATATAATTTGTAGTAAGACAAGTTTACAATGATTGCTAATAAATCTTGTTTATAACCTGCTCATAATTTTATAAACAAATTTAAATTATATTTTTCATTGTTGAACAAAAGCCTGAAGAAAATAATCCATTATTGTTAAACAAAAGCGTGAACAATTTAATAAATATTTGATACATAACTCATGATGAAGTTTTAAACCGGGAAAATAGATATCTAAATAGCTTCATGTTTTAAACAATGGTATGAAGGTTAAATTCATTGCCATTAGCAACGAACTTAGTTACACACACACACACACACACACACACACACACACACACACACATATATATATATATATATATATATATATATATATATATTTATATAATAGTTTGAAAGTCCGATGAAAGAAAAGTGAGAAGCTGCAACTCGAAAAATACTCGACTTTCTACAACATCCACAAAATAAAAGCAAGTTACGGTATTTATGAAAAATTTTTTTAGATAAAATAAACTATATATATATATATATATATATATATATATATATATTATATATATATATATATATATATATATATATATATATATATATATATATATATATATATATATATATATATATATATATAATTAAATTTGCTTATAAATGAAAGTGAACCTGAAAAATATATCACTCCTTACTATAATCATACTAAATATAGAATATAAATTTAACTAACTGAAACACAATTTCTGAATCCTGCTCATAGTAAAGCAAACAACTCTACTAAATTGGGTCTGCAATTACTATAGTTCATCAACAACGAATTAACATTAACCCTTAACATGTAAATAGGTACATTTACAGCAAAAATATATTCATTAGCATTGTTTGTTTAATTTGTGAAGTTAACACAGACTCTATAACCTAGAAATTTCTTCAAATGAAACCACGATTATTCACTGCCGAAGAGCTCTGATAAAACAGAGATAAAACAGAGAGTTTTGTCTTAGCACTGAAAATATGATCTACATTTTTTGTAGAGGAAGATTTTCGGACTGATAAATTAAATTGCTTTGATTTAATTTTATCTTTACGTATGTTTTGTATTTTGAAATCAAATGCTTAATTATTCCTTTTATTTATTTTAAAATTATGACTATTTTTAATACAATTTATATAATTAAAATTGTGCCGTCTGTTTTTTATATTTTTACATCATATTTAAAATGTCTTCTAACTTACACATTGTAGAAAAAATAATGAAAATACCCAATTGTGTGCTGTATGCCGAAATATGATATAGTAAAAGGAAAAATCTTTTTCTATAATTATATGTAAGTAGATAAAAGAAAAACACAATAGGAAAGTAAAAATATTTTTCTTAATTGTTAGGATTATCTGCAATATTATTAAAGACTTCATAAGCAATTCATTATACAGGGTTTACCAGACACATTTACCTCGGCTTTTATTCCTTAAATATTGATCTTAAACATATATAATAAATTACAATGTTGCGTAAAAAAAGTACAGAATTTTGTGAAATCTGTAAAAAATTTTAGAGGATTAAATTTGAAGAAATACAAAATTTAAATTTTCATACGTTCCCCGTACTAAAACATGTCTGATGAATATATATATATATATATATATATATATATATATATATATATATATATATATATATATATATATATATATATATATATATATATATATATATATATATATATATATATATATATATATATATATATATATATATATAAAATGTGTCTCATACTCTAATAAGGTGATGTACAAAATTTCAGCATTTTATCATAAGAAGTCCCAGATATATGTTTAAACAAAATTGATGAGGGATTAATCACAAATTAAAATGTAAATGTTTAGAGCAAGAGTGCAAATGACGCAACACAGATGTGCATTATAGGTTTGTTATCAGACGAATGCAGCTCTGTATTGGCATGGATGGAAAACATTTTGAACAAGCTTTGTAATCTTTGTGTAAAGTTATTGTTTCTACGCAGTGTAGATACTTTTGTACCAATAAATAGCAAGCTTATTATTTAGTTATGTAACCATTATTTTCTTTCGTAATTTGTGTATAACCCCTGAAACGCGATCTGCCGACATGATTTTTTGCCTTTGATAACCCATGTCGATGCATTGAAAAGTGGTTTAAGTCAGAATTTTTTTCCTTTCATATCTCTGGGACTTTTTATGATAAAATGCTGAAATTTCGTACATCACCTTATTAGTGTATGGGCCACATTTTACTTATTGGAAATGTTTTCTTGGGGCCGTATAAATATTTAAATTTTGTTTTTCTTCAAATTTAATCCGCTGAAAATTTTCATCGATTTCATAAAATTCTGTACTTTTTTACGCAACGTTGCAAATTATTATATATGTCTAAGATCAATATTTAAGGAATAAAAGCTGATGTCAATGTTTTGGTGACACCCTGTATATCCCCTAATTGCAAAGATGATCTTGTACTTTATATTTGCAAAGAAAATACTTTACATTTACGTAGGAGCCCAGGCAAAGCTTAATACGGTCCTATCTTCTAGTATATGAAGTAATACAAATAAATTAAAAATCCCGACAATCATATTTAATTACAGAAATATAGTATTATTATTTAAAAATCTTCAGCTTCCAATCGTGACATAAGTTGCTAGGATATAAATCAACTTGGTATATGTCCCTGCCCACATTTGTCCATTCCCATTTTCAGCATTCGAAATTTTTGGGCATTGAAATAAATGGTTTTTTGTAATAAATATGGAAGATGCATTTGAATTTTTACGCAGATGGTTGAATTCCGAATTTCTGCAGGTGTGAAAATGACGAAGGAAAAAAAACAGAAATTGAAATAACATTTCGGTGTGGATTTTATATTAACACTAATTCTGGTAAGTGTAACTGTCATTTTATTTATAAATCAACAGACATTTAATGACTGCAACTATCTGAACAGCACTTAGTTAAGATTTTGAAAGGATAACATAGTATTCAGTCTCACAGAATATGAAATTACGAATAATTAAAATTAAAATATTTTTTTGTTATCTTCTATAAGTACCGGTAATAATTTAAAATTATGTTTAATATATAATATAATTTTGTTCAATCTGGAATGCCTGTATTCTTTTTTTAAATCTAAGAGTCTGATCCGACTAAGGCGACGGCTAATTGATTAAAGTAAAATAAATAAGCGCAGACTATCATCTCCAGACAGCATTGTCTGGATATGAGGGACATTATTGCGTTGTGCGAAAATCCGCTGTTTAAAAATGCTTAAAAAAATCGCAATGCAAATTTAAAGCATTTGACCGCGACTTTGCTAAATTGTAAAAACCTTTAACACATATACTGTATACTATATAATATGCCTGTACATCTGCAGGGCTATTTAGTTGCATCTTGGGCTACATCTGGACTATGAAAACATTTGTCAACCTGTAAATTTAGCAAGCTTTTAAAATAAAACACTCAAAGAATTTCACTTTTTGAATTAAGTTTCTACGTAATTTAACAGCATTAAAATTTAACGTTTAAAAGGGAAATGCTGGCATGTGTTTGATTGTAATTCTTATTTCTATAATACAATTAAAATGCATTAAAAATAATTAAACTTTAAGTGCTATATAATTTAATTTAACTTTTCATCTGTATTCAAAACACATTTCAATCTTGAACAGCTGTACTTCAGTGCTCTACTCAAGCGGTTATTTTTGTAATTGCCACTTTTGATGTGAATAACATCCATGTTTGGGTTTTCTCTGGCAGAAAAATGGAGAGTTACGAAAATTGTAAACAATTTGAACACTTCTATCCCCAAACCTAATAGATAAGAATATAAATAGCTTTCTTGCTTCATCGGAAGTATAGCCTAAATTATAAATATTATAAAAATAGTTCTATGGTTCACAAATCAAAATAGATACTTAAACTTTAACTTGGAATTTAAATATATTAATTTAGTAAGGTTATTGACATGGCCTTAAATTGATCGTATTCGTGGAACTCATTATTAAATTTATACATTGCGTTGTTTGCCGCTGATAATCCTCCAATTATTTATCTTTCGCTCGAGTCCTGTAAAAGGAATATTAATTAACACAATACTACTCCATTAATTGCACCATTTTAACTTCAACAATAAATCATCTATTGACAACCAAAACATTTAAATACTTAATTACAACAATTATTCCTCTTATTGGCGCTTGAGAGAGACAATGTGAGACCATTTGTTAAAATGCCTAAAATGTATTTTAGACCTGTATCATATTTGAGGAACACATACTTTCAAGGCCGTCTTGACTTGGTCACCCACTCGTAATTCGCCGATCATATTGTACTGCTGGTTCGAACTCTCGTGCTTATGTCATTCTCTTAGTATTTTCTCTGTAAGTATCCCCGTTCTGTATCTCCGTTCTTATGTAATTGTAGTAGTCGGTTCTTTCTCATCCGTAAGTCATTCTATCTCTATATCTTTCTGAGTATCGTGCTGTAAGTCTGTTTCTCGCTATCTCTTTTTTATCGTCGTTCTTATGTCATAGGTTGTAGCTCTTTTGACCTCAGGACTGATACTCCTCCTTTGTTCTCATTTGCAGCCTTCAGGGTAACGCTACTAACTTCTTCTCAATTGGTCAGCCTTTTCATCCAATATCGTTGCTTCACCTTATTCTTAGATTCGTTCGACCCCTCTGTCTAGACGCCCCTAAATTTATGATTTTTATTGACCTTTGGGACAGCGCGTCGCAAACACTGGCGTCATTGAGACTGAGGGTATTGTTTGACATTTCAGACATAATAAATTACTGGCATAAAAGTGTCTCACAATAACTAGTGTGAGATTTATTTCTGGTCTCACAAGTTCTAATATATTTTAATGTTTCAAATTTATTTTTTCCCGAAAAATCTTACATTTTTTTAAAAAGTAGCTCTCTGAGAAAGTGATTTTTTTTCAGTTTTCATATTTTCACTCCAGTTATATAGTGAACTATAAAACATAAATATAAATAGTAAACGACAAGAACGTGCACTAGAAATTTTAGTTATAAAATCTATATTTATTATTTAGCTCTCATTGTTTTCGTGTAAACGCCTTGTCAAGTTTAAAAAGATTGAACATTTACCATTTTTCAAGATTGTTATAATTATATCACAAAAACTGAAAGACCTAGCTTTGAACAGTAAGTAAGAATTTGTTGCAAGATTTAATCACATTTTAAATTTAAAATTTTAATACTTAAATTTGGGGTTCAGTATTTTCAGTTTTTTACGGAAAGCATAGACGTACAAGAAATGTATAACATAACCTTCAGAAAAATGAAAGTGGTACTTACATTTTAACTATTTATTAAGAATTTGTAAGCGCTTTTGCCCAATTATTTCGGACGAGTTTCATACGAATTATCATAAAAACTGGAAGTAAAAATTCTTGGTTAATCCCCAACTAATCATCAACTAAGCTCTATCTGTAGCCAATCCTAATAAATAGATGTTGTGAGACCAGAAATTGATCTCACATTTGATGAAAAAATGTGGCACACATTTAAGAAGTTATGAAGCTAAAGTTGAACTTTTAAATCTTAAATTCATTAAGGATTATTATTTAATGTACATTGCCGCAAATTCATATTTAGAGGAATTAACATTAAATCGTACATTGCTTGTTGTGCCGCTATAAACCCTCCAATTATTTTACCTTTCGTGCGAGCCCTGTAAAGGAAAAATTAATTAATAAAATGCTAAATTGATCACACCATTTAAACTTAAACAATAAAACATTTATTAACTACATTTAGTTTCATTACTTATTGCAGCGGAGGGGACATATGCGACCAGAATTATTAAAATTACTATCGTGTCTAGGACCTGTGATTACTGTTGAGCACATACCTTCCAATTCGTCTTGGGCTTTATGTCATATCTCAAAGGCTTGCATCAGTCTTAGTACTGTCATAACTCTTTGGTGTTTGGCTCCTCCTCGTACTCTGATTGCACTCACACATTGATAAATCTCCAGTATTTTGGACCCTCTGCGGGACACTCTACAAGTCTGTTAGGTTTTTCATTTTTAACACTTTACAACAAAGTTGAAAAGTGTTTAGGACTTTGTTCATTCTGTTTGTCTGTCTGTCCGTTAGCACGATAACTGCCGTAAAAATGACTTAATCAAAATGAAATTTTAGTATGTTGTTCGGACGGTCTATAGGACCTATGGGAATATAAATGAATAATATCACCCAATTAGTTTTGGATTGAACCCGGGTTGAAAAAATGGAATACATTGAGCCCTATGGGACCTAATTTTTTAAGCATTTTTTAAGCGGATTTAAAATTCACAAATTGCTTCGAAAATTTTAGGCAATATTCAAATTGTTCCATAAAATATATAAAAAAAAATTCAGCGAAATATATTCAGTTGTTTTTTAAATAAAAATTAAAATAATAATAACATCTCTTATATGAAGCGATCACGTGTCCATGATATGAAACGATCACATGACCCACTTCAAAATGATATATGGCATCCATCTTGTGTCAAAATCGTGATTTTGAAAGTTCTTTTTAATTCATATTGAGTGTTGTATCCGTCCTAAAACTACTTTATTTTTGCCTAAATTCTGTGCATCTACATACTGAAACAACGCAATGACAATATATTTCAGTTTAAATGCTCTTCCAAATTTGATTATTTCTACTATTAAGCCTATTTTTCACCTATGTAAAATGTAAACAGCAAAATATGTAGAATGAGTTGTATTAGAATCGCTGTAATTCTTTAACACAAAATCATTTAGTCCATGGAGTCTGCTTAGCTGATGTGAATGAAATATTCATTGATTTTAGAAAGAGACGGACGATATTTTTCGATGAAGTGTTACGCATATAGTTTACTTACTTGTAGCTCAGTGGTCTTAATTTTTAAATAAAATAAATTATTATAGTATTGTGATGAATGACATGAATGGGGGAATTATTTATGAATGAAATTTTGCTTTTATAGAGAGAGCCAGGCGTGTTATTTTTTTATGACGTCATTTGAATGAATTTCAGTTGTTTTCGATGAAGTTTTCAAATATAATAAATTATCGTAGTATTATGATAATTCTAAAATTATTACCGAGGAATGTATCACATTTTAGAGATGTTTAAACCAGGCAATTTATGCTTTAATGCCGTCATTTGAATGAAGTTAATTTTTTTCGATGAAGGTTTAAGGTTTGAAATATAATAAATTAATGTAGTATTGTGATAAGTTTTAAAATATTACCGAGGAATGTATTGCATTTTAGACATGTTTAAATAAAATTGCATTGAAGTTGGAAAGTGTTTCATAATCAATGTTTTAAGCATGATTGATCTTTCTTGTTCATTTTTCTCTAGTCGTACTCTTAAGTCAAAACCGTGATAGGTTCTGCTGGCATGCTTCTAAGTCAAAATTCCATGGTTGTCTTCTGGTATGCTCTTAAGTCAACATATTTTTATCTCAAAGGCTTGCATCAGTCTTAGTACTACCATATCTTTTTGGTGTTGAAGACCCAGACCGTCCGGCTCGTCAACAGGGACATAACTCTTTGGTGTTGTTGTTGTTGAGACCCAGACCGTCCGACCTACCAGAAAGGTGTAAGGTAACTGAATAGACGGCCGGGAAGTGCCACCCAATTTAGACCGGAACCTAGTGGGGGAAGCATCCACAGGGACCGTACCCTCCTTCCCCTACCACCAACCTCTCGGAAGGACTTACGGACCCACATGTTTAACGTGATCGTACTCCGCATGAACACGGCGGCATTTGTGGTAGCGTAACTCTTTGGTGTGTGGCTCCTCTTCGTACTCTAATTGCACTCACACATTGATATATCTCCATTATTTTGGAACCTCTACGGAACACTCTACAAGTCTGTTAGGTTTTTCATTCTTCAGTCGTACTCTTAAGTCAAAATCGTGATAGGTTCTGCTGGCATGCTTCTGAGTCAAAATTCCATGGTTGTCTTCTGATATGCTCTTAAGTCGACATCTTTTTCGTTTCTGCTCTCGTTTTCGGGTCACAGGCTGTGGTTCCCTCGGTGTGTGTGTGGGGGGTGAGAGGGGGTAACTCCGCCCTTACTTCTTTTTGGCGCTTAGTGGTTACTCTTTTACCCAATGACACCATTCCACATTTCGCAAGCAGCCGCTCTGTCATGGCCCCCTAAATTTATAGTCTTCTGTCCTTTAGGTTCACGTAGTAATACACTTTGATGCCAGCCAGACTACAAGATTTGTCAGCCGTTCTGGCCACCATAAATATCACATATAAAAGTGTCTCATCAAATGTGAGAACTGTTTCTGGTCTCACAAATGTTGCAAGGAAATCGTATTATTTTAATCGGAAGGGACATCCTCAGAACGGTAAGTGGAAATCTTTAGTGGTCCCACCTACACCATCCTGAATTTTATGCTGAATCTATATCAGTCATCATCTAAGCTTTATCTGCAGCTGATTTGCGGAAATAATTTCGAACTGTAAGTTAAGAAAAAAGTAATATTAAATTCTTAGCGAATAGATGTATTATCTCTGTAATTTGATGATGAGTTCATTCCAACAATCAACCGATTCTGAGAAATGCGTATTTTAAAGAAATCGAAATAATTGTAACCGATGAGGGAAAATGAACAGGAATAGAAATCCTTATTAAATCCCTTAAACCTTTTTATTTTGATGCATAATCTCCATATTAGTCACTATTTAAACTCTAATTACAACCAATCCTAAAAGATAACATATTTCAATGAGCATTTTAAAACGTTAAGGAAAAAAATCGGAAGTGAAAATCCTTAGTAACTATATCTTCCAAAATTGTATACTAAATCTACATAAATCAACATGTGAAATATATATATATTTCCGATGATGACTTGTGTAGATTTAGCATAACATTCTGGGGCGGGAGCGATATAAGGATTTCGGTTTTCAGTTTTTCAAGCTTAAAGTTTTAAAATGTTCATTGAAATATATATATATATACATACATATATATATATATATATATATATATATATATATATATATATATATATATATATATATATATATATATATATATATATATATTTGAGACCAGATTTGAGACAAGATTTAGCGGCCAATAGTAAAATAGTAGACAAGAGACGTGTCAGAGCTCAAGGTGTCCCAAAAACAAAAGCATTGACCTCGGGTTTTATTCCTTAAATATTGATCTGAGACATATATAATAAATTTCAAAGTTGCGTAAAAAAAGGTATTGCATTTTATGAAATCGATAAAAATTTTCAGAGGATTAAATTTGAAGAAATACAAAATTTACATTTTTATACGGTCTCCGTACAAAAAAAATTTCCAATGAGTAAAATGTACCCTATACAGTAATAAGGTGATGTTCAAAATTTCAGCATTTTATCATTAAAAGTTCCAGAGATATGTATGTTTAAACAAAGTTGGTGAGGGATTAATCACGAATTAAAATGTAAATGTTTACAGCAAGAGTGCAAATGACGCAACGCTGAAATGCATCATAGATAAATAATATCTGCCTCTTAACTTCAGATTTATTAACAATTTTTCAAAAACATGCTTCCTAAACTATACTTTAAAATTTTACATGATTAATTACAGAATAAAACTTGGAAATGGCGCAATCAAAATTAGCATTAAAACAGCTTAGAAATGTATCTATGTGAAAATATCTGCCACTGATGGGTGCGTCACACAATCGCAACAGACGCATCATCACATGAGAAAGTTGTTTTTGCTCTGCCTTTGATCAATAGCCTCGCTTACGCAAGCGTAGCGCGTGCAACCCAGCAGTTTGAGCGACGCTTAAGAATTTCACTTTTCTGCTATATTTTGAGAGTTTAATTAGCGTGCACCGACAGTATATCGCAATACAGCTACGAAGAACTTTCTGAAATGCCTATGCTGTACCGTTTATGCAATCGCAATGCTAACGAAACTGTACGAGAATATTAAAGTAATTTCCCAATTCTCGACATCTTTCTGTGAGATTTATTTACGGTTGGTGCAACGAGTGCATGAAAGAGGAAGCTTACATCGGGTAGATGGACTACGTAGGCCCAGACATCACTCCACAGATGTAGAAATTTATATTTTGGCTTACTTTTGCAGTCATCCACATAGCAGTGTTCGTACCTCTGCTTCAGAAATGGACGTACCACTTGCAACAGTGTGGGGAATACTGAGACCGGATAAATCGCATCCGTTAAACATTCACGATGTGCAAGGGCAAGAGCCAACAGATTATCAACGTCGTCTACAGTTTTGTAATTTTAGATCTAACTCAACAAGATGCAAATCCCTCTTTTCTGAAAAGCGTAATTTGAACTGACGAATGTTGTTTTAAACAATATGGATGCATAAATCCTCAAAATAAACACTTCTGATCTGATGATCTGACACAATCCATTCGTGGTACGTGATAGTCATCAACAGAAGCAATTTTCTGTGAATGTATGGTGTAGTATTTCCAACAACCGTTTACTTGGACTCATTCTGTATGGTGCTACGTTGACGAGTGACAGATATGTTAATAAGATTCTAAATGTCGTTATTTCTGATTTTATGGATGAACTGCCCCTAACAGTTTTTCCACATGTATAGTTTCAACAGTACGGATATCCAGCTCACCAAACTACAGTTGTGAAACACTGGTTAAATAATGAGTTTCCAGACAAGTGGATTAACTTGCATGGGCCAGTCGAATTTCCCCCTAGATCGGCTGATTTACCGTCTATAGATATTTATTTGTGGGGTCGTTTATGCACAGCTGTTTATTTGTCACCTCCTCTTAAATAAAGCAGAGTTGCACAACAACGCATTCAAGATGGTTGTTGTGACATCACAGAACAGGAACTTGATCAGGTACATAATAAGGCTTATCAGTTGAATGCTGCTCTGTATTGGCATGGATGGAAAACATTTTGAACAAACTTTGTAATCTTTGTGTAGAGTTATTATTTCTACATAGTGTAGATACTTTTGTACCAATAAATAGCCAAATTATTATTTATTTATGTAATCATTGTTTTTTATTCGTAATTTGTGTATGATCCCTGAAACGCGATCTGCCGACATGATTTTTCCCCTGTGAGGAAACCCATGTCGATGCATCAAAAAGTGGTAAAAGTCATCATTTTTGTCTATTCATTTCTCTGAGAATTTCTTTTTATGGTAAACTGCTGAAATTTTGTACACCTTATTAGTGTATGGGACACATTTTACTCATTGGAAATGTTTTTGTATAAAATGTATAAAATGTTTTTGTATAAATATTTTGTACGGGGTCGTATACAAATAAATTTTGTATTTCCTAAAATGATTAATTCCCTTGAAAATTTTAATCGATTTTATAAAATTTTGTACCTTATTTACGCAACTTTGTAATTCATTATATATGTCTAAGATCAATATTTAAAGAATAAAAGCCGAGGTCAATGTACACCATATATATATATATATATATATATATATATATATATAAATAATCAGAAACATTACCACCTAAATGAAAATTTAAAACGTAATAAACGTGGTGGCAGAAAAATAAAATTAAAACTCTCTAACACAATACAAAATCTTATGATTTTTGCTCGAAAATGTGCTGATGGTGAGACAATACAACATACATGGATTAAAAATTGCATTTATGGAGTCAGAAATAGATTTTTGAGAGATATCTGGGATTTTTGTAATAGTGACGTTTTTAAGGAACTTTTTTCACAAAACTTTCATATTGCTGCTATATTCTTAGATTACATTAAATTGCGCGCAAAATACTTAAATTTAATCAAAAACAAACCTGTTTATATCAATAAAGAATATCTCATTATTAATTACAAGAATAAAAATTTCGATAAAGTAAATATTTCATCTTATATAAATAAATTTCAAGATAAGTTTCCTATTTCTAATACACACATTAAAATCGCTTATAAATATGCTAAACCTTTATTCAGAGATTTCTATAACTATAACACAGTATGTAGAAAGGTATTTTACGATCCACAGCTTTGTTCCTGTAGAGAATATTCCAATTTTATCGACAGTCATCATGGTCACGTTATTTCTGGTGATCTTGATCTTTTCCAGACATCATCGTTGAAACCCTTCTTCAAACTCGGCACTAAATTTCGCATAGCCGAGTTTCGCTCTATTGGTAGTACACTTACGCAAGATATGGACAGATTCATTTATCGATGTGCAGTGAAATACAATGTACCCACTTCCATATATAATGAGTGGAAATCGGATGTATTAGATGCCTTTTTTAAAACATATAATAACAATAACATTGGAAGGAAAGAAGTTGTAAAACACTACAATAGAAATGAATTGATAACTTTGCAGAAGAAATTCGTAATTACATACGTTGATAAAGTTACATCAAATTATGCATTTACATGTCAACATCTTTATAATAAATTACTGATTGCATGTTACCGGGATCGTGATGTATATAGACCTTTACAACTTTCACAGAACGAAATAGAAAACCGTATAAGGGCCTTTTATAAATCTGTGGGTTACACATTGAAATCTATTAAATTTCCTTATGTTACTTTAATACCAAAACTGCATAAAAATCCTGTGAAATTCCGCCCCATTACTAATGGTTATAAAACTTACTTAACAATAGCAAATAATAAACTTCTATCTATCTTAAAAGAAGTTATGATTAAAATAAAAAATAATGGTGTTTATTTTATAAGTAATAGTCTTGAAGTAATAGAAAAAATTAAAACCATATCTGAAGATTTACATTATAAAAGTTATGATTTTAATGATTTGTTCAGTAATATAGATATTAAAGATCTTTTTGCCATTTTGATGAAAGTCTACGAAAAATATAATATGCAAAAACTTATTACTCTAGGTAAATTTAAAACTTTGGTTAATCTTGTACTATTTGAAACCGTCTTATACGATAGTACTAATTTCTACAAACAGCTCCATGGTATACCCATGGGAGGTGGTTGTTCCTCTATTCTCGCCGACATTTACCTCAATAAATATGAGGAGGGCACACACATTTTAAACGAATTACTGTTCATACGTTACGTTGACGACATCCTTTTTGCCTGTAAAGAAAAAAATTTTATATTGGATTTTGGATTTTATCCAAAAAGTTTAACTTTAACAGAAACACCATACAACCCTGATGAAAGTCTTAATTTTCTTGATTTGTCTCTGTACAAACTTCCTGATAGATCAACTGGATTTTGCCTCTACGATAAACGTAGAGATTTTAAATTTGTTATAAATTTCATTGTTCCTTGGTATTCATGCTTACATAGGAATGTATACAGAAACATAATTTTGAACCAACTTTTGCGAAGCAAAAGAATCAACAGTAATGTTAATGATAGCTACAATAGCGATATTAACTTCCTCCATGGTGCAATTGCACAAGGCTTTCCGAAGCGTTTTCTGTGTAACATTATATGCAAATTTTATGATATAACCGTAACTGAGAGCTACCACATATATTTGGATGCCGAACCTCCCGTGTGTGGATCACGTTAGGGAGTCAGTACCATCTTTACACAAGTTAAGAATGAGCCAACGGCCGTACCGTGCTGAAAACACCGGTTCTCGTTAGATCACCGAAGTCAAGCAGCATCGGGCGCGGATAGTACTTGGTGGGTGACCACCTCGGAACACCGCGTGCTGTTGGCCATCTCGGGTGCGGTATCCCCGTGGTTTGCGCGCTAGATTTGCACGCTACCACAAATGCCGCCGTGTTCATGCGGAGTACGATCACGTTAAACATGTGGGTCCGTAAGTCCTTCCGAGAGGTTGGTGGTAGGGGAAGGAGGGTACGGTCCCTGTGGATGCCTCCCCCACTGGGTTCCGGTCTAAATTGGGTGGCACTTCCCGGCCGTCCATACAGTTACCTTACACCTTTCTGGTAGGTCGGACGGTCTGGGTCTCAAAAACAACAACAACAAGTTAAGAATGAGTACATTCTTATATAATAGATAATGTCTAGCAGATGTATTGGTGCTGGATTCGTCATGGTGGATAGTGGTTATGGTAGGGTATCTGCTTTGATCATTAAAATCTATAGGTTTGGATTCTTATTGCCTTTAGTTTAGTGAGAGTAGACATAGTACAGTTTTTAAATACGTGTCTTCTGGGTACTCCACACTCACATGATCTGTAACCTACTTTTTAAAATTCTTTTTTTTGGAATCCTTTTGAAATTTTGATACTTCGGTATTCATCTTTGTGCAATATATCGGCTACCGGGAGTGTTGTCTAGACGCAAGCTGGCTTAACCGGGGAGTGGGGGTCACAACCCCCCCGGCCAATCTTTGATATATTGCTTTCTTTCATTTTTATACTTTTCTGGTATGATATATATATATATATATATATATATATTGGGGAAACTATATATTATACATGAATAGAGAAAATAAAATCATTTTCTTTCACTTCAAAAACTTTAGATATCAGAAAATAACGTTTTTTCTTTTAATATTTATTATTCCAATTTATATTTCTCTCACGTGTAGCATATGCAGCCCCACATTCAGCATATAAACAATGTTCAACTTGTCCAAACATTATGCATTGTACCAATTAATGCAGTTATGTGAGTTTTGAAAGTGTGCCAAAATGTTGTTTCCTTGAAAAGACCGATAGTGAATCTCTTAAAATGTGTAACAAAGAGTTAGAAAGTACATATTGATATTGTATTTTATATTTAATTGTTCGTTCCAGGATTTCAAGCAGAAGTTACATATCGGAATTTGGCACACGATCAAATTGCCATGTACTTTAAAAAACAAAAGAATTCTATCATTATCTTTGAAGATGCTATTTATCAACTGTCATTAGAACTGAATGTTTGGATTGGACCAAGGGGTCAAAATAACCGTTAATTACCGTTAGCGTTGTTGTTGGCCGTAGTGTGTTCTCCTCTCCACACTTGTGTGCCGGGTAATTATTATTTCAATTTTTATTTATAAAACTACTTAAAACTTAAGACATTTTGATGAAAATGTTTTACTCATTTATGTGATAATTTGAATATTTCCTAAAATTTACAAATAAATTTGTGAATTTTAACTCCGCTTAAAAAATGTTTGAAAAATTAAGTCCAATAGGATTCAATGTATTTCATTTTTTCAACCTGGGTTTAATCTAAAACTAATTGAGTGATATTATTCTGTTACACATATGTTACATCTCCATAACATACTCAAACTTGAATTTGATAAAGCCATTTTAACGGCAGTTTTCGTGCGCATTGACAGAGAGAAGGACATAATGAACAAAGTCATAAGAACTTTACAACTATGTTGGAAAACGTTAAAAACAATCTTTTGAATATTCTCCCCTACACAAGGGGGCGCAAAGGAACGTAGAAAATAAATTTTAATAACACACGAAATTGAATAAAACCAAGAGTACAGGCAGATTCAATTTAAAACAATTCTATGTGAATCTTATTGATATGAATATATCATTCTATATGAATCTTATATTTAATCCAAAATAAATATCATACAAAATTGTCAAAACTATTTTCTCTGACTACTCTCTAATTCCGAATTGGAATTTTTGCATAATATCAACTTTGGATGATGGTGAGATTTATATACTGTTATTTTTAAGTTGAATACGGCTACACCTTCAATCTCGCTCAATTTTGTGTATATGTTCTCCATTTCCATGTTGTACTGTTGTATAGTTGAGGACATTTAATCTTGTTATGTTTTTAACATTTTCTATAGTTAAAAATTGTTTATAACGTTGTTAATTATGTCCGTTTGTCTATCTGTTCGTACGATAAATGCCGTAAAAATGTATTTATCGAACTGAAATTTAGTATGTTGTTGAGACGGTCTGTGGGACATATGCGAATGCAAATGGATATTATCAGTTAATTAGTTTTGAATTGAATTTGGGTTGAAAAAGGCAAATAAATTGAACCCTATGGAACCTATTTTTAAGAGAACCATTTTTAAGCGAAGTTAAAATTCACAAATTGCCTCAAAAATTTCAGGAAATATTCTAATTATCCCATAAAATATACAAAAAAATGTCAACAAAATATGTTCGTTAGTTTTTTAAGAAAAAAGTAAAATAATAATTACACTTTTATTACAGCCACGGACAATGAAGGTTGCGCACCAAGAAGAAAACACGGTACAACAGCGAAATGATGTAAATAGCTAGAGGACGGTATGCAAATGATCCTAATATATTGTGATTATTGCGCATGACCGTATACCTGCAAATTTCGCTGCAAGCATAAGCCAGCGGCCTTATAAGCCGGCGTATAGTCGACGCCCCATCAATGCGAGAAGCTTCGGCCGACGTAAACACGAATATAGTGAAAATAATGGTGGGTCGACTCCGGAAACGTCGATATACGCAACTAATGGACATCGAGAGCGACCTGATTATCGAGCTGAAAACCGCAAGGTGGCCAATGCGCCGGATAACACTTCACGCAGATTGTTCGGACTATACCGTTCGACAGTGTTGGGAGCACTGGTCACAGGACGTCACCTAGACCAGGTGGATCGGCTCTGGAAGGACTTGGCATACCACGAGTAGAGATGATCGAATGATCATGCGTCAGGCACTTATAGAAACCACGGCGACCCGATCCGCGATACAGGCACACGTAGCGGCTCCTGTGTGCCCACAAACCATATCTAGACGCCTGAAGCAAACGAATTTACGATCACAGCGTCCCTTAAGTGTGCTGCCGTTAACACGGGAACGTTGGCTGCTCCGGGTGCAGTGGTTCCGGGGCAGAGCAACATGGAACGCCACAGATTTGCGATGTGTCATATTTAGCTATGAGTGCCACTTTGTTTTGGGGACCGATGATCAGCGTGTTCGGGTGTGTATGTCCCCTGCACAACGCCACAATCCCAACCTCGTTATCGAGCACCACACCAGCCCCACTGCAGGCATCATGGGCTGGGGAGCCATAGCCTACGACAGGCCAACCGCTCCGCAATCTTCGGCATTTGGCGCGTAACGTCCAACAGGTGTGGACTCGTCTGCAGCAGGACAACATCAGGTGTCTGTACGACACGATGCCGGGACAGTATTGCGGCTTCTATCGCAGTACGAGGTGGTGTGACGCGCTATTGAGGATGACCGGACTGTGTGCCACAGCTCCCTCTGTACGTATTATGCTGCGCTGTTTTTGTGATCATGTATATCAATCATCTATATCCTTCCATCAATAAAATTTCAGGTCCATCCTATGCTTCCTTCTTGGTGCGCAACTCTCATTGTCCGTGAGTGTATATGAAGAAATCAAGTGACCCACTTCAAAATAAAATATGGCATCCAACTTTTTTTCCCAGTGTAAAAATCGTGATTTTTAAAGTTCTTTTACGTTTATATTTAGTGTTACCTAAACAGCTTTATTTTTGCGTATTTTCTGGGCATCTATATTTTGTGCTAACAAAATTACAATATTTTTAATTTAAATGTTCATCAACTTCGATTATTTCTGCAACGAAGGTTAATTTTATTAGATACAGAATGTAAACGAGTGTTTGTAAGTTGATTTGTATAAGAAATGCTGAATTTTTTTCAAACAAAATTATTTTGCTCTGGACTCTGGAATAAAAGTGCTATGAATGATATATTTATTCATTGCTTTTACATAGAGAGCCAGACCACTTATTTTTCGATGGCTTCTTTTAATAAAGTTAGTTTTATTCACCGAAGTTCTATGTTTTCATATATAATAAATTATTGTAGTACTGTGTTAATTTAAAATATATCAGAGCTGAATGTATCGCATTTTACAGATGTTTTAGTAAAATTTCATTTCAGTTGGAAAGTATTTCATAATCAATCCTTTATGCATGATCGATCTTTCTTTTTTGGAATTCATTTATTACTTTTTAGTTTTCAATACTTTTACGCAATTCACGTTTAAACTGTGTAGTATTATACATAGATTGACTGTTTAACCGGGGGAACTTTTCATCTGAAGACACTGCACCGTAATTCGCAAAGAAAATACAAGAAAAGGACGAAGACATAGACATGACGTAAATAAAATACATAACTACGTAACGTGTGATCTGAACAGTTTAAAGATGCAAATGTCCCGCAAGAAAATCATTGAGACGAGTTTCAGCTCTTTACATGCTCTGGGAACAGAGAAAAAGTCCATAAGGATGACTTACGTATTAAATGTAACGTAACTGTTGTGAAAGGACTTCTATACTGTTATGATTAAAATTGCATGAATTTATTAATCAAAGCTTAAGGAGGAGAAAAGCATTGTGTGGGATCAAATCTTTAGAATCTTAATCCAAAGATCAAAAATTGATTAATATACATAAAGACTGGCACATTCCTCTATGTTTCGGGTCTGTAGCTCAGCATGATTGTCATCTTTTCCAATTATTTTCCTGACATTTGGTGTCAGACTTCATCTTTTTCTATAACATTATCAATATTCAAATGAATAATGAATTTAGCTGAACAACACTTCTTGAAATCACGACTCTATCTCTTCAACTCTTGAATAATCATTAAATTGTATTCATTGACTTTCCTCCTTGCTGCCCCATCTTTTGACCTAGGGTTCGGGTACACCATCATTGCTCTTATTGGATACTCCTCAGTGCAATGTCGTATTTTTGCATTGTTGGATCTTCCAGTTTCCAAAAAAGTTTGGTTTAAGTCCTGGTCCTAGAATATTTAGCCCCAACCACATCTGTAATTTGTGCGACGTGTATTTATTGGGGTCATAACTTTCAGGGCCAAGACTGTTGTTATAAAACGGCGACTAAAATGCTGTGATTTGTTTCTTCGCTAACATAAAAACCTGCATATGGTGCCTCCTGGTCTCACCGCAAAAACATAAAAGAAATTATATGCGACTCATTAGACCCATGAAAATATTTCACCTGCATGATATATCATTGGGGTTATATTGATATATATCATTTAGATACATTTGGCGACAATTAAAAAAATATCGTCAATATGACGACTTTTTGAAGAAGTCGAACAAATTGGCGGAAATGTTCACAATTAGGCAGAAATGACTTCTAACGAAAATGGTGAATCTTCAGTATCGTAGACTATGAAGCTTAATTCTTTTGATAATTTCTGTCGCTTTAAGGATGTTTATAGTCTTGATATATATATATAGTGATTTTTGAGTTTTGTGGGACAATTCCGTTTCATTAGGAGGTTTAGAGTACCACAAATTAATTGCGTTTTTTGATGGAGTGATATAGCAATTATTTTTTCAATAGAGAGTAGGATAAGAATTAATTCGTATGGCAAGGTTACTGTCAAGGTTAACGTTTCTTATAAGTAAGCCTATTTAGAAATGATTCGATATTTTTCATGGTCACAAAATTCATTTTTTGCAAATTAAAAAACGAAATATTGCATAAAATGTTGGCATGTGAAAAACATTACAATAATTGTAATTTTAAATTTTAGAAATACATTGATTGGAATGCTATCCATGGGGTATGTGGAATATAATATTAGTTTCTAATATTAGTTTCTAATAAAATTATAGCTATATTTCTGATTTTTAAGTTATATTTGTACAGAGTCAAAGTCCATTGGGTACTTCAAAATAGTTTTACATGTGATCACCTAAACAAATGTATATTAATGTACAATCAATGCTGGAAACATTGTGCCGTGGATATGATCATAAAGCTGTAAAATAAGCAATGTTATAATATTATGTAGGGAAAGTCATGTACTTCCCCCATCAGATATTTTAGCTTGACCTAGCGTGCATTTAGTTAAATATGTGTATTGTTCAAAATCAATAATAAACTTATTTATTCAAGAATCTTTGAACTAAACGTGTTTCCAAACTTGACCCAGTTCCCTGTTGCCATTTTGTTAGAAACCCTTAGAACATTCTGAAAATAATGGACGCATCTCAAAAGAAAACGGCTTGTAAGTGAAAATTTCAACACGTTATGGAACCCAGCCAGAATTTGAAAGATTTGAATGTCGTCTGTGTTGCCTATCGTGTATAACAAATTGAAAAAAATTATACAGAAGTGAAGGGGGGGATTCTTTCATATTTCCAGTAACCCTCAAAATGTATTCAAATGTGATGTTGGTTGAAAGCAATTGAATGGGGATGTGGTTTCTGGATGCATTCCAAATGTACCCGATAAGATACAAATCATTTTTAAAAGGCAGGATACTGAATAGATTCAGAAAGAAAAAGTTAAACATTCTAACAAGAAAGCCTCATTAAAGATTACTACTTTCCCTACCAGCTATGATGTAATGTTTAGGGAAGAATTGGAATGAGGGAAGAGCATTTGTATTCGAATTATCGATGTTAGTTGACAAATGAACAGGTGTATTATCCTGAAACAAAAAATCTTATGTGGGTAGCACAGACTTTCCCTGCAGACTTATATCCACGTTATCTTTATTTTAATTAAATTTAATTCACTGTTAATTCAATTGTCGTTCCCATTTGGTAACTGGACTTATTTTCAAAGGTGGCGTAGAGAAAATACGAAAAAACTAAAATAACTCGAGAGCGGCTAATCCTAGTGTAATGGGGTTGGTCTCATTCCTTTAATCGTTAAAAGTTAAGTATAAAACAAGCATTTAACGGATATATTTGAGCATACGTAGTTTTTATTTTTGGTTTTTACGATTTTTACGAGCCATTTTGCGAAAAAAAGGCAGTTTATTTTTTTCCGAATCGTACCAAAATCTGATCAGCACCAGGGTCTGCATCAGGTATAAGCACAAAAGACTTATCTACCGAATTTTGTGAAATTCGGTCGATTAGTTTTGCAGCTAGAGTGGATACATGCTTTTGCGGGCCATTTCGCAAAAAAATGCGGGTTCTTTTATCTCGAAATGTACCCAAAACTAATCAGCACCAGATTTGCCTACAAACCTACAAAATTTTATGTAATTCGGTCAGTTAGTTTTTTAGTTAGAGTGGATACATAATATGCACAGACAGACACACAAAGACACATACACAAACGTCACGCTGAAAATAGTTTTCTCGTATTCTAGAGGTCGCGCGTTGATCCGTCGAAAACTCGAGTTGCGATCTTCGGCATGATTCCAATATTTTCCCTATACATTACCATGTATTGCAGGGAAAGTAAAATTTCAGGGTAATAGAAAAAAAATATGTGTTTCATTTTGTGCAAAAGAAAAAAACCCCTAAATAAATGATTTTATAAAAGAGTAAAAATGAATTTTTGAAGTAAAAGTAAACAGCATTCCACATTGGTCTAATTTTTTTATAATGTATAGGTATGAAACAAATAGGTGAAAATAAGGAACTGAATCGCAATGTAAAATACAGCATAATTAAAGATAAGTAAGTATACGTCATTGAATTTCTTCTTTAGTGCAACAAGACTGGACCAGAACGCCCAAATAAACATTAACTTAACCGGTTAAATAGAAAATGGCTACACGATAAAAACCCAAATAGTAGCGCCATTTAGTATGACGAAATGGAAGATCGAGAAAAAAATAGAAAATCATTGACATTTGAACTTGAGATGCACATAACAAAACAATAATAATAAAATGTAGAGTATGTGAACTCAACGGATAATTTTGTAAATATAAGGATAACTTTTGAAGTACAATATATTATACAAACTGAATTAATACTGAAAGCATGTCTTGTATTGCACTAACACGATATTCTAAAACATTTGGTAATAATGTATTATACATTAAAGAATTACTACGTAATGACACTGACTTCCTGTGGTATAATGCTTATGAATGTAGTTTAAACTAAATTGTTAGCATAATTTTATACAAACCACAATTTAACTGAAAATAAATGCATTATTATATAAGTGAAAAAAACTAATAGTGAATTTGTTGACTATGTTTAAGAGAAACGTCTCCAAAAAATAACTTTTCTAGTTAACATTTTCTTGGTATGCGATATCAGAATTATATCCGTTGAATACCCCTATTTGCTTGAAAAACTCATTAGGTGTGTTATTTTGGATGCTTTTCAGAAACATGGTCGACATCTTGTTCTAGATCACTTTTAGGTTTACCCTATAAATACAAACCACAAATTATTTTTTGTCATACTTAATATTAACAATATAGTTGATTTTCTACAAATATAAAATTAAAATACCTAATTAGTGAAATGTTTCGTTAACATTTCCTCCAGTTTCGGAAATATAAAACAGATTTTATCAACCGAAAAGAAGGATAAAGCTACCATACCAGCATAGGTAAGAAAACGTCTATTACAGAGTGCAGTGTGAGTAAATTTTATAGTTGTATTCAAACCAACTTTTATTTTTTTTAATTTATATTAAACCATCCATATCGACCCAAAGAATTACTATTAGTTTAGAACAATTGAACAAAAATTATTTATGAGATCTATCTCTGTTTCGAGTTATGAGGAAAATATCCTACTGACTTAAAATTGACGTATTTATAGATAGCTGGCTACAAATCTAGTATTTAGCTGTGATGGATCACATCCATATGCCCCATAAGTTCAGAGGGGGTCTCATGCGTTTCTGTATGATATATCACTTAATACCTTATTACCATTATAGATGTATATTATACCCTAATACCAGGATTATCTATGGATTATTAAGAAGATAAAGAACCCATAGATGTAGAATATTTGTGCATCCATGGATTAAGGAGAGCCTGAGTAAAATGTTATATTTTGTCTTATTTTAACAGTAATGTGCAATTACTTTGAATTTAGTGCTTTGTGAAATACGGGATTCTTAGAAGTGGTCTTATGCCCCGAACAACATTGTAAGGAAATGCACATGGGTGTATACGCTAGATCTATCTATAGAAACATGACCATATTCGATTAAACCAAAATGATAATAGCGCCGCTAGTGAAGAATTTAAAAATTCAGATAACAAGCTCAGTAGCAGAGCAACATGGACAAAGAAAGCCCAATGCACTGTTATATAATATTTAAATAGTAGAAATCGACAATAAAAACTTTACAATATGCGTTTCTTTGATACATGCGAATTATGGTTATATTCATGAATGCTAAAATAAACAACGCTTACACGAGAAGGAAGCTAATGTGCAGCAGTTTTTAAATGCTTCCCTTTCTTTCACAACGATGAACATTAAAGAATCCTAATATAGACAATACTTACCTGCACGGAAATCTAATGTACAACTGGTTTAAAATACCTTCCTGTAACTTCCTTCCTGCAACTTCCTTCACATTTGCGTTTGAGAAAGAATTTTACTGTTCATTTTAACAAGCATTGCAGGTTGTTATTGTTCTGCAGGCTTTGAGTATATGAGTTTGACAGGTTTTATTTCCCTTCGTATTTACGGTTCGTTTATTTGTCGTGTCAATTTCTACTCATTAGACAAGGAATGCTAAAATAAATAACACTTACACAGACGGGAATCTAGTGTGCAGCTGGTTTAAAATACCTTCCTTTAGCAACTTCCTTTACATTTGAGTTTCAGAAAGAATTTTACTGCGCATTTTGACAAGAATTGCAGGGTAGGTGTTATTGTTCAGCAGGCCCTAATTATGCTATTTTGACAGGTTTTATTTCCCTCATTACGGTTCGTTTGTTTGTCGTGTCAATTTCTACTCATTAGACAAGAAATGCTAAAATAAACAACACTTACAAGCACGGGAATCTACTGTGCAGCTGGTTTAAAATGCATTTCTTTAGCAACTTTCTTCACATTTGAATTTGAGGAAGAATTCTACTGTGCATTTTGACAAGCATTGCAAGTTTTATTGTTCTGCAGACCCTGATTATACAATTTTGAGAGGTTTTATCTCCCTTCGTATTTACGGTTGTTTTGTTTGTGGTGTCAATTTCCACTCATTAGATAATGCTCTAAAACTTTGTAATTGACTTTTTTCGTCTATCATACTTCATTGCCGATTTAGTTAGGATATTTTTTTAATTTACCGCTAAGGGCATTGCAGTAATATTCATTCCATCTCGAAAGTTTATTTTCCTATACATACACCTAACGAATACATTAACGAAACTTTTCCTACAAAATTATTGCGTTATTCCGTTACACAGTTAAATCCATTTCTAAAATCCCTGTATAGTGAGAATACAAAATATTTTTTTTTTACATAAGCAATTATTAATATGCATTATGTTGTTGATATTATTATGAACATTGAAGTGACATATTTCTCACTCAGATATATTAACATTCCTTATATGGACTTACTTAATTGTATATGAGTTTCAACCACAAAGAGACTTTGAGAATTGCTGAAAATCTACCAAAAGTATTATTCGGACATTAGCAATTCTGTTGTTAATAGGTCTCTTGGTTCGGAAATCTTAAAATAAATTACTGTGCATAACTTTTCCTCTTTCAGAAAAACTTATTTCACAGGGACGTATTTCACAGTGTATTAAAACACATTAGACCGTAATGCAATGTATCTATCTGTGGTCAGAAGTCGCTTCAGATTAAGTCAAGAACACATATATGCATATTAACTATGGACAAGTGGTAATAAACTACGGTAGGTACTTTAATATTATTGATTTAAAAATTTTGGATTCCTTATATCTCCTTTTCATATGCACCGCTACCTCAGAAAGCGATTATCATATGCATCATCAATCACGCATGATTTACTCTGATAGCAATTTCGGAAATAATCAATCATTTGAGGAGTTGGCAACAGCAGTCATTCAGACGCAACAATAACGGTCATATCACGGGTAAATATTTATATGTAGAGACTATTGGATGCAAAAGAAACATAATTGTTATAAGAAAAGTGAGGTTTTTAAGTTGCATTTCTAAACTCCAGAAGATTAAAACGGATATATTACACATATGCGACTTTACGTTTTAGCCATTTCATATTTCTTCCCTAAATGTAAGTACTACTGACTTTTAAATCTGTTAACTATCATAACTTGTTCGATATATTAAATACCGATGCGTTTAAGGGTTGCCAAAATTTAAAATATCAATTTTTGATATCCCGTCCATTTATGCGCTCATTCATTTGTGCAAAATCGATACAACCGATTTCTTTCCGAAACTTTCCAACTGATTAAAACCAAATTTACTACATATAGGGATATCACGCCATGATAAGAAGAAATCTTATTATGTCCATAAGTCGCACGCAGTACGTATTGATATTTTGTGTTATAAAGTACACTATGTTGAAAAAAAAATATGTGCACCCACGAAAACATGAGCTACAGCCGCGAAACTCAACATGCAAATGTTGTTTTAAGAGTTATGCAAATGATCTGGCACACGTGGTGTGACAGCTTGGAGAACTTTCTCGTGGAAAGCCGATCTTCTCTTGTGCTGTAATCTAATCTTATGCCTCGCCATTACGTCGATGATATTCTGCAGTTGATTGCATTGCTTATGTTGTCAAGCCATTCAGGTTTCATTTACCAGCAAGACATCGTTCGACCACATACTGTACGAATTTCTCAACAATGCCGTCGATGATATAATATCCACATAGCCTTACATGTCCCCAGACCTATCACCAATGGGGCACGTCTGGGACAGCAATTTAACCTTCTCAGAATACTACTGAATTAGCTAACCAGTTCCAACATTTGTGTCAGAATCTTCCGTAGATCGATATAAACAACTTATGTAATTCTGTGTCCTACCGAATATCGACAATATATATGTCAGGGGAGAAATTTTAAAATTTTATTTCTGGAAAGGGATATTTCCTAAAAGTAATACTTTTATTTTTTTTGTAGAAACACAATTTTTTCTCAGACAAGTAAATTCTTAAGGGGAGACATCACCTTGAACCTTCAAAAAATCAAATTTTCAAAAATTTTGGAGAAAATGGAATTGAATGCTAAGAATTCATCAAAAAAATTATTAATAAATTCCAAATAGAACCCAAATTATCACCAGAAGAGTGAAGTAACACATTCAAGTTTTATTGACCGTCTCTTTAAACCCGCGATGACGCGTCTGCTGTGTAATTGTTTACATTCTGTTTAGCAGCGCGATCGCGTATTTCTTGTTTTTCTATCCTCAGTGATTTAATGGTATTACATGTAAAAAGAAAAAGAAGTGTTTCTCCGGCAGAGGCAAATGTCATCTAAACTCCTGAATGTTTGTGTTCTAATACTGGATGTGTTGTTTTGATTATAGTTCTGTCGTGTTTTGTTTATAGTACCGATGCAACTGCCATTTATTTCGTTGTTTTAAGGTTTTAATGAGTTATTTAGAAACAATGAGTATTATTTAATGAGTTATTTAGAAACAATGAATATTATTTAATGAGTTATTTAGAAACAATGAGTATTATTTAATGAGTTATTTAGAAACAATGAGTATTATTTAATGAGTTATTTAGAAACAATGAGTATTATTTAATGAGTTATTTAGAAACAATGAGTATTATTTAATGAGTTATTTAGAAACAATGAGTATTATTTAATGAGTTATTTAGAAACAATGAGTATTATTTAATGAGTTATTCAGAAGGTTTTAATGAGTTATTTACCACAAACGTTCTACTGATGAGGATCCACTCCAAGACTGTTGCCCAGAAGGAGAAAGCTCTGTCCATACCAAAGAGCTGTTGTGAGCAAAACAGCATACAGACATTCAACTTCTATTCCAGCTGCAGTTATGAATAGCATTAAAGACATTTTTAAAGACCTTTCTATGCCTTCTCTGTTAAAAAAGTGCCTAGGAGGACATACTCAATATACAAATAAAAGTTTAAATGCTCTCATCTGGAAATTTTGTCCGAAAACATTCGGTTCAGCAAGAAAAATTGTTCAAATTGCTACAAATGAAGCAGTTGCATATTTAATTGAAGGCCAAATTGGCCGGTTGAATACAATGAGGGAATTGGGATTTTAGGTTGGGGAATTTTTTATGCATTATGCTTCAGAAACAGATAAAAAGCGAATAAATAGCTGTGGCAGAAATTCGAGCAGAACAGTGTACATTGGAAGCTCGTAGAGCACGAAGAAGAAGCAAAATGTCAATTGAAGAAGCTCTGGCACTGCAAGAAGGTCCTATTAATGCTTCTAGAGAGTTTTAGATGCTAAATGTTTCAAAAAATTATTGTGAAAAGTATTTTAAGCAACATTTTGACTTTAAAGATCTTTATCAGAAAACTATGTTTTTTCACATTGTGTGCATCATACCTTCAAAATTAATCTATATAACTAAAACTGAAAATCTGTCTTTCTGTCCCGTCATCACGGGAGAACGGCTGAACCGAATTTGATGAAATTTTGTGGATAGCCTGGAAATATATAGTCCCACTTAAAATATAGTCCATATTTGGAGTTTCTACGATCAGTGGTTCTCGAGATATTAGTAAAAAAACGAAATTTTCGTTTGTCTCATTATCACTTGAGAACAGCTTAACAGATTTTGATGAAATTTTGTGGATGGTCTTAAAGTAGTCTCCCATAAATTTAGCCCAAGTTTCAAGTATCTAAGACCAGGGGTTGCCTAGATATTAATGAAAAACGAAACTTTTTCCTAGGAATTCTACTCTCTAACTTCGTGGGTTATCCAAACGAAAAGCTTGAAAATCGTCTGAAAGTGAATTAAAACCTTATTTCTGAGTTTGATGGGAGTTTTTTGCGCTAATTAGTCAGTTTCTGAAAACATGAATTTTTTTATTTTTCCAATGGCCAGGCACTAGACTCTAGCACTAGACTCTACGTCGACTTACGTCGTTTGCCCTATGTACGACCGAAATCTTGAACCATTTTGCCGTCCTAGGACGATGCCCCAGGCGCACCAGGGGGGCGGAACACACTGCGCCCACAACACACTGCATCCATGCCTTACGTGGGACTCGAACCCACAACGTGGCTGCCGATTGATCGCTGGAAATTTTCGCCTTGACCGTTCGGCCACCACGTCGACTTAAATGAGCCAACAGCACACGGTGTCCCAAGGTGGTCACCCACCCAAGTACTATCCGCGTCCGATGCTGCTTAACTTCGGTGATCTACCGGGAACCGGTGTTTGCAGCACGGTAGAGCCGTTGGCCCAAACATGAATTGTTTGAAACATGATTTAAATGGGAAATCTATCTCCATGGTTTATTTTGCACAAGCTTTTACTGAACAATGAAAAATGTAAAGAAATCAAAATGGTTATATAATTTCGCAGTTTATGAGGAAGATTCTATATTATATAATGTAGCTCAGAAAAGCAATTAAATTAAATCTAACTGTTAATTTTAATTATTATTCTTTCGATTTGAGTAATAAACGAATGGATATAAAAATATATTTTAGAAAAGAACGATTTGATTTTTCTTATAGCATTTTTGATTGGATAATATCAATTACGGTCTTCAGGTTTAAACGTTATTATTATAGATATTTTCGGGGATTATTGATTCAGGAATTATAGATATTTTCAAGTTAATATGCCATTGTTTTATTATGACAAAAATTATTTGAACTCATATATTGTACTTTGTACGAGTAATCTTCTACAAATTCACGGGTATATCTTCTAATCTAAGAGAATATAAGTAGTACAGGTATATTGGCATATGTTTTAATATATATTGGCATATATTGAAATCAATTACGACCATCTGGTATAAATAGTACCGGGATTATTGATATTTTCAATGTATTACGTCATCTATTTTATTTTGGCAGAGATTTTTGAAACTCATATTGTAATACGGGTAATCTTCTACTAACACACTGGCATATTTTCTATTCAGCGACAATATAAGTAGCACGAGATTCTATATATTGATTCAATTCCTTTCCTCTTTTTGCAAATTTGCTTACAAAGGGAGCCAGGATGTTTTATTCTTCAGATCTGCCCGTGAAGATAATTTTGCATTGTGAGAATAGATATTCTTAAACTTCTCTTTGGAGCAATAAATTTAATATTTTAACAGAATTTGCACAGGATTGCGAATTACAAGTTTCTTTATATTATATACTCCGTACGAAGAACGGGTATGCTGCTAGTGAACATATAATTCTAAAAATTTTCGTGCTATTTCATATTGCATATGTGTACATGCTATACCTAAATTTTCTTGAAAATTTATTGAAAAAAAAATCAAAAATTATTTTGTTCATAATTTTTTTTTAATTTATTATTTTTTATATAAGTGCCTCGAATTTTTATAAATTAAGGCACTTACATACGTCTGAAACATACTTCTTTTAGAGTTTATATATAAAATATTGAGTAAAAATGTGTAACAGTTCTTTTGGAATCCTGCACTCAAGGTATCTATATGAAATCTGATTTTTGAAAGACATGAATGTGTTTACTATTTAATTAATTATTTCCTTACTCATTTATTGACAATGTTTATATTTATAATTTTATAAAGAGTATTGGATTGTACATACATTTAGTTCTCACAAAACAATTATTTAAGGATTAACTGAGGTTTATGTTTTGGTCTAATATCAGTGTTTAATGTCCTGTCCAAAGTGATGTCTCCTCTCAAGACATTTGTGGATGTCTCAGTGTATACATGAATGCTTGAGGCTGGCAGGCATATTTATGTGGTCTTCCAACAGAGCAGTTGGATTTTTGCTTTCTTCAGGACAGCTTGGTGCATATTTTATGTACGTACATGCACGCCCACTATATATATTTTACTTATTATAATTTACTAAATGACTTAAGACTGAATAGAATTAGATATCGGTTTTTTCAGCTCCCCTGTTTATGGTAGTTCTTTTGTGATGTCAGAAAGAAAATATATTCAATTATGGACATGCAATCTAGAATGTGGAGTGTGCTCAATACTCTCAATCCTATTTTTGTGGACCGCATAAAAGAAAACGCATAAAAAAAATCGCACAAAACTTCACGAGTAGCTATAAAAATAATTTTCGCAACACAATTAAAAAGTATTTTTTATGCAGTGAATAGAGACCGCATAAAAATGTCTCACGTAGAAAATAACTCAAAACCTTACGAAATAACTAGGAATTGCTTTTTTAAACGAAATCAAGACACGAGGCTTGGCAGCTACTTGGAATCTCGCCAAACCTTTTAGAATCTGATTTAGAAATTACACATGTGAACATTTTTAAAAATTTTATTTACATATGTACTTATTTCACACATACAAAACTTTTCAAAACGTATAACCATTATCCTTCGTAGTCTGACAATACGCGAACTTTCTTGCGGTAAACTGGTTCAAAATCGCCTTTCGTCACTTGAAGATACTACCTCGCACTCGTTTAGAGTTGACTTTTTTTCAGTTACCACGTAGTCGGTGATCAGTTTTTGCGGCGACTATTGTTTCACTAGACGCTTATATATGTCTCGGTAGCCAGATATGCAAGATTGAAGCTCCTTTTAGAATTTTGAAGTTCTTTCAGAATTGGCATCGAAAAACTAAATGGCCGATCAAACCTGCTAATTTTTTTATTGATAACTTCGTCAATTATGTTCCAATTTGATTGAAATTTCCATATACCGCACAAAAAAAAATCGCACAAAAAAATCGCACAAAAAAAGACCGCACAAAAGCAGGTTTGCATTGTGCTCAAAATTCATGTAATCGTCGACGCGGTGGCCGAACGGTGACGGCAGCGTTCCCAAAGCAATCGTTCGATCGCCGCTTTGTGGGATCGAGTCCTACGTAAGACATGGATGTCGTGTTGTGGGTGCAGTGTGTTTCGCCCCCCTCTGGTGCGCCTGAGGCAACGTCCTAGGACGGCTAAATGGTTCACATTCCCGGCCGTTATATAGGTGAAAGATAAAGAGTCTAGTGCCTGGACCTTTGAAAAAAAAATCATGACATCAAAGAAATAGAATGGTGGTGCCAATGTATTCCCAATTGCGACTTTATACGATTTGACTGTTTATGATTCTAGCAGGACTACATGCTGAACCACTGCCCATATCTGTCTGGATAGCACATTATATGATAAAACGATTTTACTTGCAAACCAGAACTGTATGCGAAATATCCCTGGCCACCTGACAAAGTGCTTGAAGATAAAGAAGCTAAAACAATCAATACAAACAATCATCACAAATGAGGAAGGAGACGGTGTGCAGAGAATAAGATGTTCACCGGAAATGAACGAGATCAGCCATGAGAATATGAGTGATTGATGACGAGAAATCCTAGTGATGATAGAATGAGTGTAAAATCCGCCCGTCTTAAGAGACGTTGTTTCGGCTGTAATATGTATTTGACAGTAGCGCCAATGTGGTAATATATAATTCTTTTTAATTTAAAATTAATTTATATTATTAATTCATATTAATCATTAATTAAAGTATATTCAATAAATAAGATGAATAAAAATTATATATTAACGACCTATCAAATAATAACCAGTGGAAAGTAAGGATATGAATGTTTGATATGCAGTAGTATATTAGAGGTGTGTAACAGAACACAAAATTTAATGGAATTAACAAGAATTTCAGAGATTTGGTCGCTAAATATTTCACACCATAAAATGCAACTTTAAATCTTAAAATTAAATTCATATAACCAAATGTATTAAATTTTTTCACAGATTTAAAATTATGGAGGTTATAGAGCAGATTGCCACATGTATAAAAATCTAATGTGGGAAGCACATGATTTTCCTTATATAATGCAATGAATTTACTACTGTTACAGTAAAAAAATAGGTTATTCTTATGGTAGATACTTACATTTTTTCCAAGATACTGAATTTTCGTCAATTAGTTTTCATTTTCATTAATTTAGCATCATTTTTATCCATTTGGCGAGATTTTCATTAATTTGGAAACATTTAAAAAAATTAATTTGGAATCATTTAAAAAAGTTGGAGACATTCCGCCAAATTTGTCGCCAAAATCTCGTCAAGCGACATGGACGTAGAAATAAGTTATTCTTATAGCAGATACATGACTATTGGCGTTAAAATACAAAAGTATTACTCAAAATATCTTTTCTCATGAATGAAACCAGCTAGACCCACTAGAATGATGTCACCAAATTTATCGCATAATATTAGATATAAAAAGTGAACATGTTTCTCAGCAGTTAATATTTTTTTTTAATTTATGGGATTTTTTGATACCTTTATTTGAAAAATGTGCAATATCTCGAGAGAGGTTCTTGCTAGCGTTCTAAAGTTTATGTCAATCGTTTTCAGAGGAAAAGTTACATAAGAAATGTCTATTTGCGCAACTTCATTAAAAGTTCTGATTTTTTGATGATTTTTTCAGAATTTTACTCGAAAATTTAGGGGAGTTCTCAACATTCGATTGTGTTTAAAAACAATAGATTTCCAGTACTCACGGATTGAAATTTTTAACCAAATTTTATTCGAATCGCTTCATTCTTTCGTGAGATATCGTCACCACAGTCTCACTGACACACACACACAAACACATACTTTCACACACACACACATACTTTCACACACACACACACATACTTTCACACACACACACACGCACACATACACATACTTTCACACACACACACACACTTTCACACGCACACACACACACACACTTTCACACGCACACACACACACACACACATACTTTCACACACACACACATACTTTCACACACACACACACATACTTTCACACACACACACACGCACACATACACATACTTTCACAGACACAAATCACCTCAAAAATGTTCGATTCGTGTTCAGAGATGCTTGAACCTGCTCTCCCGCGAAAACCCAAATTCGAATTTTTGACCCCGTCACAATATTTTCCTTATACATTATACTATGTATATAAAGAAAGTAAAAATATATAGGGATGAGAAGTTATGATGCGGAAAATAAGTTCTATTACGGTTTGAAATTCGAAAGGGAAGAATGGTGAGTTCAATTAAGCATAGATTGGAAGTCCATCTTCTTGGTAAGTCAATGAACACATTGAACGTATGAAGATCTAGCCAGCACCGGTTTCATATCCCTCTAAGACATCATTTTAAAGAATTGGGACTGTAAGATTCAACCCTTTTCCAATTGCAATCAATATCTCTAAGATGACTTTTCAAATCTATATTATATAATTTTAAATGTAGAATCCATCTTCGCAGAAATAATTATCATATACCAAATATATTTTCAAAATGCACCATTGTTTAAGACATGTTAATTAATATTGATCTTTACTGATTGCTCATCTCTTCCACTGAAATCAAACAAAATGAACGTCAAATAAAAGAAAGCAAAATTATATAACTCTCTAAATTGGGGGTATTTTCAAAATGATGAAAATAAACCACTATTTATCGCCATTATAAATCAGCCCTGACATTTTCTTTAAATGTTTGTATTTTGTAAACCCCCAGAATGTTTTCCCACACTATGTCCAATAACTTCCCAGAGATCAATTCCGTTTATACACTGTCAATGGCATTTACTTGTCACAACACCTGTGAAAGTATCAATCTATCCCACGGTATGTCAGGGCCATCGCTTAATGGCACCCAGCATGCTCCCTTTTTTATTTCCTCCATGGTCCGTCCTACTGCATTAGAGGGAAATGGAAATAGACGGAATGATTTCGAGTAGAAGAACGTTTTATTTTGCGACACAGATGGCGATAAAGAGATACAAATGCGTATGGCATACGATTTATTTTTGTTAATCTATTGTAAAGAAATGTTTCGACAATTTAGAATATAGCTTGGATTTCTTTACTGAAAAGGAATATTTTAAAAAAAATCAAATGTTATCTTTTCGGAAGAGCAAAATTTTACGTGACAGGCACCATCTTAACAAGCAATTTCCTATAGTCGCAAATGCAGACATTCTGCAGGTTTGTGATTTTCTGCAAGCTGTAAGTTCCATTGCGCGTTAAAAAGTTCGTACTGGCCATTAGAACTGAAACTGAGGGGCCTTGGTGCGGATTGTGAGCCTTTTGTATGCATAAATTCTTGCAGTGATTCATATTGTGCAAAAAGAAAAGTTTGTATTATAGCGTACAGACATATTCTGATACAGGCAAAGAAGGATAAAACATCTTCTTTTTTCAACTTTTCATATATATATATATATATATATATATATATATATATATATATATATATATATATATATATATATATATATATATATATATAATCAAAAAGGAAATTTCCAAATCGGAAAATAACCAAAAGTGAAATATCAAAATTGTAACATAGAACTAAATCACGAAAAAGAAAAGTACCAAAAAAATGACCGAGGGGGGTTGTGACCCTCTCACCCCGGTTGAGCATGCTTTACGCCATGGCCACACTCCCAGATTCCGGTACCATTCCGTATCTAGGCTATTATACCTAAGAAAAACTCTCGTAGTTGCGATAGAATTCAACAGGATAAAAAGTATTTGAACGAGGCACGGAAAATGGGATATCCGCTTGGCTTTTTGAACGCAATTGAGTCATCTTTTTACGGTAAAGCTGTAACCGCTGGATATTTCGATCACGGACATATTTGAGTTGATGACATGGCATTATATATATTGGGGATAAGTGAAGTTTAAAGCATATATTTCATTTAGGGAGTAACTTGAAGTCTTATATGTTCCTTGCGAATTCCTGTGTTGAATTTAGTTTCAACGATCTTGGTCTAATCATTTCCAAACAGATTTTTTTAGATATAATCGCCTAGATACGTAATGGTACCGGCATCCGGGAGTGTGGCCATGGCGTAAAGATGCTGAACCGGGGTGAGGGAATCACAACCCACCTCGGCAATTTTTTGGTACTTTTCTTTTTCTTGATTTAGTTCTATGTTTCATTTTGATTTTCCGATTTGGAAATTTCCTTTTGGATTATTTATGCTGTTCAATGTTGCGAAGCAGCGTGGCGCTTTACTTCATTTGTAACTTCGAGTATTTAGTTATGGGATTTGGTTAAATTTTAAATTTAAAACAAGAAAGATCAATCATGCTTAAAGCATTGATTACGAAACACTTTCCAACTTCAATGCAATTTTATTTAAACATGTCTAAAATGCAATACATTCCTCGGTAATATTTTAAAACTTATCACAATACTACATTAATTTATTATATTTGAAACCTTAAACCTTCCTCGAAAAAAATTAACTTCATTCAAATAACGGCATTAAAGTATAAATTGCCTGGTTTAAACATCTCTAAAATGTGATACATTCATCGGTAATAATTTTAGAATTATCATAATACTACGATAATTTGTTATATTTGAAAACTTCATCGAAAACAACTGAAATTCATTCAAATGACGTCATAAAAAAATAACACGCCTGGCTCTCTCTATAAAAGCAACATTTCATTCATAAATAATTCCCCCATTCATGATATTCATCACAATACTATAATAATTTATTTTATTTAAAAATTAAGACCATTGAGCTACAAGTAAGTAAACTCTATGCGTAAAACTGCATCGAAAAATATCGTCCGTCTCTTTCTAAAATCAATGAATATTTCATTCACATCAGCTAAGCAGACTCCATGGACTAAATGATTTTGTGTTAAAAAATTACAGCGATTCTAATACAACTCATTCTACATATTTTGCTGTTTACATTTTACATAGGTGAAAAATAGGCTTAATAGTAGAAATAATCAAATTTGGAAGAGCATTTAAACTGAAATATATTGTCATTGCATTGTTTCAGTATGTAGATGCACAGAATTTAGGCAAAAATAAAGTAGTTTTAGGACGGATACAACACTCAATATGAATAAAAAGAACTTTAAAAATCACGATTTTGACACAAGATGGATGCCATATATCATTTTGAAGTGGGTCATGTGATCGTTTCATATCATGGACACGTGATCGCTTCATATAAGGGGTGTTATTATTATTTTAATTTTTATTTAAAAAACAACTGAATATATTTCGCTGAAATTTTTTTTATATATTTTATGGAACAATTTGAATATTGCCTAAAATTTTCGAAGCAATTTGTGAATTTTAAATCCGCTTGAAAAATGCTTGAAAAATTAGGTCCCATAGGGCTCAATGTATTCCATTTTTTCAACCCGGGTTCAATCCAAAATTAATTGGGTGATATTATTCATTTATATTCCCATAGGTCCTATAGACCGTCTGAACAGCATACTAAAATTTCATTTTGATTCAGTCATTTTTACGGCAGTTATCGTGCTAACGGACAGACAGACAGACAGACAGAATGAACAAAGTCATAAACACTTTTCAACTTTGTTGTAAAGTGTTAAAAATACTGAAAGTTACCTTAAAATCAATAAATTTGGTATTTTTCAATTAAATTGTTTGTTTTTAGAATTGTTTTTTTTATAATAATCTGTATTAAAATAGTAAAAAATTTATATATATATATATATATATATATATATATATATATATATATATATTATATATATATTATATATATATATATATATATATATATATATATATATATATATATATATATATATATATATTTACCTGGAGAGAAGTGGGCAATGTATTTTTAATGCAACATTTTTTTAAAAAACGCGTGCAAATTGGTATCTCTAAAATCAACTGAATTATGATGAAGGAAAACAAGAAGAATCAATCATGCATAACGCATTGATTATGAAACACTTTCCAACTTCAATGAAATTTCATTTAAATCTCTCTAAAATACGATACATTCCTCGGCAATATTTTAAAAATTATTACATTACTACATTAATTTATTATATTTGAAAATTGAAAAGTTCATCGAAAAAAATGAACTTCATTCAAATGACGGCATTGAAATGTAAATTGCCTGGTTTAAACATCTCCAAAATGCGATACATTCCTCGGTGATGTTTTTAAAATTATTATAATGCTACAACAATTTATTATATTTTAAAACTTCATCGAAAACAACTGAAATTTATTCAAATGACGCCATCGAAATATAACACGCCTGGCTCTCTCTATAAAAGCAGCATTTCATTCATTACATTTTCCATTCATTTCATTCATCACAATACTATAATAATTTATTTTATTTAAAAACTTAAGACCATGGAGGTACAAGTAATTAACTCTATGTTTAAAACTTCATTGAAAAAATCGTCCTTCTCTCTGTAAAATCAATGAATATTTCATTCATATCAGCTATGCAGACTCCATGAGCTAAATAATTTTGCGTTAAAAAAATGCAGCAATTCTTATACAACTCATTCTATATATTTTGCTGTTTACATTATTCATAAGTGAAAGATAGGCTTCGTTGTAGAAATAACCAAATTTAGATGAGCATTTAAACTCAAATATATTGTAATTGCGTTGTTTCAGTATGTAGATTCACAGAATTTAAGCAAAAATAAAGCGGTTTTAGGACGGATACAACAATAAATATGAATTAAAAAGAACTTAAAAAAATCACGGTTTTGACACAAGATGGATGGCATAATTTATTTTGAAGTGGGTCTAGTGATCTCTTCATATAAAAGGTGTAATCATGATTTTTATTTTTATTTAAAAAACTACTGAATATATTTTGCTGAATTTTTTTTTATATATTTTATGGGATAATTTGATTATCCCCTAAAACTTTCGAAGTAATTTATGAATTTTAAAACCGCTAAAAAATGTTTGAAAAATTAGGTCCCATAGGGTTCAATGTATTTCATTTTGTCAACCCGGATTCAATCCAAAACTAATTGTGTGATATTATTCATTTATATTCTCATAGGTCCCACAGACCGTCTGAATAACATACTAAAATTTCATTTTGATAAAGTCATTTTTACGGCAGTTATCGTGCTAACGGATAGATAGACAGACAGAATGAACAAAGTCATAAACACTTTTTAAATTTATTGTAAAGTGCTAAAAACGAAACTTTTCATAGGAGTTCTAAATCCCTGGTTCCTCCAAACAAAAAAGGTTTGAAATCGCTGGTTTAAAACATGAACGTGAATAAAAACTCTATCTCTGAGTTTGCTGTTAGTTTATTGAGCTAATCAGTCATATTTTGAAAATCGCGGTTTTGAACCATGAATTTAAATGGAAACTCTATCACCGTGGTTTATTTTTCACAGGCTCTTATTCAACAATGAAAACTATTAAGGAATCAAAATAGTTGTTTAATTATCAGTATTTTATGAGGAAGATTCTTTCTTATATCATGTTGCTCAGCGACGCAATTAAATCGAATGCGTTTATTAATTATTATTTTTTTTTTTTGATTTGAATAATAAAGAAGAAAGATCAATCATGCTTAAAGCATTGATTATGAAACACTTTCCAACTTCAATGCAATTTTATTTAAATAAAAAAGTCGAAAATGCAATACATTCCTCGGTAATATTTTATATAAAACTTATCACAATACTACATTAATTTATTATATTTGAAAACTTAAACCTTCATTGAAAAAAATGAGCTTCATTCAAATGACTGCACTGAAATATAAATTGCCTGGTTTAAATATCTCTAAAATGCGATACATTATACGGTAATATTTTTAAAACTATCATAATACTACGATAATTTATTATATTTGAAAACGTCATCGAAAACAAATGAAATTAATTCAAATGACGTCATAGAAAAAATAACAACCCTGGATCTCTCTATAAAAACAGGATTTCATTCATTTCATCCATCACAATACTATAATAATTTATTTTATTTAAAAATTAAGACCATGGAGCTACAAGTAAGTAAACTCTATGCGTAAAACTTCATCGAAAAAAATCGTCCTTCTCTTTATAAAATCAATTATTATTTCATGCATATCAGCCATGCAGACTCCATGGACGAAATTATTTTGTGTTAAAGAAGTACAGCAATTCTACTACAACTCATTCTACATATTTTGCTGTTTACATTTTACATAAGTGAAAAATAGGCTTCGTTGTAGAAATAATCAAGTTTGGATAATCATTTAAACTGAAATATATTGTATTTGCGTTGTTTCAGTATGTAGATGCACAGAATTTAAGCAAAAATTAAGTAGTTTTAGGATGGATACAACACTCAATATGAATTAAAACAAGAAAGATCAATCATGCTTAAAGCATTGATTATGAAACACTTTCCAACTTCAATGCAATTTTATTTAAACATGTCTAAAATGCAATACATTCCTCGGTAATATTTTAAAACTTATCACAATACTACATTAATTTATTATATTTGAAACCTTAAACCTTCATCGAAAAAATTAACTTCATTCAAATGACGGCATTAAAGTATAAATTGCCTGGTTTAAACATCTCTAAAATGTTATACATTCCTCGGTAATAATTTTAGAATTATCATAATACTACGATAATTGATTATATTTGAAAACATCATCGAAAACAACTGAAATCCATTCAAATGACGTCATAAAAAATAACAAGGCTGGCTCTCTCTATAAAAGCAACATTTCATTCATAAATAATTCCCCCATTCATGTAATTCATCACAATACTATAATAATTTATTTTATTTAAAAATTAAGAGCATGGAGCTACAAGTAATTAAACTATATGCGTAAAACTTCATCGAAAAATATCGTCCTTCTCTTTCTAAAATCAATGAATTCATATCAGCTAAGCAGACTCCATGGACTAAATGATTTTGTGTTAAAGAATTACAGCGATTCTAATACAACTCATTCTACATATTTTGCTGTTTACATTTTACATAGGTGAAAAATAGACTTAATAGTAGAAATAATCAAATTTGGAAGAGCATTTAAACTGAAATATATTGTCATTGCGTTGTTTCAGTATGTAGATGCACAGAATTTAGGCAAAAATAAAGTAATTTTAGGACGGATACAACACTCAATATGAATTAAAAAGAACTTTAAAAATCACGATTTTGACACAAGATGGATGCCATATATCATTTTGAAGTGGGTCATGTGATCGTTTCATATCATGGACACGTGATCGCTTAATATAAGAGGTGTTATTATTATTATTTTAATTTTTATTTAAAAAACAACTGAATATATTTCGCTGAATTTTTTTTTATATATTTTATGGAACAATTTGATTATTGCCTAAAATTTTCGAAGCAATTTGTGAATTTTAAATCCGCTTAAAAAATGCTTGAAAAATTAGGTCCCATAGGGCTCAATGTATTCCATTTTTTCAACCCGGGTTCAATCCAAAACTAATTGGGTGATATTATTCATTTATATTCCCATAGGTCTTATAGATCGTCTGAACAACATACTAAAATTTCATTTTGATTAAGTCATTTTCACGGCAGTTATCGTGCTAACGGACAGACAGACAGACAGACAGACAGACAGGCAGACAGAATGAACAAACTCATAAACACTTTTCAACTTTGTTGTAAAATGTTAAAAATCGGACTTATGTCACTCTTTCGTACCACGTGACAAGCTATTTCATCAGTGAATATAGGGACCATAAACAAATTGACGATGGAAATAATTTAGATCAAAATTACGTTAATAAGTGTGAACATTTGTTATCCCAAATGCATTTAAAGAAAGCGTTATACAGACAGAGATCATACAAAGCAGTGGTACTCACTTCACGGTTGGGGGACATAATTAAAATATGCATACATTGATAGAAGGCCACTGATATTACGGGACACATTTCGTTACAAATACAAGAAAGTTATTTTATTATAAACATTTGAAACGGCTAAATTAGAGTTAAAGGAAATAAAAAATCGTCTGTGAGTCCTATTCTTCGTTTTAAAAAATTATGTTAAATTTCAAAATCAAATACATACTTGCATTTGTTTACTTATTTATTTTAATTGTTTCAAATAACAAATAGCATGTCTCAATGTGAAAAGTACTTAAGAACCCGTGATGGCATCGTGACCCTACGCCGAATTCGCAAAAATGTCTCCTATGTATTATCATCCAGTTTTATCTTTTTGTGATATGTCACAAATTTACATGTCTGGGGCGCGGTAGCCCATTGGTTAGCGCGCTGGAGTTGCACACGGTAGGCCCGTGTTCGATTCCAGCCGCTGCCAAAACTGCCGCCGTGTTCATGCGGAGTACGATCACGTTAAACATGTGAGTCCGAAAGTCCTTCCGAGAGGTTGGTGGTAGGGGAAGGAGGGTACGGTCCCTGTGGATGCCTCCCCTACTTGGTTCCGGTCTAAATTGGGTGGCACTTCCCGACCGTCCAAACAGTTACCTTACACCTTTCTGGTAGGTCGGACGGTCTGGGTTTCAACAACAACAAATTTACATGTCTAATTTGATATATGGTCCCCAATCACAATGTTCAACTTTCAATCAAATATAACCCGCTCAATTTTAAAGATACAGATATGCGTTTTTAACACTTTACAACAAAGTTGAAAAGTGTTTTTTATGACTTTGTTCATTCTGTCTGTCTGTCTGTCTGTCTGTATGTCTGTCTGTCTGTCTGTCTGTCTGTCCGTTAGCACGATAACTGCCGTAAAAATGAGTTTATCAAAATGAAATTTTAGTATGTTGTTCAGACGGTCTGTAGGACCTATGGGAATATAAATAAATAATATCACCCAATTAGTTTTTTATTGAAGCCGGGTTGAAAAAATGAAATACATTGAACCCTATGGGACCTAATTTTTCAAACATTTTTAAAGTAAATTTAAAATTCACGAATTGCTTCGAAATTTTTAGGAAATATTCACATTATCCCATAGAATATATAAAAAAAAATTCAGTAAAATATGTTAAGTAGTTTTTTAATTAAAAAAATTATTCAATATAGAAAAAAAACAAATTCAATTAAATTCTGACTTTGGGATATCTTCCAGAAAGAAAAGAGAGAGATATTATATAATAAATATCTCCCCATTTGTTTAAACGTTTTGCATATGGGAGTGGCTTCATATTTTAAAATAAATTTGGTAGATAACTATTTTTCATTTTTTTTTAAATTTTATATAACTCTTCATGATAAATTTAATTGATGGCATCTTAAATGCACTTTCCTACGTCCTAGAGAGTTAAAATTTGGTACACAGCTTAAATTTGTTGAACATTTTATTCGACAAAAATTTGATGGATCTTTAAATATAGATCATACATTTTTTTCGAAATGGCCTGAAAATAATCCCCGTTCACTTCTATAAATCATTGGTGTAATATTGTTAAAAATTCTAATGTGGACAGCACATGTCTTTCCCTGCAGACTCATATTCGTTCTCTTTATTTATTCAATGATAATTTGAGTTTATCTGCACAACATAAGTATTTTAAATGACATTGAATTTACACGTTAAACTTAAATTTGGTTCTCATTTGATAGCTGGACCTATTGTCAAAGGTGGCGTAGCGAAAACGCGAAAAAAATAGAATATCTTAAGAACGGCTAGTCCTAGAGTAATGGGGTTAGTCTTATTCTTTTTGTTGTCAAAAATCACATATAAAATAGGAATTTAATTGATATAATTGAGCACACGTAGTCTTTTATTTTTATATATAACGATTTTTGCTGGCCATTTCGTAAAAATAGCCCGTTCCTTTTTCCCGAATCGTAGTAGAATAACTTACAAATGATTTATATACAAAATTTTGTTAAATTTGGTATATAAATCACTTGTAGGTTATTGAAATATTATACTCCAAATTTTGTTAAATTTGGTTCATTAGTTTTTAGCTAGAGTGGATAAAGGCAATTTCTGCGGCCATTTCGCAAAGAAGGCAGATTCTTTTATTACGAATCGTACTATAATCTAATGAACATCAGGATTTCCCACAAAAAACATACCTACCAAATTGTATGAAATTCGGTCCATTAGTTTTTCAATTAGAGTGGATGTAATATCCACACAGACACACAGAAACATACACAGATACACCCTTACACACACAGACGTCTTCCTAAAAGAAGTTTTTTCGTGTTCTAGAAGTCCCAAAACGTGTAGATACTTTGAAAATTCGAGTTCCGATCTTCGGCACGATTCCAATACTTTGAGTACATACACATACACATATATATTATCTGTGTATTATCTGTGTATCTAAATTCCGTGCCTATGCAATTACAATAGTTGTGATTTTAAATGATCCCTAAACTTTTATTATTTCTTCAAGGAAGCCTAATTTTAACATATGCAGAATGCAAATATCTCAAGCGATTGTAAGATGAATTACATAAGAATTGCTGAATTTTTTTCACACAAAATTATTTAGCTCTGGAGTCTGGAATACAAGTTATATGAATGAAATATTCATTGATTTTGCATAAAGAATCAGATGATTTATATTTCGATACAGTTTTAAATATTTAAGTATAATAAATTACTGTAGTACTGTGATAATGTAAAAGATATTACCACTGAATGAATCACGTTTTAGAAATTTTTAAATGAAATTACATTTCAGTTGGAAAGTGTTTCATAATCAATGCTTATGCATGATTGATCTTTCTTGTTTAATGATCTTTTTGCATTAAAAATAAAAAAAATCTGAATGACAACATTTTTGTAAGGGGGTCGTATAAAAATTTAAAAAGTGTAACGTTTTGAAAATTAATGGGGTGACTATTTCATTAACGTAGTCTTATTTCTTACCTTATTTTCAACATTTTTGCAATTTACATTGCCCACTCATCTCCAACAGGTAAAGAATTAAAGCCCGTTTCAATCTTTTTGGGACACCCTGTATATATATATATATATATATATATATATATATATATATATATATTTATATACAATATATTATCTTACCTATATAAATATATATATATATATATATATATATATAGATTACTTGCATGTAAACAGAATCACATATGCTCAAACATGCATGCCCACAAAAACACCCACCGATATGCCGACAGTCCGACATGCTTTCCACCGATTCAAAAATGTATTCAGGCGTTTTAACCTACTCTATTCTGGTAACGTTGAATCAGTCCATTTTACTCAATACAATCCCTTTTCTTTATGACATAAGCGAGTAAAATTCCGCAACAGAAACCTTCCATACTATTTGGCAGTAGTCCAAAGATGAAGAGATTTAAATATCATTTTCTTCGTCCATCGTGCTTAACAAATAGTGAAAATTATACAGAAAGGGAAAATGAGTCTTTTCAATTTTCGGAAAATATAGATAGATTTAAACGTTACATTGATAGAAGAACATTGAAGAAAAATACCACAATTGGCTGGTTTCCAAGAAAATCTGTTATGAATAAGTTGTATTTAAAATGAAAAGTTCACATAAATGTTTAACAAAATATTCGCACGCAGGAATTATATGAGTTTCAATATTTATAGTAACGTAATAGTGCTCAAACTGAAACAGGCATTTGTTTGGGTTAGTTAGAGTTAAATACTCAGACCTGCAGAGGATTTTAATTCTGACTAATCATCGAATTTGAGTTGGTGCTGTTCTCTTCTCTTATCAACATTATGGTCGTGATTTTGCTTCTATGGTGATGTTAATATTACTTGAATTTTTTATTATTACTTATTTCTAATATATATATATATATATATATATGTGTGTATATATATATATTTATATATATATATATATATGTATATATATATATATATATATATATATATATATATATATATATATATTTATATATATATATATATTTATATATATATATATATATATATATATATATATATATATATATATATATATATATATATATATATATATATATATATATATTCGTATTTCTAATTTTGCAACACCATGAAGGTAAACGACCTGCATTGAAACAAATAAACGATTAAACTTACAAAGCAGAAAACAATAAAATATGTCAAAAATCAGTATTTGGTGAAATCATCACACGCTGAAATAAATACTTCTATACGACGTGGCATCGAACCAAACAGATATTGAATTTGTACCTGAGAAAAAGCATTCCCGGTTACTTCTGTCCTGATCCAAAGTTCAGCTGTATAAGCTACGGGACAAGTGTCACGACGAGACACCTACCGACGAAATCCCAGTCATGTTCAATAGGCGACATATCCGGTGAAAAAAGCTGGCCAAGGAAACCGCTGTATCTTTTGCAGATGAAAATAAGTCTTGAACATTCCGAGCAACATGTGGACTTGCATTGTCCTGTTGAAATACAGCTCTAGGAATGCGTTAAAGGAATGGTACGACTCCAGGCTACAGAACTTCTCTGATGCACGGATTGCTGTTGAGATAACCCTCAATCCGTAGCAGTTGAGATCGTTCAATTTACCCAATGGTGCCCCAGACCATCACGGTTAGCTTTCGTCGAGTACGCCGTTGGATACTGCACTCCAGAAGGACATCGTTCACCGTTATCGAGTCTAACGTGGATGCGGGTACCATCACTGTGCCCTAAATTAAAGCAGGGTTTATCGGAAAAAATAGCTTGCTGCCAATCGACACTCCAGTGCCTATGAGGATGAGCACATTGTAGCTGCAGGCGGCGATGGGTTTGCGTCAGGGTAATCCTTTACAAAGGACAGGAATTCTTGCTCGCAGTCCACGGCGTAGCAGTCGCCGACAAATTGTTGGAGCAAACAATGGCACACCTGTAGTAGTGTTCGAACGTTCTGCCAACTGTCGAGATGAAACTGTACAGTCCATCACTGCCATGCAAATGAGGTATCTTTAATCCCATGCTGACGTAACATTTCGTCATCCACTGCCAGATTTGTAACTCGTTCGGTTCTCTTCAGTCTACAGTTTCCATACTAACATCACTGTCGTGGCACTGCGCTCCATTCGAGCTGACGTTGCACGATAAGAAAACCCCCGTCACGAAGGCCGATCATTTGTCCCCCTTCAAACTATGTAACTTACAAATATGGCGCCCCCTGTCGTCATACAGGCATAATGACTTCTCATGAAACGTTTACCACTGGCAAACAACCATACACTATTTTTAATGTCCCGCTACAGCTCTCTATTTATACGGCTAAAACAGCAGTTCAAAAGGCGCTGCTCAGCCCGCGCATGCTCAGTGACTCTGTATATCTAATCATCCGCTTAGCACACCCAAATTTGCATTTGCTGTAAGTTTCAGCTCAATCGGGTGATTCCTTTATAATGTTGCACAATTTTTACAAACATAGTATACATAATTTAAATTCCTCTTTTTCATTAAATATCATTGATATGTCCCATTTTAATGTAATTATTGATTAATTATATGGACTTTATAAATGTGACAGCAGGCAGGAAAGTATAATTAATTTTGATATAAAATTCAAAATTATGATATACCGCATTGGCACTGTTGTTACTTTCATATTTAAACTGATATATCGTCTCTTAATATGGGTGGATTTCTTACTCATTCTATCAGTCAACTGCCCTACCGTGCTGAAAACACTGGTTCTCGTTAGATCACCGAAGTCAAGCAGCATCGGGCGCGGTTAGTAATTGGGTGGGTGACCAATTGGGAACACCGCGTGCTGTTGGCACATTTCGGACGCGGTAGCCCGGTGGTTTGCGCGCTGGATTTGCACGCTGCCACAACTGCTGCCGTGTTCATACGGAGTACGATCACGTTAAACATGTGGGTCCGTAAGTCCTTCCGAGAGGTTTGTGGTAGGGGAAGTAGGGTACGGTTCCTGATGATGCCTCCCCCACTGGATTCCGGTCTAAATTGGGTGGCACTTCCCGGCCGTACAAACAGTTACTTTACACCTTTCTGGTAGGTCGAACGGTCTGGGACTCAACAACAACAACACTCATTCTATCGTCACTAGGATTTCTCGTGTTCGTCTAGGATTTCAATCGTGTTCACATGACTGATCTCGTTTGTCTCAAGCGAACATCTTATTCTCTGTACACCTTCTTCTTATCTGGAAGTTTCAGCCGAGTCGGGTAATTGCTTCATGCTGTTGCATCTTTATATATATATATATATATATATATATATGTAGGTCACCATAACAAGGTCAGCAGACCTTTCGCCAATCGACCATGTGTGGTGCATGCTAGGCCGCCCAATTCGGGCACCCCGAAATGTAGCAAATCTGGAGCAACAATTGAGGAATGCCTCGCAGAATGTATCGGAGGATGATATTTGGAAACTTCATGAGTCCTTGCCTAGACGTACATAAGCACGTATTGCCGCCGAGGGGGGCTTCACCAATTTATGATTTGAAAATTCAATGTGCAATTGTGCAATTGCTAACCATTTATGGG
>OX578139.1:90244378-90494378 GCA_951213105.1 Amaurobius ferox | reverse complement strand
TTAATTAGAATTAAATACTCAGACCTGAAGAGGAATTTTATTCTGATTAATCATCGAATTTGGGAAGGTTCTGTTCTTTTCTCTTATCGGCATTATGGACGTGAATTTGCTTCTATGGTGATGTTAATATTACTTTAATTGTATTTTTATTTTTTTTATTTTTACATAATTCTTATTATTACATTTCAAACACACATATATATATATATATATATATATATATATATATATATATACATATATTAAAAAGCCATGGTGTTTACTGCCCGGATTTTTCTTTTCTGTAGTAATTGCTAGGAAGTAAGTATATCAACCTAATATTATTTGCTACTTCCTTATATGTTTAATTTTTTGTCTTCTTAAGGTGTTACATTATATTTTTTTCTTTGTGTTATCAAATTATCCTATTATCGATTAGATTATCATATTATCGTATTATCTCTATTATTTCTCTATTATATATTTCTTACTATCTTTATTATTTCTTCAATATTCATCAACTATTTAAATATTGAAATCATTGTTTTTATAATCTGCATACGCGCAATAAATGAAAGTTTTTGCCATTCTGTTATTATTAAGTCATTCTATTTTATCATACTAAGAATTTTTTGAACCTTGTAAAATAAGAAGCAGGGCAGTAACGATTGGTATTTAAAAAATGTCTTAACCTTACAACACCAATTTAAAAAAATCTGCTACCCTATTACAATGTCTTTATAATTTGAATTTTATGTCGCTAAGAATTTATCCATCTAAGAATTGATGAGGTTGCTGTGAATTATGGAAATGTTCGAATTTTAAGAGTTCGATTTAGCGAGTTTCTACTGCATTTAAACAAGAATATCCATTTGAGAGTTTGTAGACTGAAAATTTGAAACAACTGAAATAAAAATTTTCTTACGTAATATATTACTAGCATCTTCCACACAGCACGCAATACTAAATTCAAACTTCTAGATATCTAAGAAGGGAGTGAGGTTTTTGAGCTGGGGCCTCAAAGGTTAAAGCTGCCGTAGCTTAAATATAATGCACATGGAGTTATGAAGTGCATTAACTTATAAAGTACTCTATATCATAACAAACAATTAAAATTACTATCAGTAGTCGCATATACTACAATCAACTGCGTCTCACTTGTATAACGGGTGCTTCTACTTCCAGACACTGACAAAGATCCCCGTTCATTTAGAAAACTGTATCTACGCAGAATTTTATATCAACTCCGGTACAGAATCTAACGAAACCGGAATTTTGATTTGCCTCCCCGGGAGTGGAGAAAATGGGGATTTCAAAGAAAATTTCTAGACCCTCCAGAAGACACCCCCTCCCCACGACGATTTAGAACTCCGAATATTTGGATACTCATAGTCCATGAGACAGAATCTAACGTAATCAGATAGATCTTCGATTTTTCTCCCAGAGTAGACAAAATAGGGGAAAAGGGATGTGGATAAGGCAGATCGTAACTGCAAGGGCAGATCCAAACTGTTCCGCAGACAAATTCTAACTGGGTAAATTTTTCATTGAGACACAATTTTCGATGGTAGGCATCATTCAATGTTAAACAAAACAAAACTTGTTAAAAAAATCTGATGTGAGCAGCACATGACTTCCCCTGCAAACTTATACGCACGTTATCGTTATTTTAATTAAATGTAAGTCACTTTCAATTTAATTTTCGATCTCATTTGGTAACGAGACTTATTTTCAAAGGTGGCGTGGAGAAAATACGAAAAACTAAAATATCTCGAGAACGGCTAGTTCTATTGCAATGGGGTTGGTCTTATTCCTTTCATCGTTAAAAGTTGCGTATAAAACAAGCATTTAATGGATGTATTTGAGCATACGTAGTTTTTTATTTTAGATTTTGGCGCTTTTTGTAGGACATTTTGCCCCCCAAAAAGCAGGTTATTTTTTTTTCGAATCGTACCAAAATCTAGTCAGCACCAGGGTAACCCACAAAAGACATATCTATCTAATGAATTTTCTGAAATTCGGTCTATTAATTTTTCAGCTAGAGTGGATAAAAGCTTTTGCGAACCATTTCGTAAAATTAGGCGGATTGTTTTATCCCGAATCGTCCCCCAAACTAATCAGCACCAGATTCGGTCGTAAGTGATTTACCTACCAAGTTTTATGAAATTTGATTGATTAATTTTTTAGTTAGAATGGATACAAAATCTGCACATACAGACACACACACAGACGTCACCCTAAAAATAGTTTTTTCGTATTCTAGAAGTCTCGAAACGCGTAGATCCGTCTAAAACTCGAGTTGCGGTTTACAGCATGATTCCAATACTTTCCCTATACGTTATCATGTATTTCATAGAGAGTAAAAATTGATTTTTGTAAGAGCGTTTGTTTTTCTATCTTTGAACAGACCTAAATACCAGTCTGTATATAATCTTCACAAAGTTCAGTATGATTAGGAGGAATTCGTTCGTTTTCCCGAATCGATTATTTTAATTGCTAAATTCTGCACCACCGGAATAAGGAACGCCAAGCCAGTTTTATTTAAGCACTTAGAATATGATTGGATGAATTCTTAAGTATTGCCATTTGTTAAATTGACAGTGTAGAATTAGATTAAACCCATTAACGATAATAAGAGGAAATGAGGAATGAAAAGATCAAGGTGGGGGTGATATTTAAAGCAGTTTCATTTTATTAAAAGCCTCAATGCTGTGTCATTTATTACTTTCCCTGCAATACATGGTAATGTATAGGGAAGTATTAGAATCGTGCCGAAAATCGCAACTCGAGTTTTCGACGGATCTACACGTTTCGAGACCTCTGGAATGCGAAAAAACTATTTTTAGCGTGACGTCTGTGTGTCTGTCTGTGCAGATTTTGTATCCATTCTAACTAAAAAACTAATCGCCGTATTTTATAAAATTTGGTAGGTAAGTCACTTGTGAGCGAATCTGGTGCTGATTAGTTTTGGGTACGATTCGAAATAAAAACACCCGCCTTTTTTTGCGAAATGACCCGCAAAAGCTTGTATCCACTCTAAATGAAGAACTAATAGACCGAATTTCACAAAATTCGGTAGATATGTCACTTGTGGGTCACTCTGGTGCTGATTAGATTTTGGTATGATTCGAAAAAGAAGAACCCTCCCTTTTTTAAGAAATGGCCCGTAAAAATTTCATGTATCCACCTTAGCTAAAATGCTAATTGACTAAATTGCGCAATATTTGATAAATAAGTTACTTGTGGGACACTCTGCAGATTCGATTTTGGTACGATTCGGTAAGTAACAACCTGCCTTTTTTACGAAATGGCCCGCAAAAATTGCTAAAATCTAAAAGAAAAGAAAAATACTACATATGCTGAAATGTATCAATTAAATTCTTGTTTTATGCGCAATTTTTGACGAGAAAATAATATAACACATTCCATTATACTTTAGGACTAACCATTCTCGAGATATTTGAGATTTCCTGCATTTTTATTACGCCGCTATCGGGAAAATGTCCAATTACCAAATAAAAACAAAAATTGAAGTAAAAATGCAAATTTAGTGTTATTTGGTGCAATTAATCTCAGTCTAATGAATTATTAAAGAAATAAAGAAAATATGAGTTTAAGTCTGCAGGGAAAGTCATGTGCTGCCCACATCAGATTTTTTGTTATATTTTTAAACAAGTAAATATAAATGCAGTGTATTTTTACAAAAACTATGAGACGTACTTAGAGACGTTAAATGCTTTGATAGTAAAGTAAATGGCACGATTTATACATTATTTTATTGGTGGCAAAAATTCTACCATACTATTGATGTAAAGAAAATAAATCCTTGAAACATATGCTTCTCTCCCTCACAGCAAAGATCGTCACATGTGTAACAGTGACATTGTAGTCACGTGACACCTGGATCACAATGTGACATCATATTTGTGACTTCTACGCAAAGTTACGTATTAGTGACTTTGTAACTTCATTGTGACTATATTCTGTGACGTTTCCACAATTTAATTAATACGTAACAATGCGACGACATTACAATGGCAATTACAATGTGACGTCACAAACAAGTTAATATGCGACGTCACAAACGACCATGAAAATGACCAAAATAACTTCGCTGTGACCTCAATTTGACATTGCCGAGACGTACTGCAACGTCCTGTGACGTCCCAAAGTCAGAGTGTGACGTAAATCTTATGTCACTGTGAAAAAATGCTGTTAGGGCTGAATGTTCTGTAGATAATAATTGATTTGGATTCAGCGCCAAATTCCGGAGAAGTATAGAGCCTGGTGTAGAATATTTATAAATATGTTTGAGCATTTTTTGTCGCAAACAACGCCACGGCTACTACTTTCATCTAAAATAATTTATGATGAATCTGAATTACTGAAATCACAAATCAGTTAAATCATATATAAGGGAATGCAAAGTTCGATTCCGATTATCTTTATCAAATTAGATAGAAATAGAAAAATACCTTTATCATACTTGCAGCAAACCTAAATTGATAACATAGAGGTATATGAAAAATGTAAATATCCTATAGTTTGTCAATAAAAGCATAATGGGAGTATGAAGACAAAGAAGAGTTAATAGCCCACAGTGACATCAAGTTCTTGGTTTGTTTCAAATATAGTTTACTGTTTTGCAGTTTTTTGTCATGTTTTTAAATTGTACTTACCATTTATATACACTTATCATTGGTGGTTCTAATACTTACCTTTTAACCAATAGCATTATCAGAACTTGCGTTTTGATAAGTTAACGTCAATACGCTTTTTTATAAATGGCTCCCAAGAAAGTCCTTAAACGCTACAATAAATTTGTTAGAAAATGTCCATGAGTGTATACGTTAGGTTTATCTACATTAAAGTGACCATGCCAAATCGAATTAATGAGATTGCAGCGCCACTCATGGTCACATGAGTAATTTAAAAGTAAGACTGACATGATCGGCAACAGAGATATATAAGCCAAACATTCAATTACAAAGTATATTTATTAATTGTCTATTTCGTAGAAATGGCCACCATGTATGATGTTAAAAAGTTGTATCATCAGGGTTTGTAACACGGTGGTACATGCAATGCTTATAGTAGATAGCAACATTCTTTCTAGAATTCAAGTGTGAGTTGTTGCTGACGACGGGTTTTAGAAACAGGTTGTATAATATATATGGCGTACGTAAGTGCATTGTTTATGACATATGCATTGTTTATTTTATCATTCCTGGATATGACAACCGTTTGCCATTAATCGTACTGCATCAAATAAATACCGTTTACTATATATTTTACGTTAGTGTCTATTCCTACGTTAGTGTATATTCCTACGTTAGTGTCTATCTCTACTTATTTGGCAGAGTTCTATAATATTGTAGTTAGCATCTTTCATCTCTCTCGTTTTGTCACTGAGTTATTTTTCCTAACTATCTAAATTCTCCGCTATGGGCGCTTTAATCATTTTTATTCGATAAGACATGGGCATTGTTCTCTAAATAGACCTAACGGTGTACATTCATATATGTAATTCTCCTTACAAAGTTAGTGGTGTGCTTAAGAATTTTTCTAGGAACACTGTGTACGTGAAATAGTATAATTAAATGAAAAAAAAAATGTCTGATTTTTATTTATATTCTGTTGCCTATCTGAAAAATTGACGAACATTATCTCTATGCAAGTACTTTTCATGCAAGAGCCGAGATAGGAAATTCAAGAAGTAAATCATGATTTTCTTCTAAAAATATTCTTCTTTTCAGAAGGGAGCAATAAAATTTAATTTACACAAAAAGCATTGCAGTGTATCTATCAATGTCTTGCATTATATGATTCGTGCAAATACGATGAGATACGTGCTCAGCAGTTATAAGAATGATATATATTTAAAATTATAAAGAATAGGAAATATATATTTCTGTCATTCCCTTAAAAGTTAAAAGAATATAAAAATTGTATCACTTTCTGTTAAACTTTGAAATGCATTTACAATTAAACTCTACGCAAACTGACAACTAAACTTTACTAGAACTTAATATTAAACTTTTACCAGAAGTTACTATTTTACTTAATTTACTGTCAACTGCACTACTTTATTTAAACATTACCACTTTACTGTCTCAAACAAAAATGTAAGTAGTATGTAAATCTGTAAGTATGTAAATCTATTTAAAAGAAATATACAAGTACTAAATGACATAAATACTAAAATATATCAATGTTATTTTGTTACTATAGTTTCATCCTAATAATACAAAAGCTTGACTTTTTAGTAGTGCCTTGTAGTAAATTTTTCCACTTTCTTTGTTCTATTATATTCCTTTAGAGCTCTTATGTGTCGTTTTAACCTATTTATCGTCTTGTTGGGTCTCCTTTATTCTTGTTTGGACTTAAGTCGCCTTGTCGAAATATCCCTGTTATGTTTTGGTGCATGCCAATCTTGTATGATATTTCTCGTTTTGAATTGGATGGACTGTTTTTCATTCTGCGTCCTGATTGGCTCTCTCAGATAAACTCTTAATCCAAATCTTGGATATATAATCCCCACTGTTTCTTCCCTTTGCGGCCATTCCGCTTTTGGAACTTCAGTTTGTTGGTTATCGTGCACTGATTAGGGGACTTAGAGTATCCTCAAAATAGTTGTATGCTGCATTATTGTGTTATTTCTGTTTATATACGTTTCCATAATTCCTTTATCCTTCGCCAAAAGTTTATTTTACTTATTGATGCATTAATTCATTACAAACTGTCTCGATATTAAAATGTCTCGATACTCGAAGTACGATATTTCGCACGTACTGCATTATTTAAAATTAAAAAGTCACCCTGAAAGCGAACAAGAAACCCTTGTAAGATATAAAAATAAATAGTTGGTTAACAAATTGTCTTTGAATAACAGATAGTCGCGAAACAAACCGTCCTCAAAACTTCTAGTGTGTTGCAAATGCATTTTTTTCATCTAAATAAATCTGGATGAAGTAAAAATTAAAGTTAAATAATAAAATACCAAATATTGAAATAGATATTGCTAAGTATCATAAAAACTACTGAATATTATAAAAAAATAAATACTAAAGTAAATAAAAAAATCTGATGTGGGCAACACATGACTTTCCTTATATAATGAAATGAATTTATTACTTTTACAGTAAAATAAATAGGTTTTTCTTCTAGTAGATACTAATATCCTTTCCAAGATATTGACTTTTCGACAATTAGTCGTCATTTTCATTGATTATCGTCATTTTTATCCATTTGGCGAGATTTTCGTTAATTTGGCAACATTTCAAAAAGTCGCCAAGTTGGCGATATTCCGCCAATTTTGTCGCCAAAATCTCGCCAAGCGTTATGGACAAAGAAATAAGTTATATATATATATATATATATATATATATAACTTATTAGATATTGAATTTTCGACATATATTATATAACTATTATTATATATTTATATATTATATAACTTATTAGATATTGAATTTTCCACAATTAGTCGTCATTTTCATTGATTTAGCGTCATTTTTATCCATTTGGCGAGATTTTCGTTAATTTGGCAACATTTCAAAAAGTCGCCAAGTTGGCGACATTCCGCCAATTTCGTCGCCAAAATCTCGCCAAGCGTTATGAACGAAGAAATAAGTTATTCTTACAGCAGATAAATTGGCGTTCAAATGCAAAAGTATTACTCAAAGTATCTTTTTTCATGAATGGAACGAGCTAGATCCACGAGAATGATGTCACCCAATTTATCGCATGATATTATATATGAAAAGTGAACATGTTTCTCAATAGGAAATATTGTTTTTTATTTTATTTGACTTTTTGATAATTTTTTTGAAAAATGTGCAATATCTCGAGAACGGTTCATGTTAGCGTTCTAAAATTTATGTCAATCGTTTTCTAATGAAAAATTACATAAGGAATGTCTACATATGTAACTTTATTATTGGTTTTGATTTTTTGACGATTTTTTCAAAATTTCATTCGAAAATTTAGGGGGGTTCTGAACATTCGATTGCGTATAAAAACAATAGGCTTCCAGTGTTTACAGATTGTGATTTTTGTACCAAATTTGGTTCGAATCGGTCCATTCGTTCGTCAGTTATCGTCTCCACAGACCCACTGACACACACACACACACACACACATACACACACACATACTTTCACACACACACACACAGACATCACTTCAAAAATGTTTGATTCGTGATCAGGGATGCTTGAAACGTGCTCTCCCGTCGAAAACTCGAATTCGAATTTTCGACCCCGTCACAATACTTTCCTTATACATTATGTATATAAGGAAAGTAATAATATTTAGAGGTATATCACAATTATATTTAGAGGTATATCACATAATATTTAGAGGTATATCGCATTTTAGCCGGAAGCAGGGAAGGGGCTAGGCAGCACAAAAATATGCTTGAATCCGATAAATATTTAGATTTGTGAAAATCCACTTCGACTATATACAGACTATAAACAGATATGGAAATGATTCAGACAACGATATAGACCAATATGGCAACTAAGAAGCAGTGAGACTAAATATGACTTCAATAACAATGAGATTAAAAACCTTCTTGGAACATTAATATTAATGTGCGAGTAAAGGTGACAATCAACACTCTTCTAGTACATCATTACAAATTTGGAGGTAGCAGTATTTTTAATTTATTTCCTTATATGCATAATGTATAAAGAAAGTATTGTGACGGGGTCGAAAATTCGAATTCGAGTTTTCCATGAGAGATCACGTTTCAAGCATCCTTGATCACGAATCAAACACTTTTGAAATGATGTCTATGTGTGTGTGTGTGTGTGTGTGGAGACGATAACTGACGAACGAATGGACCGATTTAAAGAAAATTTGGAACAAAAATCACAATCCGTAAACACTGGAAGCCGATTGCTTTTATACGCAATCGAATGTTCAGAACCCCTAATAAAGTTACGCAAATAGACATTTCTTATGTAATTTTTCATTAGAAAACGATTGACATAAATTTTAGAACGCTAACATGAACCATTCTCGAGATATTGCACATTTTTCAAAAAAATTATCAAAAAGTTATATAAAATAAAAAAATATATTTCCTATTGAGAAACGTGTTCTCTTTTCATATGGAATACCATGCGATAAATTTGGTGACATTATTCTCGTGGATCTAGCTCGTACCATTCATGAGAAAAGATACTTTGAGTAATACTTTTTTTATTTGAACGCTAATAGTCATTTATCTGCTGCAAGAATAACTTATTTCACCATCCATAATGCTTGGCGAGATTTTGGTGGCGAATTTCACGGATTGTCGCCAACTTGGCGACATTTTTAATTGTTGCCAAATTATCAAAAATCTCGCCAAATTGATACAAATGACGCTAAATCAATGAAAATGACGACTAATTGAAAAAAATTCAATATCTTGGAAAGGATATAAGTACCTACTATAAGAATAACATTTTTTTAACTGTAAAAGTATTAAATTCATTGCATTATATAAGGAAAATCATGTGTTGCCATTTTTTCATATTATACTTATAGAGTCACGGCATTTCAAAATTATCTATTTATTTTTATTTAACAATACTTAATATTATATATGCAATGGTCAGCACACTTTTCCGAAACGGAATCTTTCCAATTATTTATTTTGTTCTAATTAAGTATAGTGCTGAAAAAGAAAACCAATATGTATTTAGTCAAATGAAATAAAATACATCAAGAAAGATCAATCATGCATAAACATAGATTATGAAACACTTTCCAACTGAAATATAATTTTATTTAAACATCTCTAAAATGCGATACATTTGGCGCTGATATATTTTAAATTATCACAGTACTAGAGTAATATATAATATTTTAAAACTTCAAAATTCATAGAAAAAACAAACTTATTCAAATAACGTCATCGAAATATAAATCGTCTGGCTCTCTATGTAAAAGTAGTGAATATTTCATTCATACACTTTTATTCCGGACTCCAGATCTAAATAATTTCGCAGGAAAAAATTTAGCAATTCTTATACAACTCATCTTACAATCACTTGTTTATATTCTGCATCCATTAGAATTAGGCTTCGTTGTAGAAATAACCAACGTTTGATGGTCATTTAAACTCAAAAATATTGTAATTGCGTTGGCGCAAAATATAGATGCAAAGAAAACACGCAAAAATAAACCGGTTTTAGGACGGATGCAACACTAAATATAAATTTAGAAGAACTTTAAAAATATCGATTTTTACACTGTGAAAAAACATGGATACCATATTTTATTTTGAAGTGGGTTACGTGATCTTTTCATATAATATGGGTGTAATTATTATTTAAAAAGTACCGGACATATTTTGCCGAATTTTTATATATATTTTACAGGATAAATTGGGTATTTCCTAAAATTTTCGAAGCAATTTGTGAATTTTAAATTCTCTGAAAAAATGTTTGAAAAATTAGGTCCCATTGGGTTCAATGTATTTCACTTTTTCAACCCGGATTCAATCCAAAACTATTTGTGTGATATTAGTCATTTACATTCTCTTATGGCCCACAGACCGTCTCAATATACAAAAATTTAATTTTGATACACTCATTTTTAAAGCAGTTATCGTGCGAACGGACAGACAGACAGAATAAACAACGTCATAAACACCTTTCAACTATGTTGGAAAGTGTTAAACACATGATTCAATTAATATATTTTAAATATTGCATAAATACTGTTCAAATAAAACAAAAATGTGTTCATCGAACATTTACAGACATTTTATTATTGCAGGAGAGCAATAGATTTTCTCGTTACTTACCAAATTAGGAGGACATCCTGCCACACCCATCAGTAGGGTAATGTCAGAAATAACGATTTCTCATTTAATTTGATATTCATAGTCAAACAACTAAATTTGACAAATTTATCTATCACCACTTAGTTACATCACCACATTTTGAATGTCTGTGCTTTCAAAATTAAGGAATCCTAAAGAATGGTCTTGGTTCGGAAGCATCTTGATTCATAAAAATAACTTATTTTTATAGCTTTACCTTTGTTGTAAAATCCTTAAGAAATGTTTCACAGTGTAAATTTTAGTTTATTTGGCATTGGGTGCAGTGTGTGTGTGTGAGACCAGAATACACGTAGACAGGTTTATATGATCATTCATGATATCTAGCAGGCCAAATAAATATCAGCGACCCTGACCCGAGAGGTCAGTAAGTCACAAAAAAGGGGCTAAAGATGAATCCACGGGATTGGTTCAAAAGTCAACCAATAGGGAAGTTGTGTTGTGGCATCGCCCTGAGGTCAACAAATGATAGCCAAAAAGGCGTATATGCATAAGACCTGGTAACCGACAGAAGATTCTACAAGATTGAGATATAAAAAATAAGATAAGAAAATATAGTTAGGGATAACATTTAGAGTCGAATAGACATGCAAAAAGTTCTAGAGATATGTAAAATAGAGAGAGATCAGTAATAGAAGAGAATATAGATGGAGAGGGCAGTTAGAGTCGGGATGCAGATATGCATAAAAGTCGGCAGCACAAGTGCATAAAGGGATGTATCAAGGTCCTCATGCAGTGCAGTCAGAAAAGACGAGATGCATTAAGTTCCACACAACCTCACACGATTTTGAATCAAGTTACTAATACAGTGCAGTGATGATGCGGTGGTTCAAGAACCAATAATCCACAAACATCTAACGACAACAGGAATGCATGTGCTTAATAATATATGTAAAAGGTCATAGTCAGCTTAGGAAGTTTTGTATGTCTAGTATTTCACGTCCAGTCTCCTCTTTAAGTATATAAATATAATTGTTGTAATATAATTATGATAATAAGATAATTTAAAGGTTAACGTAAAGCTCTTTGTTTAGGCAGCATCACAGTGTGATAACAGGTTTTGTTATAAATTTATATCCGCGCATTTAAATTTTGAAAACTGGTAAGTTCAATGTATATGTAAGGTGTTACTACAGTAGTTATTAGATTTTATTGCTAATGTTAAATATGTTGTGGCTTAGAAATAACAAAAAGTAAAAGAATCATTTTCAAAGATCTTCTTTCCAGTAACAAATGAGTAATTACTGAAGTACAATGACATTTTTGATAACAAAAAAAGATAAATAATGCTTAAAGCACTGATTATGAAACACTTTCCAACTAAAGTGCAATTTTATTTAAACATCTCTAAAATGCCGCGCTGATATTTTTAAATTATCTCAATACTACAGTAATTTGTGATACTTGAAAACTTTAAACTTCATCGAAAAAGAAAATGCTGGTTAAACAAATAAATTTTATTCAAATGACGTCATCGGAATATGAATGGTCTGTTTATCTATGTAAAATCAATAAACATTTTATTCAATTCACTTATATACCAGACTCCAGAGTAAATAATTTTGAAATTAACTAAATTTTGAAAATTAGTTAGCAATTTTTGATATAATTCACCTTACAATTGATGTATTTATTTACCTTCTGGATGCTATATTATAGCATTAAATTTAGGCTTCGTTGTAGTAATTATCAAAGTTTACTGATCATTTAAAATAAAAAATATTGTAATTGATTTGGCACATAATTTACATAGACAGATAATATGCAAAAATAAAGCGGTTTTATGGCGGATGCAATATTAAATATGAATTCAAACGATCTTCAAACATTACTATCTTGTTCCTACACAAAGGAAAAGAAACGGATTCCATATTTTTGTAAAGAGTTTCGTGATCTCATCATTCATTATGGGTGTATAATTATTATTGAAATTTTTAATTAAAAAACTGCCAAACATATTTCGTTGACATATTTTTTTTTACATTTTATGTGGTAATTAGAATATTTTCTAAAATTTTCAAAGTAATTTGTGAATTTAAACCTTGCTTAAAAAATCTTTGAAATATTAAGTCCCATAGGTTTCAATGCATTTCATTTTTTCAACCCGGGTAAAATCCGTCGGCCGTCCAAATGGCTGCTCATGTCCTTTGGATGAATCGGACGGTCTGGGTCTTCAACCCGGGTAAAATTCGAAACTAATTGAGTAATATTATTCATTTTCATTCCCGTATGTTCCTCAAACCGTCTCAACGACAAACTAAAATCTCATTTTGATAAAGTCATTTTCATGACAGTTACCGTGCGAACGAACAGACAGACGGAATGAACAAAGTCATAAACAATTTTCAACTAAGTTAGAAAGTGTTAAAAATCAATGTTCCTCTATCAATTTTAGTCTTTTACCGCCTCATCTACATAATAGGGCAGTAGTATTCATAATGTTTCAGACGTTAAGAAAATAATATACTTATTTTCCACGCGCAGAGCAAAATCATTAAAATGTATAACATTCCCATTTTTATGGTATATAAGCGGTTTGCAATCTAACAAAAAAGTTAACCCCATTCTTGGAGCATGTTTTTACGTTCCTTATATACATAATGTATAAGGAATGCATTGTGATGGGATCGAAAATTCGAATTCGAGTTTTCGACGGGAGAGCACGTTTCAAGCATCCCTGATCACGAACCAAACATTTTTGAGGCGATGTCTGTGTGTTTGTGAAAGTATGTATGTGTGTGTGTGTGCTTATGTGTGTGTGTGTGTGTGTGTGTGTCCGTGTGTGCGTGTGTGTCAGTAAGTCTGTGGAGACGATATCTCACGAACAAATAGAGCGATTCGAATGAAAGTTGGTACAAAAATCACAATCCGTGAATACTGGAAGCCTATTGTTTTTAAACGGAATCGAATGTTCAGAACTCCCCTAAATTTTCGACTGAAATTTTGAAAAAATCATCAAAAAATCAAAAAATGTGATAAAGTTACACAAATAGACATTTCTTATGTGAATTTTCCTTAGAAAACGATTAACATAAACTTTAGAACGCTAGCATGAACCGTTTTAGCGACATTGCACATTTTTTAAATAAATTTATCAAAAAATCCTTAAATTAAAAAAAAATATATATTAATTGTTGAGAAACATGTTCACTTTTCATACATAACATAATGCAATAAATTTGGTGACATCATTCTCGTGGATCTAACTCGTTCCGTTTAATAACTTATAACCGTCGAATAACTTATTTCTCCATCCATAACGCTTGGAGAGATTTTGGTGCCACATTTGGCGGAATGTCGCCAACATGGCCACTATTTTAAATGTTGCCAAATTAACGGAAATCTCGCCAAATGGATAGAAATGACACTAAATTAATGAAAATAACGACTAACTGGCGACAATTCAATATCATGGAAAGAATATAAATATCTACTATAAGAAAAAGCTATTTTTTATTGTAAATGTAGTAAATTCATTGCATTAAATAAGGAAAGTCATGCGTTGGCCACATCATATTTTTTGAGTGATTTTTAGATTTAGCAAATTAATACAATTGTTGTGCAAGAAAAGATAATTTCAAAACCTTCAACGCACTAATTATAGAAAAGGAATTTTCATCATTGCAAAATCGATAAACAAATGAATCATTATTGGATATAAAACGGTATATTCAAGAAACATGCCAATTAAATAGGCTTGTTTCAGTGATTTGATGTAAATGAACTATTTACGAATGCATTCATTAAAACTTATGTGATTAGTTGAAAAGAGCCATGTGGTGAAACTTTTATTTCAAGTTAATAAGCATTACATATGAAGTCAAAGTTTCGAAAATTACCTCAATAGATATTTCATTTACATTCCATCTTACATTCCAAATGTATTCCACCAGTATTCCATCACATTAGGCACTCTTAAATATGCTATTATGTGATGGAATACTTAAATTATGTTATGAAAGAGTTAATGATTTTTAGTCCACTACAAGATGAAATTAAGATTTTCTAATACCATTTATAAGTGTCAGCATTATGTGTACTATAGCGTTTTTAACACTTTACAATAAAGTTGAAAAGTGTTTATGACTTTGTTCATTCTGTCTGTCTGTCTGTCTGCCTGTCCTTTAGCACGATAAATGCCGTAAAAATGACTTAATCAAAATGAAATTTTAGTATCTTGATCAGACATTCTGTAGGACCTACGGGAATATAAATAAATAGTATCACTTAATTAGTTTTGGATTGAACCCGGATTAAAAAAATGAAATACATTTAACCTTATGGGACCTAATTTTTCAAACATTGTTTAAGCGGATTTAAAATTCACAAATTACTTCGAAAATTTTAGGTAATATTCAAATTATCCCATAAAATATGTAAAAACATTTCAGCAAAATATATTCAGTAGTTTTTTAAATAAAAATTGAAATAATAATTACACCCCCTATATGAAGCGATCACGGGCCCATTATATGAAGAGGTCACGTGACCCACTTCAAAATGAAATATGGCATCCATCTTGTCTCAAAATCTTGATTTTTAAGGTTCTTTTTAATTCATGTTGAGTGTTGTATTCGTCCTAAAACCGCTTATTTTTGCTTAAATTCTGTGCATCTACATGCTGAAACAACGCAATTACAATATATTTGAGTTTAAATGATTATCCAAATTTGATTATTTATACAATGAAGCCTATTATTCACCTATGTAAAATGTAAACAGCAAAATATGTAGAATGCGTTGTATATGAATTGCTTCATTTCTTTAACGCAAAATTATTCAGCTCATGGAGTCTGCATAACTGATATGAATGAAATATTCATTGATTTTACAGAAAGAAGGACGATTTATTTCGGTGAAGTTTTAAGCATAGAGTTTGATTACTTGTAGATCCATGGTCTTAAGTTTTTAAATAAAATAAATTATTATAGTATTGTGATGAATGAAATGAATGAGAAAATGTTTATGAATGAAATGCTGCTTTTATAGAGAGAGCCAGGCGTGTTATTTTTCTATGACGTCATTTGAATGAATTTCAGTTGTTGTCGATGAAGTTTTCAAATATAATAAATTATTGTAGTATTATGATAATTTAAAAAAATATTACCGAGGAATGTATCGCATTCTAAAGATGTTTAAACCAGGCAATTTATATTCCAATGCTGTCTTTTGAATGAAGTTCATTTTTTTCGATGAAGGTTTAAGTTTTCAAATATTATAAATTAATGTAGCATTGTGATAAGTTTTAAAATATTACAGAGGAATATATTGCATTTTAGAGATGTTTAAATAAAATTGCTTTGAAGTTGGAAAGTGTGCCATAATCAATGCATCAAACATGATTGATCTTTCTTGTTAAAATATTATCGAGGAGTGTATCGCATTTAATGACGTTTAAATGAAATTGCATTGAAGTTGGAAAGTGTTTCATAATCAATGCTTTATGCATGATTGATCTTTCTCGTTTCTTAATAACTTAAAATGCATGCATTATGTGCGTTTCCAAATTTTCATGTAAATTTCATAAAATATACCATGCTTCAACTGTGTTTTACCGTGGTATTTAAAATATATTGGTGTGAATGAAATAAGTGCTATTGAAGAGAATGAACAAGAGGATTGCATTCAATCTGTTCCCTCACAGAAAAGAGAAGGACAAAAAAAAATACAGAAATAAATTAAGCACAAAGCGTCAATTCTGTCCCTACTTATAATACGATTCAAATAATCGCATTTATTTTAAATTATCTATATCGTGCAGTATTTTTTTTATTTCGTTACAAGCATGGAAAAGAAACCATATACGACGTTTTATATATTTGATTTCTATATAAATAAAATTAAAAATCCGTTTGACTGATGGTCTCAGCACCACTACCGAATGGATGCTCTGAATTTTGTAAAACATGTATGGGTAGACTTGATATTGTCACTCTTAAAATTTAGGCTGCGTATAATCTCTTGTCTTATTCCGTGTCCTTTTGACTTTTTCCTCACTTTGAGCGTGACCCAATCATTTTATGAGCCTCCCAATATACAGGACCCACTCGTTATTTATGTCTACAAACTAACAAAACAATCATTTTTTGCCTCTTTTCAATAAATACTATTCAATGTCCAATCCAAAAACATGACCCGTTCCTTGTCTGTGCCTTTATCTCTGAAATTAAGGACAGTTTATAAACAAGAGAAGACTGCAGAAACAAGAGCAAGTATTCAGAAATGTGGATATAGACCTATGCATTTACTGCTTTTTGCATGACGAGATGTATTGTGTTTAAGATCTTGGATACCGCCAAAGAGCGATAACTTGGCTTGCGTTTTCCCAGCCGTCCAAGCAGTGACTCGAGTCCTTCGGATGAGTCAGACGGTCTGGGTCTTCAACTTGGCTTGCGCACGAGGCGATGTGCAGAGAATATTTGTCTGTTGTTGTTGTTGAGACCCAGACCGTCCGACCTACCAGAAAGGTGTAAGGTAACTGTATGGACGGCCGGGAAGTGCCACCCAATTTAGACCGGAACCCAGTGGGGGAGGCGAATATTTGTCTGTGTCGGAGTTGGAACGAAGAAAGTTGTGTCAAGATGAACGACTGCGGAAAAAATAGCCGACCCTCCTCCCCCCCTTATTATTCGAACATTGTTCATCGTAGAACACATTTAAAAACACCATTCGGTTAGGAATAACGTCCTTTGCAAATCCATGTGCAAATAATTTGCATAAAGGGTCGTTTTTATTTAAATGTGCATAACTTTCGAAATTTTCAACGGCAGCATCCAATTTTGGCATTGGAAACAAATTCTAGACTCCCAAATTAGTCTAAATATAAATTTTCACGAAGTCCCTATCATTATATCCGGAAATATTCAATAATCCGGAATGTAAAGTTTTCATCACCTTATCGAAAACCGAATTTGAAGAATGTTCTTGCTTCATCCTAATAGAACAATTTTTTCTAAACCTGAGGTACGCGTAGAAGTATGTGAAAAGCTAGTTGGACGTACGCAGGAATATTTCAGCTATATTGGACTTGGGCTATATTGGACTATATTGGATTCAGCTATATTGGACTATATCAGTGTTTTAACCAGATTTTCTTCTTTAATACTGAGAACCAAAAATAAATTTAAGATTATATATATATATATATATATATATATATATATATATATATATATATATATATATATATATATATATATATATATATATATATATATATATATATATATATATATATATATATATATATGATACTAAATTCGTAGCTATAATGACATTGAAAATATATCTTTGAGTGTGTTTGTTTGTTTGTCTCTTTAGCAGTGGAAAACAGCTGCAACGGATTTCGTGAAATTTTGCGGGTATTCTTGGAATTAATAACGCAACATTAAACCTTCCATAGACATTGCATTATGCAGACGATGTTTTTTCTGCAAATTTATTTGAGGAAAATGATATCATATTGCTATGGAACGGAAATAAATCCAATGGTATTATACAGGAGGCGATTTTTATTAAGTCATTTCCGATTTAAATAATTAAGTTGTGCATATAAAATCAATTTTATCGGAATTACATTTGTGGCTGGATTACATAACTTACGAGTTTCCTGCTGAAAGGTTACGGAGATAATTGATACTTTCTATTTCTAAAGTCATCTGTTTTATTTTGACAAATATATTTCGAACTCATATATTGTGTTTAGCCAATAAATAAGTAAAGATGGTACGTGTGTAGCTTATAATTCCATTCTAACGCTTTCGTTTTTAGCATATGTTGACCCTATTCCATAGCTCTTTCATTTCGAGATGTGTTACTGTAGTTTAATATTTCTTGTAAATGTGTTTACAAACAGGACCTAGATGTCTTATTCGTCAGATCTGCCTGTGAAGATAAATTTATGTAGCGATAACATAGATTCTTATACTTCATGTTAGTAAAATTTAATTAAATATTGTAATAGAATGTTTTGAATAGCTACGTCATTTAGAATATGCAATTTCTTAATATTCTTAAAAGTTCTAAATTTTTTGTATGTGTTTTATGAAATTTCAAAGTAAAGATCTAAAGTACTATATAATTTTAACCCATAAAACATAAAATTATGTGTCTTTAAAACATGTAAAGTTTACATTTCATTTATAAGAATTCTAATTTATAATAATAACAAAATTTATTAAATTGTAAAAAACTTAGGAGGAAAGTCAAAAAAAGGTAATAAATCAGAAAGTACAGTTGAAATATATGGACAAATCAGTCAGTCATGGAGTACAATTGAAATAAATGGAAAAGTAAGGAATCCAATACCAAAAATATTTCGGTCAGAAGGTACAATTGACAGAAATTTACACTCAGGGGGTACTTGGGTGAAAAAAGGTACTCGGTACTCGATAAAAAGGTACCGCAGTACTGATCTATAACATAATGAGTCTCATAAAAAACTGTGTGTCATATTTCTTATATCCAACAATATTGCGCAGTCACATATAACAACTAAATTTTCAAATACGTGTTTAAAAAGGAGTATATATTAATGTGACATTTAAACAAACACTAAAACTAATCTGAACGATTTCTGATCTTTATTTCCATGCATGGAAGAACCTTTATGAAATCCTAATTTATATGTAGAATTTAATATAAACGCGTATCATATTATATATGTCTCGTTCAAAGTTAAACTCAGCTTGATATATATTGATTTTCCTCGTCTGAAAACGCGAGATATGTACCAAGACAAATGGAGCACACAATGCACTCTAGGTTTAGGATTTTGTGTAGGAGGTATATTACTCTCGTGTTGCTTTAAAGAACATGGGGTTTTGCGTCATTACAGAATCAATAAGCGAATGAAAAGGAAAAGGGAAGATAAAGACCCCCTTAGCATCGTATAGATTAAAGTTCTCTCAATGCTACTACAAGTTGTGGGAAATCGGAAATCTCATTACGTCTTTATCAATAATTAAAATAGAGTAAAAGCAATATAATGAGATTTGCTGATGCTTTAAAGCAGATAACATGGGCAATTATGGTTATTAAGCAAGTATAGCTGTTCTAGGATTCGGGATACCAATTATAGTAAAATATTAAATGGGATTAAATATATATATATATATATATATATATATATATATATATATATATATACATGAGTTATAATAAAACATATAAGGGGTGTAGTGTAAAAATCAACATTGTATAACAATTTTAATTTTCCTTAAGAAAGAAAATTAGCAAGTACTAAATTGAAGTACTAAAAATAGTAAACTGTGAAACACTAAAAATAATAAACTTTGAAACACTAAAAATAATAAACTTTGAAACATTAAAAATAATAAACTTTGAAAAACTAAAAATTATAAAATTTGTGTTTTGAAGAAAACATATATTTGTACGTAGTGCAAATATTATTTATGCTCACCGGGCTCGCTCCAGGAGAGAAAGGGGGGGGATAGTACTCAATGTAGGTAATGTGTACGGTAAGCTAATGACTTGCACGATGCCTCCTCACAGACACGATGGGGCAGTTCGGCGCCCAGGTTTAAACATACAAGACAGAGGTCGTAAATTTCTTATACGAGATGAAGAAAATATCTAAAATCGAAACAACAAATCATTTGAAAATTATGGCCCCTGTCAAGTGTTAAGTCACTCTGGGACTCGGACGAGACCTCCCGGCTGCTGGAATACCTCAGCTCATCGAATTTTATTGGAAAGCATATGGAATGAGGGTCAATCCGCTATCCAATAATTTGGCCGGAATCGACACCACCCTTTCCTCACACATAAGTGATGTAACGAAGGAACGGGTAAGGAAACAGTCCACCCCATTTTGTTCCTCCCTCTTCAAAATCGATTTTAAAAAGTTAAATTAGACTCCATTCTGATCTCTGCTGAGAAGATCTCCAAGTGTGTGTGCATTTGATCGAAGCCCGATCGAAAATGCATTTCGACGCATTCTTAGGTACCGGTATCCACTGCCACTCCATAGTGGCAGCCCTATGCATATAGGAAGGAACCGACGCATGTTAGTACCCCTCTGCGAGCACATATACTCAAGCGTAGCTCCTTGCCAGGCGCGGTTATTAAGCAAATTAAGTTTTATGGTCGCTCTAAGCCAAATCGAGCTAGAGCTGAACGAGACATATTTTTTCAACCTCATCGGTCAGTGGCGGTTCATAGGAGCAGCAAGGACTTCGCCTCTTACGCCACGCAAGGCCACACAGCTTTGAAAAATAGACGGCGTAGTAAGGGTACCCTTTTGGAGCACTCTAAACTACAGCTAAGCAGTGGCAACTGTGTGGACTGCAAGGTGGACGGTATTTGACAACTCAGTGACTTTGTTATCACACGGATGACTATGCATTTACGGAGTGCTTGAGAGGCACCAATTCTGGGCCCTATGCAGCACATAACCGTTTCGTCAGAGTGAGTCAACCGTCATCACATTTTATCGTCATCGGTATTCAGTGTTCAAAATGCGAATGAGCGAAGCAACCATGACTTTCGATTGGGACACTGCCATGACTGGCATTGGCTTTCACCTCCGTTTTCCGTGAATGAACTCAAAATTACGTGTAATGTTCTGCGAATACAGTGTGTCATGTTTCCATACAGATCCCGGACCTCTATCCATGGGAGCATTTGAATCATTTGAAGCATTTGAAGTCATTTCATCTGTTTTGGAGGTATTGTGCTTATATTTCAATTATGATGTTAATGTGTATTTAAGTAATAATCTAACTATATTTATGTCAATATAAGTTTGAGTTTGTTGGGAAATTTCCCTTACTATACCAAATTAAGATTTAATTTAATGATAATTTAATTTAACAATTACCCCCCCCCCCCCCGCAAATAAGCCATACACCCCGAGGTCAAAATAGGGACGTTTAAGTGTATATTGTGTAGGTATTATAAATGTGTTTAATAAATTATGTGCATAATTAAAAGTGTTAGTGGCCACAAAATCGACTGATTTCTGTATCCTAGCAATGTACTCCATCTTTTAATTAGATTTCACTACTCGATTACAGAGTCAACTATGGGCAAGTGTTAATATTGTATTTATGTAAATTTTACTTCACCACAATTTGAAACACTAAAAATAATAAACTTTGAAACACTTAAAATAATAAGCTTTGAAACACTAAAATTAATAAACTTTCAAACACTGAAACTAATAAACTTTGAAACACTAAAAATAATAAACTTTCAAATACTAAAAATAAACTTTGAAACCACTAAAAATAATAAACTTTGAAACACTAAAACTGATAAATTTCTGAACGTTTTACAGTGAAAATATTTTTGCGGCTGCTTAGTTCTTGCAATTTTCACTTGAATTTTCAGTAACATTGGGATTTTATTTAATTGGGAAATTAACTATTAAATTAAAAATTAAATAGGGCTGTGTTGGTTCTCCCCTGGATTTTGCTAAATATAAGGCACATTTCGGAATTATGTTATTATAGGAAATATTTGTTCGTAGTATTAGGATGATATACCTTGTAAAATCTATATGAATGATATAGTTTTTACAATCTATATTATTTACAAACTATAGTTTTTACAAACAAACATTTCTTACTTATTGCAATACTTGCAGTTTATATTATGGCGAGTTATCTATGAGTCATCATTAACTTTAATATGGCATATTTAAGGAGTTATAGTTTGTATAATTGCTTTAATTTAACAGTATCTGATATTTATGTCATATCATTACTGTTATAAAATGTTCAACAGAGGGGTTTATTGTAAATAGTGTGGAACTTGGGTATGTTGAAATGACAGGATACTGAAATGATACCAAAAACAATTTTAAATGTAATATCAAATTTTACATTATCCGTTATTATCGGACATTAGATTGTTTTACCAAAGTAATTAACATACAAGTTTATTTCTAAAAACTTATATGCTGAATACCTTAATGATATCGACTAGTTTTACGTTTTAATAGAATATGCACCCAGCATTGCTCACTATTCCAGATGCAAACATCTGATTAAAACTGATCCTGATCATACAACGTATTTTCGAAAGCAAAGCAACGCTTTTGAGATACGTTCGCTTAGAATGGAAAGTAAATAATTTGATGCATGGGCGTAATTGGCCCACGCAATAAGTTATTTACTTTTACTCATTTAATAACCATGTGGAGTGCCTGAAAACCGTATACATGGTACCTCACTACCTCAAACTAAAATATATGGTATCTAATACTAAGCATAACTAGAAACTGAACTATGATAAAATTAAGTTAAATGCCAAGTAGTAAAGGCGAATGGAACAATTCGAAAATAGTTAATTTGCGTTCTTTCCAAAACATATGACATCGAGAAAACAAAACAAAATATTACTTCATTTCATAACTAAGCATAATTAAAAACAATATTTATATAATCAGGATTTATCCGATAGAATTTAAATAATACGGTACAAATAACTCCGAAATCCCTGCTTCTTAAAAAGTTTTCACCACTTTTATAAATATGTAACTGCTCCCCATAGCAACGGAAGCGTTCAAGTTGGACAAAAATTTGAATCAAAAATTAGATTTGTGTTAATCTTCCATTCTTGGATGAAGCGAAATGAAACTAAGAAAACCAGAAACATGCTTATTTCAATGTAAATAAAAATAAATTTAACAAGAATGATTAATCATGGAAAGATTAAATCATAAATTGTTAAACAATTTCCAACTGAAATGCAATTTTATATAAATATCTCTAAAACGCGACACATTCAAAAGTGATATTATTAAAATTATCGCAGTACTACAATAATTTATGTTACTTAAAACTTCATTAAAACGGCAATGTTATAAAACCGTCTGCTCCTCTACGTAAAATCAATGAGTATTTCATTCATATCACTTATATACCAGTCTCCAGAGCTAAATAATTTTGCGTTAAAAAATCAGCCATTCTTATACAACTCATCTTACAATCGCTTGTTTTGTTTACATTCTGCATATGTTAAAATTATAGGTCTCGCTGTAGAAATAATCAAAGTTCAGTGGTCATTTAAAATAACAAATATTGCAATTGCGTTAGCACAGAATTTTGATACACAGATAATATGCAATATTAAAACAGTTTCAGGACGGATGCAACACTAAATGTAAATACAAGCTAAATGTAAATACTTTCCTTAAAAATCACGATTTTCACTAAGCGAAAACAAATGGAAGCCTTAAAGCGAAAGAAACCTTAGACGTTTAAACCAGATTTAGAAAATAAGCAGAAATTATTGAAAATGACAAGAAACCAATTAGACCAATTAGGGAAAAACTAAAATTTAAATATTTAGGAACCAACTGGTTTAGAAGGTCATATGAAATTCCATCGCCTAAGGAAATGTGGAAAAATTAACTAAATTTTGGTAAATGTAGACAAATAAAATAAAAAGGAAGAAAAGCGATCGGAATAGAAAAAAAAAATACCAGAGATTTCCAAGCGAAAAGGAAGAAGGGACAATCAGCGTTAACAAGGGAGTTAAACGGAGAGGAAATATATAAATATTCGCGAAAATCCAATTCAAAATTAGAATAAAAAAAAATATTAGCTTCTGAGAAATAGTAAACTTAATCAGAGTTCCAAGAATATTCAGCAATATAAGACATTGGATAACTCTTGTGTAGGAACATAACTCATATGTTTCTTACTCTGAAAGTAAAGAACCCTTTTCTCGTTTGACCCATATAACCAAATCTGCATTTGCATGGGATGTGATAAAGACCTCAACTATTCAAGACAGGAATGGAGTCTTTAAATGAAGGGAATTGAACTTTATTCAGAGATTGGAATACACGCGCAAGATTAAAACGAGAGAAAATATTATCAACCTTATATGTAACAGATGAATGAAAAGACGAAATAATTATGAGGACACAAGTAACTTTGAACTCAATTTTAGCTACTTGAATTTGTGCAATGTTTAGTCAATAATGGTAAAATTATAGCCCCTAGAAATTTTTCTGAAAATTATCTATTTAACACACTGAAATAGTTTTATTTTCGTTTAAGCTTTTATAAAGATGCCGCTTGAATGAAATTATAAATTTTCCTAGGACATGCAGATATAAGAGAGATTTAATATATATGAACATATCAAAAGCTTTAAAACTGGTGATCTAAAGGAAAATTATGATTTTTTCTTTTTGATCGTCGAATGCCTCTGTCATGATTTAAAATATCTTAATTTTGAAGACAGGTGTACAGATATAATACACTTCATCAAACTCTATATTCAATATTGTGTATGATATTTTTTCTTAACATATCAAAGCTTTTTCTCTGTTAAGTAGGTCAGAGCATCATGCATTTTAAGTTTCAATAGCCGACGCAGTGGTCGAGTGGTCAAGGCGAGTGTTTCCACAGCAATCGCTCGACCGTCGCGTTGTGGGTTCGAGTCCCACGTAAGGCATGGATGTTTGTTTTGTGGGCGTAGTGTGGTCCGCCCCCTCTGGTGCGCTTGGGGCAACGTCTTAGGACGGCTAAATGGTTCACGTTCTGGCCGCTGACGAAAGGCGAATGACGAAAGTCAAGTGCTTGGCCACTAAAAAAAAAGTTTCAATATATATATGTATATATAATGTAAATAGCAGAGTGTTTGATTATTATATATCTCTACAGTACAATAAATATCATATAAAGGTAAATATCATAAGAATGCCATAAGCCGTTTTAGAATTGAAAATATAAGCATTAAGAGAAATACACTTCTATAAAAATGGAAAAGCAATAATTGTAACATAAAAATTTTATTGTAGAAAATGCGTTTTAACACGTACTTTTGCAACTGCCTGCTTCCTCCATAATTTTTAAATTATTTTTTTATAATTTATTTATATTTTTAATTTTCGAAATTTTTTTTTCAAATTGTTTGTTAGCATTTTTAAAAAAAAGAGAGATCCATTTTCGTCTCATTTTTTAAAGTAGCTTTTAAAAATAATTTAAAATCATTACTTATTATAATCTGTATGTATGCTTCCCCATACACACAAAACTTTCTCATACACACAAAAAAAATCCAGTTATATTTATACATTGATTTTTTGTGTCTGTATACTCGATATATGCACAAAGACAAATGGAACTCCCATAAAATACTATGTTCTCCAGATTTAGAATATTGAACATAGAATTATTATCTTTCGCGTAACGGCTTTCAGCAGAGAGGATTTTCTTAATCGAGTATTATGAACAAAAAAGAAAATGAAAATAATGGGTTATCTTTTAATCCCAAATAGAAGGAATTTTGCTTAGTCTTAAACAGAAAGAAACTTATATAAAAATATTTAATTGGTCACAATGACTGTATTCAACTTATTCAGAAATCATCAACTAAAATAAGTTGCAAATAGATTGCACAAATGTTCAGAATAGGTAGATGAAGAAATATTTATTTATTCTGAATTTTAAATAGCTGAAGGTTTATTTCCTGCTTTTAAATAGCTTCTCTGCTCTTAAATGGATCGAGGCATCATATATTTCAATATATGTAAATATTAGAGTGCTTAATTATTTCCATATTTTGTTATAAACAGCATTAAATTATAGTTACAAATCGCTTTATGGCGATTATTTTAATATTGAGAATTCCAGGTGTAAGCTTTTAATAAATGCGTGTTATAATAATATATAAAATAAACATGTTTATATAAAATAAGCATGCAAAAAGGAATAAATAATTATTAATAGCTTCATCAAAAAGTGTTTATTTCTATCATAGAAAGTATTTCTGTCATAGAAAGTCCTAGAAAGTATTTATTTCTATCAAAATATATGACTTAGAATGATTTCCAAACATTTACGTCAATATTTTCCTAGAAGGGGTGGCAAGTATATACTGTTTAAACATTCAGTCAAACACAGGAGATATACTGAGTCATTCAAAATACTATTTCAGCACTGGTGTTAAAAACCGTGTTAATATACAGAACTCAAAACAGTTCTTAAAATTTATGCATCCCATCCCTATTTTTAAATTTAATTCTATGAAATCTGCATGAAATAATATATTATGGGAGTGAAAAAAAATTAGCCATACTTGTGAGACCTGAAATTGTTCTCACATGAGACACTTTTATTTGAGTATTTATGGTGGCCAGAACGCCGAACAAAGCGTGCAGTCTGGCTGGCGCCGGGGTTTATGAGGACTTGAACTTTAAGGTCAAAAGGACTATGAATTTTGCTATAAATTTATGGTGTGCAAGATCAAAGGGGCTGAGAGGGGCCTTGCTATATGCGAAATGATGCCATTGGGTTGAGAAGAACCAATGAGCGCCAAGGGGAAGAAGGGCAGAGCTACCCCCCTCCCGCCGAAGGAACCGCGGCTTGGATCAGAGGAAATAAATCTGAGTTCGGAGCCACACACCCCAGAGTTGTGGACGAAATACACGAGTTTCAGTTATAGACAAAATGAGAGTGCAGTAGCATACGAAAGACAACGAGGAGCAGAAATGGAGATCAGACATGAAAAGAAAATAATCACGAATTTTGACTCAAAGTACGAGTAGTTGTTGAGTATCCCGTAGAGGTAATCTATGTGCAAGTGCATTATAATTTCGAGTAGGAGCCACACACCCCAGAGTTGTGGCAAGAGTGATGCAAACCTTGGAGAGATGATAAGCCCAAGATTAAACTGGAAGGTATGTGCTCTGATTTCTACCGGTCCTAGACACCATCGTAAAATTAATAATTCTAGTTGCATATGTCCCCTCGCTAAAATAATTAAATGAAAATTGATACTAATGAAAATTGATGTTATTGATAAGTTGATGTTGTTAATAAATGATATTGTTTAAGTTTTAAATAGTCTAATCTTTTAATAATGATTAATGAATTCCTTTACAGGACTCACACTTAAGTTAAATAATTGGAGGGTTATTGCTTAAACACAACGCACTTATAATCATCAAAATTAAAGATAAACAACTAATTTTATTATAATTTAAACTTATAATTAAAATGATAAAATTTCATTACTCGTGCCACATTAATATTGCTTTTACGAGCAATTCCTCCTTGAAATATCCATTTTTCAGAATCTGCTCTATACAGTGGATCAGATGGCGACTGATGAGGAGAATAGGGAGGAGGGAGGGCCACGGAGGACTTTGAGTTCCAGTTCTCTTTTCATTTTTGGCTCAACAATTTCTATTTTCCTTGAAACATATTGTATCAACATTGGCTTTAAATAGAGATTAAAGAACAACCAACATGGATTTAGAATCAAACTGTCAGGGAGAGAGGGTGGTTTACAAAGAAAGTTCACTTTCGGTTTCTTTTCTACTTACGGTTTAAGCATTTTGCTTGAAACATCTATTTCTCAATATTATAGATGCAGCTTAGATAATGACTGATTTCAATGCAATATCAACTTTCATAAGAGGTAGAGGAACTCACTAAGGATTTCCATTACTGTTTCTGAAACTGTCGCTTCAGGATTTTCCCCAAAACCATGTCACTGTAAGAAATAAAATAAACATGCAAAAAGGAATAAATAATTATTAATAGTTCCATCAAAAATAAAATGTACGCACCATTTACCACCATATCTATACATTGTGTGTTACATATTGCTTTTGTTTAAATTATTATCATTTGCATTGACTTTCCTGTCTGTACATACTAGAAAACGCCCTAAGGCAAACTGATCATTTAACAAACATTATTCTATAAATACAGCATTTTACGCATGAAATGTATTATTTCCATGTTAACTGCTTTCAAGCGTGGAGGAATTTTCATTTATTAGAGGAGCAATCGAATGAAAAGGAAAAGGAAAGATAAGATGCCCCATAACTCCGTATAGATTAAAGTTCTGTTGATGCTACAAGTCCTAGAAAATTGGAAATGTCATTAAGGCGTTCATTACGTCTTTATGAATAATTAAAAGAGAGTAAAAGAGCTAAAATACGTTTTATTGATGCTTTAAGCCAGAATTAATCGGACATTTAAGTTGCAAATCTGTTTAGTTGTTTTAGGATTGCAATTTGCAGTCCTAGTGAAAAGTCATTAAACAAACATCCCTGTATTATAGATCAGAATATAGCACGTATATTGTTATGTGGAGAATAATTTTTATAAACACGATTTCATTTTTACTTTTCTTATATACGTAATGTATAAGGAAAATATTGCGACTGGGTCGAAAATTAGAATTCGAGTTTTCGACGGGAGAGCACGTTTCAATCATCCCTGATCACGAATCAAATATTTTTGAGGTGATGTCTCTGTGTGTGTGTGTGTGTGTGTCAGTGTGTCTCTGGAGATGATAACTAACGAACGAATGAACCGATTCGAACGAAATTTGGTACAAAAATCACAATCTATAAACACTGGAGGCCTATTGCTTTTATACGCAATCGAATGTTCGAACCCCTAAATTTTCGAGTGAAATTTTTAAAAAATCGTAAAAAAATCAAAACCGCTAATAAAGTTACACAAATAGGCATTTCTTGTGTAATTTTTCATTAAAACATGATTGCCATAAATTTTATAACGCTAACATGAACCGTTCCCGAGATATTGCACATTTTTAAAAAAAATTATCAAAAAGTCATATAAAGTATAAAAATATATATTTCCTATTGAGGAACATGTTCACTTTTCATATGTAATACCATGCGATAAATTGAGTGATATCATTCTCGTGGATCTAGCTCGTTCCATTCATAAAAAAAGATATTTTGAGTAGTACTTTTATATTTGAACGCGAATAGTCATTTATCTGCTGTAAGAATAACTCATTTCTTCATCCATAACGCTTGGTGAGATTTTGGAGACGAATTTGGTGGAATGTCGCCAACTTGGCGACTTTTTAAAACGCTGCTAAATTAACGAAAAATTCGCCAAATGGATAAAAATGACGCAAAATACAATGACGACTGATCGTTGATGGCGACATGGAAAATGACGACTCATTGACGAAAATTCAATATCTTGGAAAGATTATAAGTAACTACTATAAACATAATCTATTTTTTTTTACTGTAAAAGTAGTAAATCCATTGCATTATATAAGGAAAGTCATGTGCTGCCCACATCAGATTTTTATGTATGCAATTATAAATGCACGTTTTCTATATGTAGAAGATAATATTGTGATAAAATAATTACAAGTAGAGGGTAGGCGGGCAGCTGCGGATACCTAAGCCTTTTATATGACCTTTTAACTATTGTCTATATTTTTAGCACTGCATACTGAAAAGGTAAAATATATAAATGTCTTTAAACTAAATGAAAATTTTTTCTGACTAAATATATTTTTCGTGTATAGAGTGTTGTGTAGAGTATATATCCTACACATAATAAGAAATCTGATGCGGACAGCGTATGACTTTCCTTATATAATGCAATTAATTTACTTCTTTCATAGTGAAAAATCTGAGGTGAGCAGCATATGACTTTCCCTGCAGAATAAAATTCATTTTCTCTTTATTTCTTTAATGATTCAATAAATAGCGTTTAATTGCACAAAATAGCACTGAATTAATTTGATTCAATTTTTGTTTTTATTTCGTAAATGGAGTCTTTTAAAAGGCAGCGTGACAGAAATACAAAATAACCCAAATATTTCAAAAACAAGTTCGTTCCGGAGTAATGGGGTTGGTCGTTTTCTTTTTCTAGTAAAATATTACGTATAGAACATGCATTTGATAAAGTTGAATATGCGTATTTTTTTATTTTAGATTTTTACCATTTTTGCGGGGCTATTTCGTAAAAAAAGGCAGGTTCTACTTTTCCTAATCATACCAAAACCTAAAGGCATTGTACAGACAGACAGAGACATAGACGTCGAGCAAAAAATATTTTTTCCGTAATCTAGAGGTGTCAAAACATGTAGATTCGTCGAAAACTCGAGTTCCGATTATCAGCATGATTCCAATACTACGCCTATACATTACAATATACTGCAATATTACATAAAATTAAAGAATTAACCCGGGAGGACGTTCGCTCATTATAGGATCATCACGCGCGTGGGGTGTTTTGCACCCCAACTAATTATATGACGCCATTTCAATAAAGACTTTTTAAAAATATCAGATACTGTTAATTAAATAAGAAACATTTATCACGTAAATGATAAAAATTTAGTTAATAAGAAAATGCATACAAATGATACTTACAGATCATTGTGTGCAAGAAATGCAGGTGTAGAAAGAATGTTCTTGGCGTACACTTTTGTCACAATTTTTGCATGTTGTTTTGGTTTATCTGTCTTTATATATAGGGCAATATGCACATCTAGAATAAGAGCTATTTTTTCTTCTTGGCAAAGGTTTCTTTGGGAACGAATGCCTTTTTAACACTTTACAACAAAATTGAAAAGTGTTTATGACGTTGTTCATTCTGTCTGTCTGTCTGTCTGTCCGTTAGCACGGAAACTACCGTAAAAATGAATCAAAATGAAATCTTAGTATGTTGTTCAGACGATCTGTAGGACCTATGGGATTATAAATGAATAATATCACCTAATTAGTTTTGGATTGAACCCGGGTTGAAAAAATGAAATACATTGAGCCCTATGGGACCTAATTTTTCAAACATTTTTTAAGCGGATTTAAAATTCACAAATTGCTTCGAAAATTTTAGGTAATATTCAAATTGTTCCATAAAATATATAAAAAAATTCAGTGAAATATATTCAGTAGTTTTTAAAATAAAAGTTAAAATAGTAATTACATCTCTTATGTGAAGCGATCACGTGACCATGATATGAAAATATCACGTGACCCACTTCAACATAAAATATGTCATCCATCTTGTCTCAAAATCGTGATTTTTAAAGTTCTTTCTGCTTCATATTGTGTGTTGTATCCGTCTAAAACCACTTTATTTTTGCTTACATTCTGTGCATCCACATACTGAAACAACGCAATTACAATATATTTGAGTTTAAATGCTCATCCAAATGTGATTATTTCTATAACGAAGCCTATTTTTCACTTATGTAAAATGTAAACAGCAAAATATGTAGAATGAGTTGTATTAGAATTGCTGTATTTCTTTAACACAAAATCATTTAGCCCATGGAGTCTGCATAGCTGATATGATTGATATATTCATTGATTTTACAAATAGAAGGACGATGTTTTTCGATGAAGTTTTAAACATAGAGTTTAATTACTTGTAGCTCCATGGTCTTAATTTTTAAATAAAATAAATTATTATAGTATTGTGATGATTGAAATGAATGGGAAATTGTTTATGAATGAAATGCTGCTTTTATAGAGAGAGCCAGGCGTGTTATTTTTTCTATGATGTCATTTGAATGAATTTCAGTTGTTTTCGATGATGTTTTCAAATATAATAAATTATCGTAGTATTATGATAATTCTAAAATTATTTCCGGGGAATGTTTCGCATTTCAGATATGTTTAAACCAGGCAATTTATATTTTTATGCCGTCATTTGATTGAAGTTCATTTTTTTCTATGAAGGGTTAAGTTTTCAAATATAATAAATTAATGTAGCATTGTGATAAGTTTCAAAATATTACCGAGAAATGTATTGCATTTTAGACATGGTTAAATAAAATTGCATTGAAGTTGGAAAGTGTTTCATAATCAATGCTTTAAGCTTGATTGATCTTTCTTGTTTAATTTTTCTTTTATGCGTACTAGAAGCATCGGCAGTTCTATTCTTTCTTTTGAGAAAGGGGTAGATATAAGTCCAAACGCATTATTTTAAAAAAATGACTTCGTCTTCGAAATTCAAGAGGAGGGTTTTTTGTGGACGAAAGGAAAATCCTGGAATTTATAACACAAACATTTAAACTTGAAAAAAATATAACCATAGGCTTTCTATTGGCAACTCCGTCTGTGCTGTACGCCGCGACCATATAGTCTGCTACGTCCACGGCTCCTTTAGTCATATTGTGGAAACTTATGATTTCTGGTTTTTTCACATCACCTGTTTCTATATTTATTTTATTATCATTGTGCATCGTTGAAAGAAGAGCGACGCTTTTATTACTTTCCTTATATACATAATGTATAAGGAAAGTATTGCGACGGGGTCGAAAATTCGAATTCGAGTTTTCGACGGGAGAGCTCGTTTCAAGCTTCCCTGATCACGAATCAAACATTTTTGGAGTGATGTCTGTGTGTGTGAAAGTATGTGTGTGTGTGTGTGTGTGTCAGTGAGCCTGTGGAGACGATAACTGACGGGCGAATGGATCGATTCGAACTAAATTTGGTACAAAAATCACAATTCATAAACACTGGAAGCCTATTGTTTTTATTCGCAATCGAATGTTCAGAACCCCCCTAAATTTTGGAATGAAATTTTGAAAAAATCGTTAAAAAATCAAAACCGCTAGTAAAGTTACGCAAATAGACATTTCTTATGTAATTTTTCATTAGAAAACGATTGGTATAAATTTTAGAACGCTAGATATAGCACAATCGAGATATAGCACATTTTTCAAAAAAATTATCAAAAACTCGTATAAAATAAAAAAAAATATTTCCTATTGAGAAACATGGTCACTTTTCAAATGTAATACGATAAATTTAGTGACATCATTCTCGTGGATCTAGCTCGTTCCATTCATGAAAAAAGATACTTTGAGTAATACATTTGTATTTGAACGTCAATAGTCATTTATCTGCTGTAAGAATAACTTATTTCTTTGTCCATAACGCTTGGCGAAATTTTGGCGACGAATTTGGCGAAATGTCGCCAACTTGGCGACTTTTTGAAATGTTGCCAAATTAATGAAAATCTCGCCAAATGGATAAAAATGACGCTAAATTAATGAAAATGACGACTAATTGTCGAAAACTTAATATCTTGGAAGGAATATTAGTATCTACTATAAGAAAAACCTATTTTTCTTTACTGTAAAAGTAGTAAATTCATTACATTATATAAGGACACTCATGTGTTGCCCACGTCAGATTTTTTTATTTGGGACGTACGAAACAAATGTAATGTCGTTTTGGAATCCAAAGGAACTCGAATGCACTTCTCTTTTCTTTTTGAGCAAGCGGATTCTGGCAGCAATTCTCTTTTATCTTTTCTGATTGTGCCAACAATTACTATTTTCTTTTTCAAATCTTTCGATAATCCATACGACGTATTCCAATTATATGTAGTCAAACGTCTACCATAATTAAACAATGGCTTTATTAGACGCAGTACAATCACTTTTGCACTATTATCTACTTTGTAGGGTCCACCAGGTTGCTTCCCTGCATATATTTCCATTTTCCATGTATAAAAGGTTCTTGTATCAACTAGCAAAAAACATTTAATCCCGTATTTCGCAGGTTTATTCTGTATGTATTGCCGAAATTCTCATCTTCCTTTAAAGGGTGCTAACTTTTCATCAATTGTGACTAACTCTCCAACATTGTACATCATAGTGCAATTTTCAATGAACATTTCAAAAAATTCCCGAATGGGTGTTACTTTAACAATTTCCCTCTTGCTTTGACGAAAATTTACATCATCGAACCTGAGACATTTCATGATGAAAAAAATCTATTATGCGACATAGTTCTTGGAAAAATCTCTAAACATGTGCCATCATTGTTCCATATATCTCTTACATTTGCGTGAGATGAATTGTGTAATCCACACCAATAAAGCAATGAATGCTTTCATTTCTAAAAGAGATGTTCTTTTTGCGTCCCTATCTCTGCTAAAGTTTTCTTGAATGCTATCAATATAAATGTTTGTACAGTTCAATAAATGTTCTATCATCGTTTAATTTATCGAAAGTGACCAATATTCTAAGGAAGTAACCACATTTTTTGATTCATTGGTATTTTCAGGCAATTTCTTGATAATATTTTTTTCAGGAACACTTCCGTGGCATAGAAATAGTTTTTAAACCATTTTTTCTCTTTATCTCGTTCAAAGAAATACGGCTTATCATCAACTTCAACCTTATTTGCAGAATCAGTAATATTTTCAGTATCCTTATCATGATTGCTGAAATATTCTGCGTCAGAAATTTCTTCAACTTTTTCACTAATAGGTTCTATGTCCGATGAAACATCGTATAAAATATTTTGTAAGCGTTGCGTTTCTTCATCACATGAACGCGAAACTTTAGAACAACTAACATAACGCGACATTTCGACTTACAAGCACAGCGGCCATAAGCGAAATACTACTAACTGGAGAACGCGCGCAGGGTGTGTGACACCCCAACCCCTGATTTTACAGGAAACAATTTCTGGTATTATCTGTTTGTCACCCTTCCCCAAAAGAATGTGACCTTGAAGACAACTTGAAGGAGGTTGGACAGTTTCAGAAGTTAGGATACACGAGTATTTTCACAAATTGTAACCTTGGGGTGCCAAACACCGCGCGTTCGTCCTCACAGGTTAATTATCGTTCACTTTTCACATGCAATATCATGCGACAAATATGATAACTCATTCTTGTGGATCTAGTTTGTTTCGGTCACGAGAGAAGATACTTTGTGTAATAGTTTTGTATTTTGATGTATTCAATAGTGATTCATTTATGCATTAAAAATAAGAGCTTTTCGATACATTCGTCTGCAGGCACCATGTTAGAATACCAGCAACATATAGGATGGCCCTCTCAGCAGACAGAGTTCGGAAAAAATGCAGCAACACAGACAAGAATAAAACAAGTGATCAAATACTTGGAAGACAAAAGACATTATAACATTATTACAACATCACAGAGCACGCACACCCCAAACGCAGAAAACGATTGAAACAGAAGATCATAAAAGCGAATATAGAAACAGAAGATCTTAATAAATATATTATCAATTCAGGTTTTATCGTCGTAAATTCTATTCTGTTATGAAACACCCTTTTTCTCTTGTCTATTTTATTTGCTCGATCTTTAAAGCTGGAATTAGTCTCTCCTAGGCACTTCGCTAAACCCCGTCTTTGAGATCAATTCAGGTGATCTTGCACATAGAGAATACATAATACTAGGTAGTTATAATGAGAACTAGACACATTTATGGAACGAAATTAAAAATTGAACAGCATCTAAACACGCCAGACGTCTGCAAACGCAATAGGTAGCACGCACTGCCAAGTACCTGCGGTACAAGTTGCATTTCAAATTGCTTGAAATTAGGGTGCAGGCATATATGGTGCATACACCAATGTCTTGTACGAAGTTGCAGGGCCGACTGCAGCGTCCTTAATTAATTTTTGCATGCCCCCAGGACGTGAGGTGTTAGACCGAGGCTGCTCAAGATGTGGTACCTATTAGTGGTTGCGAGGGTCATCTGCTATGCGGCGAATGTTTATGGAGCCAATCTAAAGGGGTATCACTAAAGCAAACAGTCCTCCTCACAGATGCCTTTTCGTTCTTGATAACAAGGGCCCATCGCTCAACTCTAGCACTAACATGTTCATCTACATTACTCTTGCAAATAGAAATATTAACAACCAAAGTAATCAGGCTCAGAGTGACCCTTGAGGAGAGAGGTCTGATCCTAGTTCCAGAGGACTATTCTAAACCATACCAAGCTAGAACGCACAAACTACCACGGACATCTTTAGCAAATACATAAAAGAATATCCAACAAAGACCAAAACAACAACCTGCGTAGCTCAAAGACAAGCTTGGCTTTCAGGCATAAATGTATGCGATGCTAGAGCATCTGATATCGTTGATACAATATGGAGGTAGACATCGACGGTAATTGCCATAGACAGCCTGTCAAATATCGAAGCTTTGCTTTAAAATAAGCACCAAATGACATTGGGATAACTTAGAGATGTCCAGAATCTAATAAGAAACTTGGGTCGTTGAGTACCGCTGATTTACATTCAAGCACGTACAGGAATAGAGGGGTGATGAGTGTACAGATCCGGTAGTGAAAAAAGCAACGGACCATCCTGAAGAGACAATGCATACCAGTGTCAAGCTCCCGATTTGAAGCCTGAAGACGGGTTTAAAGTAACACTAGAGAAAATAGAGGCAAGAACATTGGACGGTATAAGATAAGAGCAGTAAAACACGCATATTTACATCACAAGTCAGAACAGACAAACAACTTACAATCAATGAAACACCAACGTTCTTCACAGGCCATGATCCTATTCCGTCCTTCCTATATCAAATAGGTAGGAGGGAAACTGACACTTGTGTCTCTCGGGATGTCGGCGTTCCATTTCACTACATATCATATTATCCACAGTCGCACATACACCAAGATTGAGCACTAGCAATTGACAGCAATAAACTGCGGGCAAACAAAGTTTGGAAAAATTCAACTACAAAACCAAGAATAAAAAATGTCATCAAATACCTGGAATATAACGAACATAATCTCATTAAGATAACGCCACATAACAAACGCACCCTACACACAGAAGACTAAAGAAACAGAAAAACATGAGCGCAGAGCCTTATCATCAACTCAGGTGATCTTACACATACAGAAATCATAATTATACATGGACACATTTAGAGTATCACACAAATATACAAATCGAACTCAAGGAAATCGAATGGCATCTAAATAGGCCAGACGTCTGCAAACGCCGTAGGCAGAATGAACTGTTAAGCACCTGCTGGTACTCATGCAGTTCAAATGATATTGCTAATTGTGCGCAACCACACAGCGGACATATATGATGCCTACACCAATGCCTTGGGCAAAGTTTGCAGTCCGCTTGCGGCGTCCAGAATTAATTGCTAAAATATTTTAATATATATATATATGGACTATATTATTTTACGCGGATTCCGTCAATGTTAATAATTGTCAAGTTAGATTTGCGCAAAATATGAGTTAATTGTTATGGCTAGTGTGAACATCAGTGGTTCGATTCTCGTTTAGGGCAGCTAGGTCCTTTACAAAGTACACTACTCCTTATTTAGGGGCACGACAGTCCAGTGCTTAATTAGCGGGAATTGCACTCTGACGACCTGACTTCCAATTCCTCCTCTACCTTAACTGTCGCTGTGCTCACGCGGAGTACGATCACGTTAAACATGTGGGTCCGTAAGTCCTTTAGAGAGGTTGGTAATAGGGGGAGCTATGGTCCCTGTGCATGCCTGCCTCACTGGGTTCCGGTCTAAAATGAATGGCACTTCCCGAATGACAAACAGATACCTTACACTTTCGTATTGGTCGGAAGGTCTGGGTCGAAGAAGAAGAAGAATTCTCCATATCCGGCAGCTGAACTCAAATATAGTGCAGTAGAAAACAAAGGTGATGGTTTTCTACCTCTTGCTTTGCTTCAGAAAAGTATGTTGTTGTTGTTGAGACCCAGACCGTCTGACCTACCAGAAAGGTGTTGTTGTTGAGACCCAAACCGTCCGACCTACCAGAAAGGTGTAAGGTAACCGTTTGGACGGCCGGAAAGTACCAAAACGGTGTAGAAGACCCAGACTGTCCGACTCATCCTGAGGACTTGAGTATCTAATTAGACGGGCGGTAAAAGAGTTAGCGGAAGCCAACTCCCGGGGCGCCAACGTCCGATGGTCTGGGGCAAAGTTTATTTAAGTTTCAAAAAATATACATTGAGGTTACAAGGAGTTGTACAAAGAGGTGATGATGAGTTAACATTTTGATGATTAGATGACATGATTAAATATAGATGACATGATATTTAGCAAGATGACTTGATATAAAACATGATGTTTGATGACAGTATTAAAATATATGAGTGTAATTATATAATATATGATATTTAGTGATATGTTGACAATGATTTGTTGAAAAAGTGATATATAATTTGATGAAGACAGGGGAAAATTACAAGAATATAATACAAAAAACTTAAATACGAAGGAAAACATTGCATAAGCAACCAACGGCCAAAACAGGACAAACAAGGCCAACAAAAACGGGACAAAGACGAGGCAAAAAAACAAAAAAAAGGACAAAAGGTAACTGTTTGGACGACCAATAAGAGCCACCCAGTTTAGACCGGAATCCAGTGGGGGAGGCATCCACAGGGACCGTACCCTTCTTCCCCTACCACCAACCTCTCGGAAGGACTTACGGATCCACATGTTTAACGTGATCGTACTCCGTGTGAACACGGCGGCAATTTTGGTAGCGGAGGGAATCGAACACGGGCCTACCGAGTGCAATTCCCGCGCGCTAACCACTGAGCTATCGCGCCCTTTCGGGGGAGTGTGTCGAAAGCCCAGACCACCAGACTCGTCCTAGGACTCAGAGCAATTTAATGGATGGCCGGTCGGGGAAGTGTGTAACATAATTCTAGTAATCACTTACATAGCTAGAGTGGTGTATTAGTTACAGCGTCTGGACACAAAAAACTAGGCCGGAGTCCTTTTTTGGGTACCATGCGATTTGTTTCAATCATTACATATTAGTCTAGCACCGTACACTCACTCGCTCGTAGAGTTTAAAAATTATCTTAAACGAATATGCTCTTAAATTAATAAATTCTTGTACAAATGACAACTTTTGTATTGTTATCATCTAAATTTTATCAAGAATCGATTTTGTTCATTTTAAACAGGAGAGAAACCGACTGGAAAACAGAGATAAACTTTTGTCAGTAACGCATTCCCCTTCATTTGCTAAACCCGTTTGATGACTCTGGCATTATCGGAGGTGTCATTAAAGTAAATATATTTCACGATAACATGGAAAAATGTCTATCGTGATAAGATATGATGAAAAAAGTAAATTACACAAAAACGTATCCATTAGAAACAGTAATTAAACTATGTAATTCGTATTTAAACATTGGGTATAAAATATAAAGCTACGTGAAAATAGAAATTATTTTAATTCAGCTCTCATGGAAAGTGTGTATTAAGTGGCATTGCATAATAAGTAGCATTCAAGTAATTTCGTTTTTTATTATAATATAAACTTTTAAAAATTTAACACATTTAACGCGCTGTGATCAAAGCCTACAATACGCCCACACTTGTTAATACGAACAAATATCATTATAAGTCATTAATACGAACTTTGAGCTTCAGAAAACTGTATCAAAGGTCTGATGTTCAGAAACAAAGTGATGTTCAAATGTCTAATTAATGCCGGATGCTCAAACATACTGAGGGGTGAAGCACTTACTGGATGAAGAAATCATGTTTTCAAATAATATAACTCATTTCTTAACGTGTTATTACTACTAAAATTACACTTTTAAAATATAAATTATATACTGTTTAATATTTGAACATTCCATATAACTAACGCATATATGCAACGCTTTGGTTTGTCCAAAACGAGATTATTCATCACGACTTGAAAGTCTTTGCCATTAAAGATCAAATTCGAAACCTCACTCAAAAATTTAACATAAGTAACTTAGAGAAACACTGCCGGACTACTGTGGATTTGAATTATGACCTTCCTGAGGTGCAACTTCAACAACATTGAAAGCCATCATTCTAACCACTCACCTTGTATGACTGTAGTTTGGGACAGTACCTACAATGAGCCGTGCAAGTTCCACACTAGGAACCCGATATTTTATTGAGCAAAGTTACAAGCCCTTTATCGCCTTTGAGGCATTAAAGCCCCCTGCTATAACTTTAGAGTATGCTGTTCCCTACGGAAGAGAAATCGTCTGCAGGAGACGGTCCACTCAGGTTGAGAATCAGTGGTCTATCTGAGAGTTTTTCGAAAGAAATGTGATAATAGAAATCTATTATCACATTTAAGTGAAAAAGTATTAAACTGTCAGTCAGACAGCTGATACTTTTCCCCTACGAGGTCGAAGTAATAATTGCATGACTGACAATTTAATACTTTTTCTAGGCGGGAGGATTTTTCCTCTATACCTTTAATCCACCTCTTTTAAGGAGAACATATATTCGGTGTTTGTCAGCTTTAGAGATACAAATTATTTAGAGTCCAGGGATGACTAACTTCAATTGCGAATCTTTCCTTTGCTGAAAACCTGAGCTCTTCTAGGTGGTGATGACGTGGACCGGATTTGTACTTTAAGTCGAAAACTGCTGGCGACTGCAATAAGTAATCATTGGACCCTTCTCGGTGAATGGTTCCGTTGACCTCGTAATTGAAGCATCCGTGCAATGACTATTTTGATTGAAGCTCTCTATGTATCGGCATAACCCCTCGGCTTGCCGTGGAATGTAACCTTCTCTAAACTGTTTAACAAATGTCACTGGATCTTTCTAAATATCAATTACGTTACTACCACTTTCAGCCAACATTATAAGTAGTAGGTTACTCATATATTCCAATTATCTCCTTCAAACAAATCACCTCTCCTTTATAATATCCCAACTCTTTCTCTCTATCTAACATCTTAAATATTATCTCTCCAATTTGTTTAAAAAAATTTGCCTCTATTATGTTATCCCTCTCCAAGTACTATCTCGAGCTTATGTAGAAATGACTAAAGCTTTGTATTTCTAACCCATTTTCCCTTTTTATGTATTTTTTTCTTTTACTCTTTAAACGAATCTAGTTACAATAAATATATAAACTTTGATCTTTAAAGAACTGACCCTTCATCTGCTCAATCCGCTTGATTTGTCTTGCATTATCGGTAATGCCATTAAAGCAAATATATTTTATGATAACATTACAATCAATATTTTTCTACTTTGAAAAGAATAAAATCGATATAAATTAAATTACTCAAAACTGATTGCTATGAATAAGTTTGGATATTTTGATTTCAAGTTTTGCAGTACATGGAAAGGGTGATCAAAAATAAAATATATAATAGAAAAAAAAAACATTATTTCTACACATTATTTTACTTCAACCTCTTATGAAATTATTAAGAAGCTTAGTATTATAAAATAAAGATTAGACATACATTTTTAGATTTATTTTTGCTGATAGAAGGGGATATTAAGCTAAGTAAATTTGTTTATGATTAAATAGAGCAAAAACCGATGCTATGCTGGTTTATTATACATTATTTCTTGTGGCTATATCTAAGGGTAGCAAAAGTTGTCCAGTAAAAAAATCTGAATAATGTTCTGAAGTTAGTTTTGTTCTCACAATATTTGGACGTCGAAGTTAGTAAGTCATTCAGAAATGTTGTTTAACAATTTCCGGTCCATGCTCGGGACGGATTCAGGCTCCACATTTTCCGCAATTGACGGTGATCCAGTTTAGCGCGAGCAGAGCTGATTGAATTCCAATTCAATTTCCTCAAGCATTCATTCGTGTTTAATAAGCACGCGAGTAACCATTGTACATTTAACTTTCGAAAAAATATGTAGATGGCAGTACATGATCTGTATTTTCTTACATTGCAGTTTCTAAATATTTTTTAATGTTTATCAAACTAATTTGACCTATGTTTGGTTATATACGATCATATAAACATAAAGTCCACAGTCTTGGCCTGTAAAGCATAAATGTATCATGTAAAAGGAATTTGTCCTAAATAATCTACGAAATACGTTTATTTATCTATATATGTGCTTTATAAATTTTAGTATAAAATATATATAAAATCTGATTGTGTAATTATGATGTTTTTTTTTATGAACAACATTTCTTAATTTTAAAACATGATAATTTGTTATTTATATCATAACATTTTTACGGTCAATACCATTTAATTATTTACATATTTGCAAACAGAAACAAATGACTATTAACACGAAAATCATATTATGATATTTAAGAAATAAGTTTGTTTTAAAAGTTGATAGAACAGGCCCCAAACCCCAGTCTTGTTAGAAATATACATTATACAAAATGTCCAGTCCTAGAAATGTTAAATCATATAAATTAAACTATAATTTTCATTCATCTTATCTATAGCAATATAGCTGCCTTTTCCAAATGAATATCGCATTATATTATCGGCCTACCTGGCAATATTTTTCTATCAGAATTCACATCCCAAACATCGGCCATGGTGAATATTTTATTCATAAATATCATAAATATTATGCTGTCCTCTTGCTTGCATTTCATTTCAGATCAATATTCCATGTGGATAGATTGAACACTACTGAGTCATCCAACCATTTGCACCCTGTACTCCCTTCATTATTAAATCAATCAGTGAAGTTGAACCAAAAGAGGAGATAAGAAGTTCTCCTAGCCTAGGGAGGTATATTCGACATGTTACAGAAATCGTGTGCATCCGGCCTCAATAATTGAACTGGTATTACAATGTTTATTAGATTAAGACCTTTGAAGAGGACCGTGCACTATACTAACATAGAATCATGGTAAAGTACACCTGTGCTACTAACGTGATGTTTTTTCTTCGTTACTCTGTCTTCCAAACGATATAGTTCTTCAAAAATTATATTAATATATCTCTAGAAAAAAGATATGAATGTATATGTTGCGATACATAAAAGTATCTGCACAGCATATATATATACACTATATATATATATATATATATATATATATATATATATATATATATATATATATATATATATAATAAATTCATTTGTGCACACAAACCTATATTTCCATATGGACTCAATCAATTATTTAATCATCATAACATAATTAAAAATCCTATAATTATCCTAATGAAGACCATAATATTTATAATTCCATTAACAATTCTAAAGATAAATCAAAAAGAACTAAAAGAGCAAATAAATATAATAAAAAACTGTCTTCATTATCTGAACTAAAAAATGCCATCCTTCAGCAACATGCAAATTTTAAAATTACTTTTGATTGGAAACAATGTAAAAACGTGATTTTCGAAATTAAAAAACAGTAATTAAATATGGTATATAACCTTTTTCTAACTACTGCATTTGATAACATTCATTTTAAACATTTATTCTATGATTTGCTCATTACCAGAAGTAAAAATCTTAATGTTTATTTATATGTCACGGACTTAAACTTTAATGACGAATCAAAACAATATACTAAAACAAGAAAGATCAATCATGCTTAAAGCATTGATTAAGAAACACTTTCCAACTTCAATGCAATTTTATTTAAACATGTCTAAAATGCAATACATTCCTCGGTAATATTTTAAAACTTATCACAATACTACATTAATTTATTATATTTGAAACCTTAAACCTTTATCGAAAAAAATTAACTTCATTCAAATGACGGCATTAAAATATAAATTGCCTGGTTTAAACATCTCTAAAATGTGATACATTCCTCGGTAATAATTTTAGAATTATCATAATACTACGATAATTTATTATATTTGAAAACTTCTTCGACAACAACTGAAATCCATTCAAATGACGTCATAGAAAAAATAACACGCCTGGCTCTCTCTATAAAAGCAACATTTCATTCATAAATAATTCCCCCATTCATGTCATTCATCACAATACTATAATAATTTATATTATTTAAAAATTAAGACCATGGAGCTACAAGTAAGTAAAACTCTATGCGTAAAACTTCATCGAAAATTATCGTCCTTCTCTTTCTAAAATCAATGAATATTTCATTCATATCAGCCATGCAGACTCCATGGACTAAATGATTTTGTGTTAAAGAATTACAGCGATTCTAATACAACTCATTCTACATATTCTGCTGTTTACATTTTACATAGGTGAAAAATAGGCTTAATAGTAGAAATAATCAAATTTGTATGAGCATTTAAACTGAAATATATTGTCATTGCGTTGTTAAAGTATGTAGATGCACAGAATTTAGGCCAAAATAAAGTAGTTTTAGGATGGATGCAACACTCAATATGAATTAGAAAGAACTTTAAAAATCACGATTTTGAGACAAGATGGATGCCATATATAATTTTGAAGTGGGTCATGTGATCGTTTCATATCATGGACACGTGATCGCTTCATATAAGAGGTGTTATTATTATTTTAATTTTTATTTAAAAAAACTACTGAATATATTTCGCTGAATTTTTTTTTATATATTTTATGGAACAATTTGAATATTGCCTAAAATTTTCGAAGCAATTTGTGAATTTTAAATCCGCTTAAAAAATGCTTGAAAAATTAGGTCCCATAGGGCTCAATGTATTCCATTTTTTCAACCCGGGTTCAATCCAAAACTAATTGGGTGATATTATTCATTTATATTCCCATAGGTCCTATAGACCGTCTGAACAACATACTAAAATTTCATTTTGATTAAGTCATTTTTACGGCAGTTATCGTGCTAACGGACAGACAGACAGACAGACAGACAGACAGACAGACAGACAGACAGAATGAACAAAGTCATAAACACTTTTCAACTTTGTTGTAAAGTGGTAATAAACGAATATTATACCTTGAATTCCACTAATTCTGTCTGAAGATAAATATTTTTTTAAAAATCTGTTTCCAATTGCTTTCCAGTCAAACACGTAAAACCTAAAATTGCACATGATATGATAATGATCTTATGAATTGAATATGATAAACCGCTAGGACGTTATATTTTCAGTTATAATCAAATTGTCAAATCAATAGATATTAATCAAAATTATGAATTGGATAAAGAGTCATATTGCCACTGTCACTTAGAAAAATACAAAGACTTCGTAGATCAACTCCATGGGCATGTTATAATAGGAAATCTAAATATTATTAATTATGATACACTCAGATCACTGATGCTACTTGGTACTAAGTACCACATATCTACTAAATTTAAACATAAATTAATTTATAAAGATTTATTTCTTGACTTAAATAAATTTATCTATAAAATCAGTTTTAAATATCAAATTCGTGTAGAAGCCTTCAAGCCCTGGAGTGTCTTAATAGAGCAATACTTAAATCACTATATATATATATAATCAGAAAATTAATAAATCATATAAATTTAATTCAATTAAAAATGATATTAAAGAAATTCAAAATGATTTTGTCATTACTTATGTCTATAAAACAAGTGGTAACTACTCAATTATTTGTAAATATTACTATATAAGTACCCTCCAGTCACACTTACTTGATAATCAAATCTATAATTTACATAAAACTTACCTTAAAATCTTATCCAATAGAATTTCAGCCAAATATAAGCAAATCCATCTAAAAAGTAGTTGTAATAACATTCCATATATTGTTTCCATATTCCATATTATATAATATATATATATATATATATATATATATATATATATATATATATATATATATATATATATATATATACAATATATATATATATATATATATATATATATATATACAATATATATATATATATATATATATATATACTAGCAGCATACCCGTTCTTCGTACGGAGTATATAATATAAAGAAACTTATAATTCGCAATCATGTGCAAATTCTGTTAAAATATTAAATTTATTGCTCATAACAAGAAGTTTAAGAATATCTGTTCTCACTATGCAAAATTATCTTCACGGGCACATCTGAAGAATAAAACATTCTGGACCCTTTTGTAAGCAAATTTACAAAAAAAAAAGGAAATGAATCATTTTATGCAACCCCGTACTACTTATATTGTCGTAGATTAGAAAATATGCCAGTGTGTTAGTAGAAGATTACTCGTATTACAATATGAGTCTCAAAAATATTTGCCAAAATAAAGGAGATGACGTAATAAATTGAAAATATCAATAATCCCCGTAATCTTTTATCAGAAGGTCGTAACTGATTCCAATATATGCCAATATATATCAAAATATATGCCAATATACCTGTACTACTTATATTCTCGTAGATTAGAAGATATAATGCATTTGTAGAAGATTACTCGTACAACGTACTATATATGAGTTTCAACAATTTTCGTCATAATAAAACAATGCCATTATAACTTGAAAATATCAATAATCCCTGAATCAAAAGTTCCCGAAAATATCAATAATAATAATGCTTAAACCTGAAGACCGTAATTGATATTATCCAGTCAAAAATGCAATGTCAATGAAATTTATTTTATATACATATCTTTATTATTCAAATCGGAAAAGATTTAATATAAAATCGTATGCCGCATAACACATTGGATCCGTTGCTAAGCGATATGATATCATTTGCTTCAAATAAATTGATGGAAATCATATCGTCTGAATAATGCTACCTCCATGGAAGGTTTGGCGACATTTTAGTCAATTTAGCCATAACTTAAAAAATCCCCAAATTTATTGTCATGTGGGACTGTAGAACAGATAGTCCCATTTTGCGACAAATTGACGAAACATCATCACAACACTATCCCCTAACAAAACACAATTATTTTCATTTATTAAGCGCGATTTTATCAATTCTATGAAATTTTTATTGACTCACAAATATTTTTATCAATTTGGTGATATTAAAAGAATTCGTTAAATTTGTTACTAAGTATAGGATGGATGGACTGTCCGACAAATGCTACCGAAACATCATTTCAGTACTCTATTCTAAAAAAACAAATCATTGATTTGCGTCATTTTTATCAATTTGGAGACATTTCCGCTAATTTGGTAAAGTTTAAGAAACGTTACCAAGTTATTTAGAGATATTCCGCTAAACTCGTAGCTCTAAATTTGAAGATCTGAAGAATAAAATATTCTGATCCCGTTTGTATATACTAAATGAAAACACTAAAATTGTATTTTAAGATACAGCCGTTCTACTCTTTTTCTGCTTCAACAATCGGCTAAATGAATTTATTGGGTAAACACAATATATGAGTTTATTAGCTAAACACAATATATGAGCTGGAAACCTCTTTGCTAAAATAAATGATAATGATGTACGCAGTTCGCAATTTATGTAATTAAAAGAACAACCAAACCTTTTATTTAAAAATATATTTTTACATCCATTTATTTATTATTCAAATTGAAAAAATAATAATAAATATTAACAACACATTTAATTTCATTCCGTCGCCGAGCAACATGATATAAGATAGAATCTTCCTCATAAAATGCGAAATTAAATAGCCATTTTAATTTCTTTATACTTTTAATCGTTGAGTAAAAGCTTGTGAAATATAACCACGGAGGTAGATTTTTCCATTTAAATTCATGTTTCAAACAATTCGTGTTTTCCGATAGTGACTAATTAATGCAAAAATCCTGCACCAAACTCGGAAATAAAGTTTTATTTCATTTCGCCGTTTTAAACAAACGATTTTCATCCTTTCCGTTTGAATAAACCACGGAGTTGGAGAGTATAACTCATAGGAAAAAGTTCCGTTTTTCATTAATATCTCAACAACCCCTGGTTTTAAAAACTCGAAACTTGGACTAAATTTATGGGGGGCTATTTTAAGGCTATCCACAAAATTTCATTAAATTCGGTTCAGCCGTTTTTCCGTGATGATGAGACAAACGAAAATTTCGTTTTTTACTAATATCTCGAGAACCGTAAAAACTCAAAACACGGACTAAATTTTAAGTGGGGCTATTTCTAGGCTACCCACCAAATTTAATTAAATTCGGTTCAGCCGTTCTCCCGTGATGATGGGACAAACAGACAGACAGACAGATTTTCAATTTTATTTATATAGATATATGTGTTATATATTGTTTTAAAATGGAAAATTATTATTAAAAATATTACATGAAGTATCCTTGTCAGATGAAATCTCAAATAATTGTCATATTGTAAAAAACAGTTTTGAATTAGTTAAGAAATTAAAATCTCTTTCTAATATTCATAGTATTTATACTTATGATTTCAAACATTTGTTTAATAAAATTAATATTAATGATCTGTATAGAATTATTTTAGGAATTTTTGAAAATATAATATCAACCTAAAATATTCAATTTTCAAAAATAAAATATTAAAAAATTCAATCAAAATATTAAAAAAATACTTAATTTCACGCATTATGAGAATTATATTCAACATGGTGGTACTTTTTTTAAACAACAGGCTGGTATCCCACAAGGGTGTGTGTCTCATCATTGTTAGCTAATCTGCATTTATTCTTCTATTAAAAAAACATTAATCCAAGCTTACATAATATGCACATGTTTAGATATTTAGATGATATATTATGTGTATCCCAAAATAATATCCTTATAGTATTAAACTTTTATCCAAAAAAATTACAATTAAATGCAAGTAATAATGACTCTAATGCTGCAAACTTTTTAGATTTAAATTTAAATTTACAAAATTGGAATATGGTTATAAACTTGTATGATAAAAGACAGGATTTTCAATTTAATACATCAAAAATTCCACATTTTGACTCTTGTTTGCATATATCTGTATTTAGAAATATTATAATAAACCAGGTTCTTAGAATCAGTAAAATTTGTGATGAATATTATAAATTAGCACATTTTATGGAATTATTGAGTACAGCGACTAATAATGCATATCCTCCCAAGTTCATTATTAAAATTATCAATTCAGTGTATAAACTCTTACTCGATAACATCCTAGAAAATTTTCCTATTTATAGTGGCTAACATCCATAATAATAATAATAATAAAGCTATATATAATTATTTATTAATTATATAAATAAATAAAAATGAAAAATAATAAACTAAGTCAAAAAAATTAAAAAAATCAAAAAATCGGAAAATAAGATGCATTAACATTAATGTTTTGAATTTTATTTTCGCTAAAAAATTGTAACTTTTGCCAGTATTGAAACAACAATTTGAGCGCCCTTATAATGGTGTATAGTGCCATTCTCGTTTATCCAGTTTTCCTATGAATTACTGGTTTAGTGGGAATTTTCATCTTTGATTCATGTTCATATTCAGAATTACGTATATGGGCTGTTCATATTCGGAATTGCTTGTCCGGTCTCCTGCTTAGACTCACTGGACGGATCTGGGAGTATTACTGTGAACGTTCGTACTGCCTCCCTGGTAGAATTTCGACTTGTTCATTCCGGTGCTTCTAGATAATTTAAGCTGTTGAGGTTGATCGTGTATACACGTGGTGAAAGAAGAAGGGTTCATGCCGCATGGAAATACAAATTGCCTTAATGTTTCCTATCTTCGTTTTTTGATGCCTGTAGTCTGAGTTAGAGTATTTAAAGTAATGCACTATTGCTCTATCTGAAACAGGCATGTGCTTCGGTTAGTTAGAGTTAAATACTCAGACCTGAGGAGGAATTTAATTCTGATTGGTCATCGAATTTGGGCTGATGCTGTTCTCTTCTCTTATCGGCATTATGGCCGTGAATTTGCTTCTATGGTGATGTTAATATTACTTGAATTTTTTACTATTACATATTTCTAATATATATATATATATATATATATATATATATTAGATTTATATACATATTTATATATCTTTAAAACAGCTGTATGCTACATCATTGTGATATTTGTGCTAAGTTGTTCCAGTTTTTCTAATGCATATATTATATCAGATTTCAATTCAAGGTCAAGAACAACATTTCTGAGAAACTTATAATTGTATTCACAATTAACTTGCCTTATTTGCATTTTTTCTCATATAAGTCAAACAAGCACCAATTCGAATATTAAAATTAAGCACTATCGAAATAATGTAAAAACTTTTGTCTTTGAATATGTTTTAGAAAATAACCTTGATCATTTTAACCACCATAATTTTAAATACGTCGCTATCCAAATGTTTGCAATAGTAAAAAACGTGTATGAGGTGGCTATCTATAGAAAATAAATATATTAATTACTTTTAATATAGTATTTCCTTATGTATTAAATCAATTTCTGTACAACTGTAACATAGTTGAAAGGTCTCTTCGAAATAGCCAGTCATCAGATACTTCTATTTATAAAATTTTAAACATAAAAACAGTAATAGTGGCAGATCATACAAAAGTTAAAAAAAACATGCTAAACGTAGTTATGGGCATGCTGACATAAAATTACATATTATCTTATATGTGAAAATTTTATGCTGAAATTTAATTGGAAAACAGTCAGGACTTAGAGTTATGAATTATAATAATGCTAAATTAATTAGGCTTACAGCTTTTTTAAATTAGAATTAAATCAACATTTTAGTCATATTTTTATGATTTGCTTTCTAAGAAAGCAAAGCTTGTAAATGCCTTATGCAAAGGAATAGTTCAGTTAAGCATGCATTTTCAGATATAATATGTGCTTCCAGTTTCACCAACCCATGACTTGATGATTTTAATTTTACAGATATTTTACCAAATCTTAAGAACAGTTTTCCCATTAAAAATATAAAGATAAAAATAGTCATGTAAATATACTTTAGACCGTAAAATCTTGAATTATATTACAATTTTAAATAAATACTTGAGAATGATATATTGTATACATTACCCGATGTAAGTGCTTTGTTAATAACAACTGAGGTCATAATATCACAGGGAATTCAAATATTGTTAAGGATTAAAATTCAAGAAATCTAATTAGTCTAGGTAAAAATTCAGAACTTTAAGCTGTTTTAATAAAATACAATATTAAAATATCTATGCCTAGTTTTTAAACGATTTACCAACAAAATGTCATTATAATATAACCTAATTAGCTTAATTATCTTATTGAAGCTTTTATTCCTTCGAAATGTGCTGCTCTCTCGATACATTAATTTATACCTCAATAGCATTATATTTTTCTCATTTTAAATACTATTCTAAAACTATTAAGTCTGCAATTATAAATCTACAACAAAATTTTGTTATAACATATGCTGATAAAGCTTTAAATAATTATATAATTATTTGCAAAAAAAAAATTAGATGGGACAATTAATAAACTTGTTACAAAAAAATGCTTCCCATAAATATATAATACAAAATATCAATATTATCTCTAAAAATTAACGACATTTTACAAACAGCCTAATTTAAAATTATACAATTTAAATTACCCTTATTTAGTAATAATTCCAAATTTTCATAAACAGTCTATAGCCTTTCAAACTGTGAGATGTGGTTCTAATACTCATACTGATAACGCAGATTGATTTTAATGATTTATGATATCTATTTCGTGCTGTCATTGAGTCATACGGTATTACTGAAATGTGTCACCAGTATTCATTTTCTGTCTCCAAACTAAAAACCAATTTAAGTTCACATTATTAGATAATTATACACATCAAGAATAATTTACTAATGTTCAGCAGGTTAGCATTCCGTAGGAAGGATAATTTTCTAGTATTTTGGAAAATCTACACCTATCTCCATCTCTATGATGAGTCATTTTATAATCCAGACTTCTTAATGCTACCTTACATTAACGATTTGATTATATTTCATATTAAAGAAACTAAATCACATATTTTACTAGATTATTATTCAAAAATTTTATTTTATTGAGTGATAATTTATATGTTGATTCTTTAAAATTTTAGATAAAATTATTAAGATTGTGTGATAGTACTAAAAATCTAGTTTTAGACACATTTGAGAAAAATCAAAATTACTCGTTTACAACAGTCCAAATTCAACATTTTAGGTCTTGCTTACACAAAAGCGTGTTTACAAGCATATTATTTAATCAGCTTTTAAGTATAACAATCGTGTGTAACAAATTAAGCAAGAATCACACTTTGAGTATATAAGAAAGCTTGCTCTGAATAATGGTTACCATTATGATGGAAGTTGACAATTTAATTCGTTCAATCTTTTAATAAAATTAGAAAACAGTAATCGCATGCTATTAGTTATTAATTCATTTACATTCATATATGTAATACACATTCAACTTAACTATATGAATTACACTATATAGCGTGCATTTTTACTTTCCTTATATGCATAATGTATAAGGAAAGTATTGTGATGGGGTCGAAAATTCGAATTCGAGTTTTCGACGGGAGAGCACGTTTCAAGCATCCCTGATCACGAATCGGACATTTTTGAAGTGATGTCTGTGTGTGTGTGTGTGAGTCTGTGGAGACGATAACAGACGGACGAATGGACCGCTTCGAACGAAATTTGGTACAAAAATCACAATCCGTAAACACTGGAAGCCTATTGTTCTTATACGCAATACAATGACCTCTCTAAATTTTCGAGTGAAATTTTGAAAAAAAATCGTCAAAAATTCAAAACCGCTAATAAAGTTACATAAATAGATCTTTCTTATGTAATTTTTCATTAAAAAACGATTAACATAAATTTGAGAGCGCTAACATGATCCGTTCTCGAGATATTGCACATCTTGGTGACTTTATTAAATGTTGCTAAATTAACGAAAAATTCGCTAAATCGATAGAAACCACGCTAAATCAATGAAAATGACGACTCATTGACGAAAATTCAATATCTGGGAAAGAGTATAAATATCTACTATAAAAATAATCTTTTTTTTACTGTAAAAGTAGTAAATTCATTGCATTATTATATAGGGAAAGTCATGTGCTGCTCACATCAGATTTTTTAAATTATTATAATAGATTTTTGCCTCATAAGTTCTTAATAATTATTTTAACGTATACAAAACAGCTAGTGTGTTTCACAACTATTCAGCGTTCAACTTCATGTAATCTATAATTCCATTCTTTTGAAATATATTATTCATAATGAGCATAAATATTTCTGCCTTCTTTTGCATGTCATACATTTCAGATCAATACGCCTGTGGGTGAACTGCACACCCCTGAGTCACTAGGCCATTTGCGTCTGGCACTCGCTTCATTACGAAATCAATCAGGGAGGTTGGACCGGAAGAGGAGATAAGACTCTCTCCCAGTATATTCGATATGTATTCGATATTGTGAATCCCGTCTTAGTGATCAGACTTGGCATTTGAATGTTCATTAGATAAAAAAAGACGGTGGTTATAATATATCATGCCAATATGGAATCATACTAGTTTAATAATGTCAGAGATTATTTTTTTAAGTTAGGCTCATTTCCTTGCAGGTTTCTCATTAGCAAATACTAAAGTAATATAACTTGAGTAACAGGCTTTTCCGTTATGCAAAAAATCTATGGGGCTGCATGTCTTCTAAAAGAAATATATCTTGATCAATTAATGTTTGTTGATATTTTTGAATTGAAATGTTTGATAGTCAAAACAATAAGACGATTAAAAGTAATTAAATATAACACTTAATTATAAAATTCTACCAAATTTCACCCACTCTTCACGTATGCAAATAGGCTAGTTGTCACTAAATGTGACACATACATATTTAATAAAAATTCTAAATATCAAAAACCGCTTCAAATTGAATTATAAATTATCGCACAATTTATAATTCAATTGTGATATGTAGAACAAAATCTTATCTCTGATCACTTATTTCCAAAATTTTCAGACATTTTAGCCTAAATATCATAAATTAATAATTAATTTCTAATAATCAATTTAATAATTAATGAAGGAAAATATTTTCAATAGTCTAATTAGAAGAATAGAGAGTAGCTGATTTTGGTATGTGAAGTATAACTTTGTTGCTATGGTTACAAATACAATCTAAAACATTATAAAGATTTAATTATAAAATACACTCTGTTGCAGAAAAATATATGTAACCATAAAAAATTGGGTTACAGTCGCGAAACTCGGCACGTATATATAATTTGAGAAGATATGCCAATGATTATAATTTGGGAGCAAGTTGTTTTAAGAAGAAATGATGGTAACTAGAAGATGGCAGTTTAGTAAATTGTAAATCTTCTCCTGACAGCTATTCAAGTCAATATTCGATGCGGCATATAGTCACATATATATTCTTCAACGGAAGATTCTGCTACAAACGTTACAGCCTGTCAGCTTATTCGGTGGTATTCTGAGAAGCTACAATAGTAAACCCAGCATTTCCCAGGCGTATTCTTTTAGCGATAGGTCTGGAGAACTAGATGTCCGAAGGAAGGTATTGAATTCTAAGCGACTTGAGAGCATAGACAGAGTAACCGGCCTCAGAATATCGTCGACGTACAACCGAGCCATCAGATTTGTTTGCAGCAGAATTAAAAGAGACCGGTTGTCCCATCCCTCACAGCAAAGATCGTCACATGTGTGACAGTGACGTTGTAGTCACGTGACACCTGAGTCACAATGTGACATCATATTTCTGACTTCTATGCGACGTTAAGTATTAGTAACTTTGTAACTTCATTGTGACTATATTCTGTGAAGTTTCCACAATGTAATTAACACGTAATAATATGACGACATTAGAATGGCAATTACAATGTGACGTCACAATCAAGTTAATATACGACGTCACAAACGAACATGAGAATGAACAATATGACTTTGCTGTGACCTCAATATGACATTTCTGAGACATACAGCGACGTCCTGTGACGTCCGAAAGTCACAGTGTGACGTAAATCTTAAGTCACTGTGAAAAAAATGCTGTTAGGGATGATAAGGCTCACCAGACTCTCACATTTCGTGTGATTACCGTGCGTCGCGTTCGACAACAACTGCGGGATCAGAATGATGGACTGTGCTCCTCCACACATGTATGCTACGGTCATCCAATTTGAGAGAGAAAATGGATTCGTCGTTAAATACAACAGGCCTCCAATCGGACATTTTCCAGGCTGACCGAACGCGGCACCAATCAAGAAGACAGCCGGTTTTGAGGGATCAGTGGTAGCCGCTTTAAAAAACGTTTATAGCTAATCCGACCTTCATTCAGTCGTCTCCGAACAGTATCCCTTGATGCATGGGGGAAAGACAAATGCCTTCGAAAAGTCAATAGCGACGCCATAAGCGTGGAAGTAGCTCTTCTGCTGACTACACTTCTCGACCAGATGTCTATCTGGAGCGCCATGTGTCTCTGCAATGAATGGCAAAGATGGCTACTGTTGGGCCAGCCTGCTTATCTTTGGTCTATAATCAGACTTATCTCTAAAACTCACAATTGTTCGTATCGGCGTCGAGTAGATGGAAAATTTGTCGCGACAGGAGAAGTCAAAAATGGATCTTCTAAATTATGTTAAATATTATTGATTTGGGGATAATTGCTTAAAGACTGTTTTATTCAAATTCTCTTATATTAGTTTACTTCGAAAGACTTGAACCTATAATTAATATTATTACAACGTATCCTCTGGAATGGTAATACAATAATAAACGCCCAACTGATCCGCAACGCAGTGGTGTATTCACAGTTCACTTCTACTTGTATCACACCACCTCATTCGCACTAAAAAATAACCCCTTATATACCCGCTATGGAAAATTCTCGAAAAAAGTATGTGATACTTTAAAATCTTAACCAAATTACTTAAGGAAGATAATTTGAAAATTACATTTAAGTTGACTATCTTCATAAAAGGATGCAGAATTGTATGTAAAAGATTCCCTGAACACATACATTCAATACATATAATTAATAAATGACCCCCTAAGAAAATGAAATTGATTGACAGACTCTCTCTAGCAAATCACAAATTGTATGCGATCCCTCTGACAAAAAATACCTGTTCCAAGAGTAGGAAACCAAGTTTTTACTATATTCTACAAAGACACAATTTATTTTTACACAATTATTTAATTAATCTACAAAGATACATGGATATTTTTAAGGAAATTTAATGTTACTTTCAGAGATGATGAATTATTGTCAAATATCCGACAGTCTTCAAAATTCGTCATATTAGCGATATTGCGCCAAATATATCATATCATAAAACTTTTCGTCACTATCGCCGCATTGAGATCGAATTTTTCACAAAGAGTAATGCAATAACAGATAGCGTTAATATATTACTTTCCTTATATACATAATGTATAAGGAAAGTATATATATATATATATTAAGACGGGGTCGAGAATTCGAATTCGAGTTTTCGACGGGAGAGCACGTTTCAAGCATCCCTGATCACGAATCAAACATTTTTGAAGTGATGTCTGTGTGTATGTGTGTGAAAGTATGTGTGTGTGTGTGTGTCAGTGAGTCTGTGGAGACGATATCTGACGAGCGAATGGACCGATTCGAACGAAATTTGGTACAAAAATCACAATCCATAAACACTGAAAGCCTACTGTTTTTATACGCATTCGAATGCTCAGAACCCCCCTAAATTTTCGAGGGAAATTTTGAAAAAAAAACGTCAAAAAATCAAAACCACTAATAAAGTTGCGCAAATAAATATTTCTTATGTAATTTTTTATTAGAAAATGATTGGCATAAATTTTAAAACGCTAATAGGAACCTTTCTCAAGATATTGCACATTTTAAAAAAAAATTAAAAAGTCATATTAAATAAAAAAAAATATTTTCTAATGAGAAACTTGTTCCCTTTTCATATGTCATACCATGCGATAAATTTGGTGACATTATTTTCGCGGAACTAGCTCGTTCCATTCATGGAAAAATATACTTTGAATAATACTTTTTATTTGAATGCCAATAGTCATTTATCTGCTGTAAGAATAACTTATTTCTCCGTCCATAACGCTTGGTGATATTTTGGCGACGATTTTGGCGGAATATCGCCAAATTGGCGACATTTTTAATTGTTGTCAAATTAACAAAAATCTTGCCAAATGGATAAAAATGACGCCAAATCAATGAAAATGACGACTAATCGAAGGAAATTCAATATCTTGGAAAGAATATAAGAATAACATTTATTTAACTGTAAAAGTAGTAAATCCATTGCATTATATAAGGAAAGTCATGTGGTGCCCACATCAGATTTTTTTAACTGTAAAAGTAGTAAATTCATTGCAGTATATAAGGAAAGTTATGTGTTGCTCACATCAGATTTTTTAATTATTCCACAAAGATACATGGATATTTTTATGGAAATTTAATGTTACTTTCAGAGATGATGAATTATTGTCAAATATCCGACAGTCTTCAAAATTCGTCATATTAGCGATATTGCGCCAAATATATCATATCATCAAACTTTTCGTCACTATCGCCACATTGAGATCGAATTTTTCACAAAGGGTAATGCAATAACAGATAGCGTTTATATATTACTTTCCTTATATGCATAATATATAAGGAAAGTATATATATATATATATATATATATATATATATATATATATATATATATATATATATATATATATATATATATATATATATATATATATATATTGTGACAGGGTCGAAAAATCGAATTCGAGTTTTCGACGGGAGAGCACGTTTCAAGCATTCCTGATCACGAATCAAACATTTTTGAAGTGATGCCTGTGTGTGTGTGTGTGCGAAAGTATGTGTGTGTGTGTGTGAAAGTATGTGAGGGTGTGTGTGGGTGTGTGGGTGTGTCAGTGAGACTTTGGAGACGATAACTGACGAACGAATATACCGATTCGAATGAAATTTGGCACAAAAATCACAATCCGTTAACTCTGGAAGCGTAGTGTTTTTATACCCAATCGAATGATCAGAACACCCCTAAATTCTCGAGGGAAATTTTGAAAAACTCGTCAAAAAATCAAAACCACTAATAAAGTTGCGCAAATAAATATTTCTTATGTAATTTTCTATTGGAAAATGATTGACATAAATTTTAAAACGCTAACATGAACCGTTCTCGAGATATTGTACATTTAAAAAAAAAAATCAAAAAGTCATATGAAATAAAAAAAAAATGTCTATTGAGAAACATATTTACTTTTCATATGTAATACCATGCGATAAATTTGATGACATCATTTTCGTGGAACTAGCTCGTTCCATTAATGAAAAAAGATACTTTGAATAATACTTTTGTATTTGAATGCCAATAGTCATTTATCTGCTGTAAGAATAACTTATTTCTCAGTCCATAACGCTTGGTGATTTTTTGGCGACGATTTTAGCGGAATGTCGCCAACTTGGCGACATTTTTAATTGTTGATAAATTAACAACAATCTCATCAAATGGATAAAAATGACGCCAAATCAATGAAAATGACGACTAATTGATGGAAATTCAATATCTTGGAAAGAAAATAAGTTTCTACTATAAGAATAACATTTTTACTTTCCCTGCAATACATGGTAATGTATAGGGAAAGTATTGGAATCATGCCGAAAATCCCAACTCGAGTTTTCGACGGATCTACACGTTTCGAGACCTCTAGAATACGAAAAAACTATTTTGAGCGTGACGTCTATGTGTGTGTCTGTGTGTCTGTCTGTGTGTCCGTCTGTGTGTCTGTCTGTGTGTCTGTGTGTCTGTCTGTCTGTGCAGATTTTGTATCCACTCTAACTAAAAAACTAATGGACCGAATTTCACAAAATTTGGTAGGTAAGTTACTTGTGAGCGAGTCTGGTGCTGAGTAATTTTGGGTACCATTCGGAATAAAAGAACCCGCCTTTTTTTGCGAAATGGTCCGCAAAAGTTTGTATCCACTCTAACTGAAAAACTGATGGACCGAATTTCACAAAATTCGGTAGATGAGTCACTTGTGGGTTACCTTGGTGCTGATTAGATTTTGGTACGATTCGGAAAAAAATAACCTGCCATTTTTGCAAAATGGCCCGCAAAAATCGCCCAAATCTAAACTAAAGAACTGGGTATATTCAAATATATCCATTAAATGCTGATTTAATACGTAATTTTTAACGACTAAAAGAATAAGACCAACTCCATTACACTAGGACTAGCCATTCTCGAGATATTTTAGTTTTTCGTACTTTCCCTACGCCACCTTTGAAAATAAGCCCGGTTACCGAATGAGAACGAAAATTGAATTAAAAGTGAAATAAATTTAGTTAAAATAAAGAGAACGTTAATATAAGTCTGCAGAGAAAGTCATGTGCTGCCCACATCAGATTTTTACTTTCCCTGCAATACATGGTAATGTATAGGGAAAGTGTTGGAATCATGTCGAAAATCGCAACTCTAGTTTTCGACGGATCTACACGTTTCGAGACCTCTAGAATACGAAAAAACTATTTTTAGCGTGTGTGTGTGTCTGTGTGTCTGTGTGTCTGTCTGTGTGTCTGTCTGTGCAGATTTTGTATCCACTCTAACTAAAAAACTAATTGACCGAATTTCATAAAATTTGGTAGGTAAGTCACTTCTGCCCGAATCTGGTGCTGATTAGTTTTGGGTATGAATCGGGTTAAAAGAACCCGCCTTTTTTTGCGAAATGGCCCGCAAAAGCTTGTATCCAGTGTAGCTGAAAAACTAATGGACCGAATTTCACAAAATTCGGTAGATAAGTCACGTATAGGTCACCCTGGTGCTGATTAGATTTTGGTAAGATTCAGAAAAAAATAACCTGCCTTTTTTTGCAGAATGGCCCGCAAAAATCATCAAAATCTAAACTAAAAAGCTACGTATGCTCAAATATATCCATTAAATGCTTGTTTCATGCGTAATTTTTAACGAAGAAAATAATAAGACCAACCCCATTACATTAGGACTAGCCGTTCTCGAGATATATTAGTTTTTTTCGTATTTTTCCACGCCACCTTTGAAAATAAGTCCAGATATCAAATGAGAATGAAAATTGAATTAAAAGTGAATTAAATTTTATTGAAATACATAGAACGTGGATATAAGTTTGCAGGGAAAGTCATGTGCTGCCCACATCAGATTTTTTTAACTGTAAAAGTAGTAAATTCATTGCATTATATAAGGAAAGTTGTGTGTTGCTCACATCAGATTTTTTAATTATTCCACAAAGATACATGGATATTTTTATGGAAATTTAATGTTACTTTCAGAGATGATGAATTATTGTCAAATATCCGACAGTGTGAAGGCGTTTTTGTGCCATTCACGTAATCATGTATAAAACTAAAGTAAAGTTAATTGATTGCATAAAACATGTATATCTCATTTTGGCCTCGTGATCATAAATGTAGTGGAAGTACACATATCTCAAATATCGAATCCGTTTCCCTGATGAGGAGCGAAATACTCCCCAATGGCAAGGAACTAATAAATGGCAAGTAAAACAACTCGTGAAATGAAGACTCTATTTTCTTGAAATTAAATGAATATTCTTTAATCAACATTATGAAACACATATATGCAGTTATTATAGATCAAACAACATCTTTTGCTCGATGACAATTCTAACTCCTTTTAATCCTGAGTTAGTCTTTAACAAAATACTTAAACCAAAATAGCAAGCTTGAGAACCTTTAAATTTGCAAATTATTCTATTTTAATAATATTTCCTACAATATTATATACCAAGGGAGATTGAAACATGTATTTTAATATTTAGCTGGCTTTAATTTATACTGTAAATTCTGCTAGACAAATAGCCAGAACAAATTATGATCTCCCATTTAAAAGGAAATATACTTACGAACCCAGAGTGCGGTTCGGAGGGGCACTGTCAGTCGTAAAACAACCTGAGAGCATTATACAACTTTACTTTAAATTTAAAACAGTTTCATTATTCTAAAAACTATGGAGTAACTTTTAATACGTCCGACCGATTTCAGCCCCATTGTAAGCTCTGTCTTTTCAAAGTAGCGTCTCTCTACACTTACTTTCAATTCTGACGTCACAACACACATATACATTAGCACTCGTGCATGCAGAACAGTGGAAATAATCAACAAGACAAAATTAAACACTCAACGAATTTTCTCTTTCAGCCGACGCGCCGTTCAAGGACGCGAACACTTCATCAGATTGACCCATTTCCACCAAAATTGCCACATTGCAACATGCATTTCCACCATTTGCAACATTGAACTCAAGGGACAATGGTGACTGACGAAACTACTGCACTCTTTGTACCAGTAGGGAAGTGAACTTGTAAAAATGTAAACATTGAATTGCAGATCAAAATAAAAATATATGTAAAGCAGGAACAGAAAAACATATGAAATAAATTTTCAAAAACTGAAATATTCAAAAATTTTGTCAAAATCAGGTAAGTTGCCAGAAGTGTCAACTCATGCACTTCTCAACAGTTTTTCATGTCAGGTATTAAAATTCTGCACATTTGAAATTAAATTTTTCATCACCACAGAAATTCAAATTACTTAAAATTATTGTAAATATTGAAAATTATTGCAGAAGAGGTTCCATCACAACCTCAAACCGATGAACTGGATCAAAACACAGTCACATCATCAATCAGAAAAGTTTTTCGATGAACTCCAAAACAAATCACAAGAATTCACAGTTCACGAAAAGTTTCAAATTTCCAGATTCAATATTAATTAAAAGATAATCAGAAGTTTTTGTAGAATGAGAGTTTCAGTCGATATCACACAAATCACAAGATTAAAATTGTATATAAATTCAAAACAGTAAAATTAATAAAAAAAAAATTGTATTTTCACAGATGAAGCATGTTTTACAGATGAAGTCATCTTCCATTACAATTGATCAGAAAAGTGTGTAAATAAAATATTTAGAATAAACAATAATAAATTTCAATAATCAAAATCAATAATTTCAGAAAAATAATACACAACAACCAATTAAGCTTAGATTTCAAGATTTCAAAATTTTTTTTTTTACCAAACTGCATTAACAATTACTGTATCACTATTTCTTAAACAAATTTTGTAAACAATGGAATTTTGCATCACAGAAGAAGATTTTGAACATTGTTGTGCACAGATGAAAAACTGGATTAATTAAATTGCCTGAGAGAATATCGACTGTTCACTCTAGGACGTTGCTGGTTTAAAGCTCTATTGTAGACCACTCTGGTTTGACGGTTATCACAGTTTGTGTGACCGGAAGAAGAAAGTTGTTTGTTTACACCATTTGGAGCACTGGAAACAGGTTGTTTGTTTGCACGGCTTTGAGAACTGGAACTTGGCTGCTGGAAGGTATTCGAGGTTGATGAAGACACAGTTTGTTTATCACGACCAAGTGCTCTATCTTTTGGAAGAGTTTGAAGCTCAATTCTTCTAGGTGGTAGTAAGGTAAGTCTGTTGACATGGACTCTCTGCTCATTTTTCGGATTCAAAACGTGATGTATTATAAAGTTAACTGGAGAGATTTTCTTGATAACCCTAAATGGACCTCTATTATATGAAGAAAGTTTCTTGGACTGGTCGCGTCGTAAATAGGTAAATATGGTGTGTACAGATACACAAGATCATTTACTTTGATCACAGGTTGTTTTGAACCTTTATGTTGTTGTTGCATTTGACTCTGTTGTGCTTTATCCAAATTGACTTTTACAATTTCATAAATTTTCTTAAGTCTGTACTCTAAATCTTGACCATAATCATGAACAGAATCATATTTTGTGCTTTTAAATCCTGTTAAAAGGGTATTAGGTACTGTTAAATCTCTGCCATACATGAGGTATGCAGGAGTTTCTCCAGTTGATGCATGAACAGCATTTCTGTGGGCCAGAAGGGCAAAGGGAACTGAACGGTCCCAGTCGTCTTTTTCTTTATATGCAAGATTCTTCAAACTTCTGAGTAAGGACTTGTTTGCTCTCTCGCAGAGGCCATCAGATTGGGGATGATAACTAGTGGTACTATGTTTAATGATTCCCAACTTCTAGTATAGGCTCTGAGCAGCTTTTGAAATAAAATTCGACTTTTTGTCTGTAACTAGGTGGTGGGGAATTCCGTGGGATGCTATGAATTTCTCAAAACATTCCAAAATTATCTCTGAAGTAATAGATGACAATGGGTAAGCTTCTGCCCATCTTGGGAAATAGTCAGTTATGACTAAAATATACTTCTTCCCAGAATTGGAAACTGGAAAAGGACCTATACAATCCATCGCCACTCCTTAGAAGGGGAAATCAGATGTATCAAATTTCTGTACTGGTGCTTTAAAATTTCTGAACCCATGGTTCATGACACATATTTCACAAGAACTGACATAATTTTGTGTTTGGGTGTACATGTCTTGCCAATAATACCTTCTGCTGATACTAGACAAAGTTCTGCGAAAACCACAGTGAGCAAATGCAGGACAGTCGTGATGCAACCACAAAATTTCAGACACCAACGACTGAGGTACTACTAATCTTTCATTAAATTCGTGTCTTCTTTTTGGATGTTTGTGAGTGCACCATAATGCATTTTCTTTCTCAAAAAAGGTTTATCTCTGTGGATATGGAGCCACATTTTTTTCTAAGAAATTATTAATTTTGTTGCATCTGCTATCAGACTTTTGAGCATTAACTATTCTTGTAAACAAAGTTGGTTCCACTGTTAATTGCTCTAAATTTTCACTTTGAACATTTTCTTCATCATTTAGATTTGTGTTTATTGCATTAACTTGTTGAATTTCTGAACTTTTTGAAGATTTCTGATTTTGTGCATTATTGACTTTCTTTGGTTTTTGGGCATTAGCCGAATTTCCTGTATTTGCAGAATTCTTTGATACTGGATTTTCTTTCTCACCTACACATCTTGACAGATAGTCAGCAACAATATTAGCCTTCCCTGGCTTATGAATGATCTCATAGTCGAACTGGGAAAGAGAAGCTATCCAACGTGAAAGTCTGGAGGTTGGATCCTTGAATTTGAAAATAAATGACAAAGAGTGCTGGTCACAATAAATTGTGAAATGAGCTCCAATTAAATAGTGTTTGAAAAAATTTGTCGCCCAGACTACAGCCAAAGCTTCACGCTCAACAACACTGTATCTGGTTTCAGCATCATTTAGCTTCCTGCTGGCATATGAAATAGGGTGTAAAAAACAATTTCCATCTTGCTGTGAAATATATGCTCCAAGCGCATACTTAGATGCATCTGTGTGCAGTATGAATTTCTTTTTAAAATCTGGTAAAATTAAAATTGGTTCCTTTAAAAGTTATTTCCTCAAAATGTCGAAAGATTCTTGAGCTGCTTCATTCCACTTAAATTTTTCACCTTGTTTTGTTTTTAAAAGTTGTGTGCGGGGCAGAGCAACATCTGCAAAATTCTTCACAAATTTTCTATAGAATCCTGTGAGACCCAGGAACTGCCTCACATTTTTTATGGACTTTGGAGTCTTGAATTTCTGAATGGTTTCTAAATTGTGTGGATCAGGCTGCACTTTCCCATCTGAGACCAAAAATCCCAGGTATTTAATTGTTCTTTGAAAAAAATAACATTTAGGTGGTTTTAATTTTAGGTGATGTTCTTGTAATTTTAAAAATACTTCTTCTAATTTTTGCAGATGTTCTTCAAAGGATTTGGAAGCCACAATAATATCATCAATGTAAACATTCGAAACACCTGCCAAAACCAATGACATCAATCTCTGGAAAGATGCAGGGGCATTTTTGAGCCCAAAAGGAGTGCGACACCATTCAAAGTGCCCTTTGTTGGTGGAAAAGGCTGTCTTTTCACAGTCATTCGGGTCCAAACAAAGTTGGTAAAATCCAGAAGTAAGGTCCAGAGTGGAAAAATATGTTGCTCCAGCCAAATTATCGATGAGTTCACTGATATTTGGTATAGGATATGGCTCATCAATCATGACTTCATTTAACTGCCGAAAATCGCAGACCAAACGATATGACCCATCTGCGTTCTTGACAAAAAGGACAGGCGTATTATAAGGCGAAGTACTGGGCCTAATTATACCCGCGCCAAGAAGTCCCGTAACTTGTTTATTTAATTCTTCTTGAAGGTGATAAGGCACTCTGTAATTTTTCTTTTTAATTGGAATGTTCGTTCTAAGATTTATTTTGTGAAAAATTGTATCACAGCCTTCAATTTCTGAAACCGACTTTGCAAAAACTCTACGATGCTTTTTAAGAAGTTCCAATAACTTCCTCTTCTTCTCTCCATATAAGTGACTTAAGTCAAAGTCACCACCCCACGCTTCAAATTTTTCATTATTTTCAATAGGTGTGTGGTCAGTTACTGCATTTACTGGTAAAGCTTGGACTTCTTGTAATTTAGCAATTTTTATTTTCTTGTTCAAATTAATTATATTTTCTGAAGGATTTGCAATTTTCACATACAAATAATCTTTCTGAGGGGGCTTGTACACTGCTCTTGCCACAAAAAATTCTTTTTCTCCCTCAAGCGGTTCAATCAAAATAGTATCATTATCTTGAAATTTATGATTTACTCGAATTTTTACAAAAGATTCAGTAAGTGGATTAAGCTTACTTTTCTTAAATGCAGTTGCTACAATAAATTCATTTTCTTTAATTTCATTAATATTATTGATTCTTTCTTCGCTTTCATTAAAAGTATTTTTGTACAAAGGTGGTCCCAAGACTGAGTTATTCGGGCTGGTCAAAAAGTAAGGAATTTCCTTACGATTTTCATTGTTTACATTTGTGAATGTCTGTCTGTCATGTACTTTTTAATTTCTTTTTCCTGAATTTTGATCAAAGTTTTTAAATAAACTTCGTCTTTCCAAATAATTATCTTCTTGTAAGCTACACACATGTGCTTGAGAAAATTCTTGACTGGAAAAGTTTTATCTGCTTCGAAATGGAATATTTTGTCCACAGATAATCATGTTGTTGCCTTCAAAATCAATCACTGCTTTGTTTTCTGTTAAAAAATGAGTTTTCAATGATAGCTTTGTAATTTGATGGTGCAGGAGTATTTAATACCCATAATTCAATAATAAAATTTTCATTTCGTAGGGTTAATTTAATTGAAATTTTGTAATCAACTATTGTATCACCTCCATTGAATCCACGCAGTACAGCAGGTTTTCTATGCACTGTGTATTGTTTATCAAATAAATTTAAAATTTCTTCATATGTGATATTTATGCTGGACCCCGTGTCAATCAACATATTTATAGAGTTTCCTGCCAGCTTAGCAGAGATGATAGGCAAGTTGGTTGCATTTTGTGATGCATTTTGTACAATTGTGCTGATTTCATAAGTGTTCCCAAAATTTCCAAAGCTCTTTCTTGAATTTTGATTCAAATTTTCAAAATGTACTTGATTGGCTGATCTGTTTTCTCTAAAATTTCTTCTATTAAAGTTGTTTTTGTAGCCGAAATTTGTGTTATCATTATTATTTCTTCTAAAATTTCCTGAACTTTTGTACAAGTCATAAAACATTTCTTCTATTGTTGTTATTTCCTCTAGCTCTTGGTGTTGCCGGAACAAAACTATTTCTTTCACCAGGTTTCCTGTAACTACGAAATCCTCTCTGTTGATTTACTTCTCTACGGTAGTTATTTCTGCTTTCTTCTCTCGTCGGGGTAACCGGAATTCTTCTTTCAAATTTTCTTCCATTTCTGCTTCCCGGGGATATGTACGTCTTCATAGTCGATCGAAAATTTCTTAATTTAGGTGTTCAAGGGGATTTCTGTGTTACGTCATTTTCTTCCCACATTTCTTCCTCGTCTTCCCAATTTTCTTCCTGTCTGTCCCTTCTTTCTAATTCATTTTTAAATTCTTCGATCTGTTTACTCTGAATTTCTAGCTGCTATTCTAATTTTGTCATTTTCTCGTCTTCTGTATTTTGCTTCGCAACCGAATTTACTTCTAGATGTTCTTCATTTTCGTTTTTACATTGCTCTTCAAGCACCGCTAACTCTTTAGCTGATTCAAATGTTTTCGGGTTCTGCGCTAGGACCAATCTTCTAAAATCGGGATTTAATCCCTTTATGAATGCATTTTTCAAAAGCGCTTTTCTTATTGAATAATTACTATTCTTCTCTAGCTCTTCAGGTACTGCTACGTATGAGGCTGATTCAATACGCACCGCGAACTGACGCACTGTTTCTCCAGATTTCTGTCTAATGTTAACTAATTCTGCAATTCGCTTTGCCACATCTTCTTTATTTTCAAAATTTTCTTTAAGTGCCGAAACCAATTCATCATAATTCTTTGAATTCTTTAAATTCGGTTACTAGCCGACTCGCTGGGCCAGACAGTTTCATTTTTAAACAAAAAATTGTCTCTTGAGACGTCCATCCTGCATTCTCTGCTATCAAATCCAATCTATCCAAAAATGATTGAAGGGAACTATCATCCTCCGCTCCGGAGAACTCTGGAACCGAGTTCCAAAATTGAGTCTTCCCGATATTTGATTTAGCAGTCCCAGTGGTGCTAACAGAAAGTGACCGACGCTGAGGAGGTGAGCGTACCGGTGAAAGTGAAGCTTGTCTGACATTATTTACGTTCCTCTGAACATGAGAGTTACTTCTCACGTTTCTTTTCCTTCTACTTTGTCTGCCTGACATTTTTAATATTGTTTTCTTTTGCTTTTACGAATAATGTTTTTAACAAATGTTCATTTTAATCAAGTCGAAAATGTCAATGTAAAATGTATTCTTGTTGTGTTGTCAAAAATGTTTGTATGTCATTTTCTTTATTTCATACAATCAATTTCACTTGCATACAATAATAAATACTGACTTACTTCGGTGATCTTAAAGACCACATTCATACCTGCATCTATACACTTTAATAAATACACTTTCTTTTCACAAACATTTCAAATATTCAAGTAATAATCTTGCCATTCAAATAATATTTTTTGAAACCAAAAGTAAAACAAAAATTTTGAAATCGAAAATGTTCCAGCACTCAGGGAAACAAAAGGGAACGGCGCCAAACATGTGAAGGCGTTTTTGTGCCATTCACGTAATCATGTATAAAACTAAAGTAAAGTTAATTGATTGCATAAAACATGAATATCTCATTTTGGCCTCGTGATCATAAATGTAGTGGAAGTACACACAACTCAAGTATCGAATCCGTTTCCCTGATGAGGAGCGAAATACTCCACAATGGCAAGGAACTAATAAATGGCAAGTAAAACAACTCGTGAAATGAAGACTCTATTTTCTTGAAATTAAATGAATATTCTTTAATCAACATTATGAAACACATATATGCAGTTATTATAGATCAAACAACATCTTTTGCTCGATGACAATTCTAACTCCTTTTAATCCTGAGTTAGTCCTGAGTTAGTATTGTAGGAAATATTATCAAAATACTTAAACCAAAATAGCAAGCTTGAGAACCTTTAAATTTGCAAATTATTCTATTTTAATAATATTTCCTACAATATTATATACCAAGGGAGATTGAAACATGTATTTTAATATTTAGCTGGCTTTAATTTATACTGTAAATTCTGCTAGACAAATAGCCAGAACAAATTATGATCTCCCATTTAAAAGGAAATATACTTACGAACCCAGAGTGCGGTTCGGAGGGGCACTGTCAGTCGTAAAACAACCTGAGAGCATTATACAACTTTACTTTAAATTTAAAACAGTTTCATTATTCTAAAAACTATGGAGTAACTTTTAATACGTCCGACCGATTTCAGCCCCATTGTAAGCTCTGTCTTTTCAAAGTAGCGTCTCTCTACACTTACTTTCAATTCTGACGTCACAACACACATATACATTAGCACTCGTGCATGCAGAACAGTGGAAATAATCAACAAGACAAAATTAAACACTCAACGAATTTTCTCTTTCAGCCGACGCGCCGTTCAAGGACGCGAACACTTCATCAGATTGACCCATTTCCACCAAAATTGCCACATTGCAACATGCATTTCCACCATTTGCAACATTGAACTCAAGGGACAATGGTGACTGACGAAACTACTGCACTCTTTGTACCAGTAGGGAAGTGAACTTGTAAAAATGTAAACATTGAATTGCAGATCAAAATAAAAATATATGTAAAGCAGGAACAGAAAAACATATGAAATAAATTTTCAAAAACTGAAATATTCAAAAATTTTGTCAAAATCAGGTAAGTTGCCAGAAGTGTCAACTCATGCACTTCTCAACAGTTTTTCATGTCAGGTATTAAAATTCTGCACATTTGAAATTAAATTTTTCATCACCACAGAAATTCAAATTACTTAAAATTATTGTAAATATTGAAAATTATTGCAGAAGAGGTTCCATCACAACCTCAAACCGATGAACTGGATCAAAACACAGTCACATCATCAATCAGAAAAGTTTTTCGATGAACTCCAAAACAAATCACAAGAATTCACAGTTCACGAAAAGTTTCAAATTTCCAGATTCAATATTAATTAAAAGATAATCAGAAGTTTTTGTAGAATGAGAGTTTCAGTCGATATCACACAAATCACAAGATTAAAATTGTATATAAATTCAAAACAGTAAAATTAATAAAAAAAAAATTGTATTTTCACAGATGAAGCATGTTTTACAGATGAAGTCATCTTCCATTACAATTGATCAGAAAAGTGTGTAAATAAAATATTTAGAATAAACAATAATAAATTTCAATAATCAAAATCAATAATTTCAGAAAAATAATACACAACAACCAATTAAGCTTAGATTTCAAGATTTCAAAATTTTTTTTTTTACCAAACTGCATTAACAATTACTGTATCACTATTTCTTAAACAAATTTTGTAAACAATGGAATTTTGCATCACAGAAGAAGATTTTGAACATTGTTGTGCACAGATGAAAAACTGGATTAATTAAATTGCCTGAGAGAATATCGACTGTTCACTCTAGGACGTTGCTGGTTTAAAGCTCTATTGTAGACCACTCTGGTTTGACGGTTATCACAGTTTGTGTGACCGGAAGAAGAAAGTTGTTTGTTTACACCATTTGGAGCACTGGAAACAGGTTGTTTGTTTGCACGGCTTTGAGAACTGGAACTTGGCTGCTGGAAGGTATTCGAGGTTGATGAAGACACAGTTTGTTTATCACGACCAAGTGCTCTATCTTTTGGAAGAGTTTGAAGCTCAATTCTTCTAGGTGGTAGTAAGGTAAGTCTGTTGACATGGACTCTCTGCTCATTTTTCGGATTCAAAACGTGATGTATTATAAAGTTAACTGGAGAGATTTTCTTGATAACCCTAAATGGACCTCTATTATATGAAGAAAGTTTCTTGGACTGGTCGCGTCGTAAATAGGTAAATATGGTGTGTACAGATACACAAGATCATTTACTTTGATCACAGGTTGTTTTGAACCTTTATGTTGTTGTTGCATTTGACTCTGTTGTGCTTTATCCAAATTGACTTTTACAATTTCATAAATTTTCTTAAGTCTGTACTCTAAATCTTGACCATAATCATGAACAGAATCATATTTTGTGCTTTTAAATCCTGTTAAAAGGGTATTAGGTACTGTTAAATCTCTGCCATACATGAGGTATGCAGGAGTTTCTCCAGTTGATGCATGAACAGCATTTCTGTGGGCCAGAAGGGCAAAGGGAACTGAACGGTCCCAGTCGTCTTTTTCTTTATATGCAAGATTCTTCAAACTTCTGAGTAAGGACTTGTTTGCTCTCTCGCAGAGGCCATCAGATTGGGGATGATAACTAGTGGTACTATGTTTAATGATTCCCAACTTCTAGTATAGGCTCTGAGCAGCTTTTGAAATAAAATTCGACTTTTTGTCTGTAACTAGGTGGTGGGGAATTCCGTGGGATGCTATGAATTTCTCAAAACATTCCAAAATTATCTCTGAAGTAATAGATGACAATGGGTAAGCTTCTGCCCATCTTGGGAAATAGTCAGTTATGACTAAAATATACTTCTTCCCAGAATTGGAAACTGGAAAAGGACCTATACAATCCATCGCCACTCCTTAGAAGGGGAAATCAGATGTATCAAATTTCTGTACTGGTGCTTTAAAATTTCTGAACCCATGGTTCATGACACATATTTCACAAGAACTGACATAATTTTGTGTTTGGGTGTACATGTCTTGCCAATAATACCTTCTGCTGATACTAGACAAAGTTCTGCGAAAACCACAGTGAGCAAATGCAGGACAGTCGTGATGCAACCACAAAATTTCAGACACCAACGACTGAGGTACTACTAATCTTTCATTAAATTCGTGTCTTCTTTTTGGATGTTTGTGAGTGCACCATAATGCATTTTCTTTCTCAAAAAAGGTTTATCTCTGTGGATATGGAGCCACATTTTTTTCTAAGAAATTATTAATTTTGTTGCATCTGCTATCAGACTTTTGAGCATTAACTATTCTTGTAAACAAAGTTGGTTCCACTGTTAATTGCTCTAAATTTTCACTTTGAACATTTTCTTCATCATTTAGATTTGTGTTTATTGCATTAACTTGTTGAATTTCTGAACTTTTTGAAGATTTCTGATTTTGTGCATTATTGACTTTCTTTGGTTTTTGGGCATTAGCCGAATTTCCTGTATTTGCAGAATTCTTTGATACTGGATTTTCTTTCTCACCTACACATCTTGACAGATAGTCAGCAACAATATTAGCCTTCCCTGGCTTATGAATGATCTCATAGTCGAACTGGGAAAGAGAAGCTATCCAACGTGAAAGTCTGGAGGTTGGATCCTTGAATTTGAAAATAAATGACAAAGAGTGCTGGTCACAATAAATTGTGAAATGAGCTCCAATTAAATAGTGTTTGAAAAAATTTGTCGCCCAGACTACAGCCAAAGCTTCACGCTCAACAACACTGTATCTGGTTTCAGCATCATTTAGCTTCCTGCTGGCATATGAAATAGGGTGTAAAAAACAATTTCCATCTTGCTGTGAAATATATGCTCCAAGCGCATACTTAGATGCATCTGTGTGCAGTATGAATTTCTTTTTAAAATCTGGTAAAATTAAAATTGGTTCCTTTAAAAGTTATTTCCTCAAAATGTCGAAAGATTCTTGAGCTGCTTCATTCCACTTAAATTTTTCACCTTGTTTTGTTTTTAAAAGTTGTGTGCGGGGCAGAGCAACATCTGCAAAATTCTTCACAAATTTTCTATAGAATCCTGTGAGACCCAGGAACTGCCTCACATTTTTTATGGACTTTGGAGTCTTGAATTTCTGAATGGTTTCTAAATTGTGTGGATCAGGCTGCACTTTCCCATCTGAGACCAAAAATCCCAGGTATTTAATTGTTCTTTGAAAAAAATAACATTTAGGTGGTTTTAATTTTAGGTGATGTTCTTGTAATTTTAAAAATACTTCTTCTAATTTTTGCAGATGTTCTTCAAAGGATTTGGAAGCCACAATAATATCATCAATGTAAACATTCGAAACACCTGCCAAAACCAATGACATCAATCTCTGGAAAGATGCAGGGGCATTTTTGAGCCCAAAAGGAGTGCGACACCATTCAAAGTGCCCTTTGTTGGTGGAAAAGGCTGTCTTTTCACAGTCATTCGGGTCCAAACAAAGTTGGTAAAATCCAGAAGTAAGGTCCAGAGTGGAAAAATATGTTGCTCCAGCCAAATTATCGATGAGTTCACTGATATTTGGTATAGGATATGGCTCATCAATCATGACTTCATTTAACTGCCGAAAATCGCAGACCAAACGATATGACCCATCTGCGTTCTTGACAAAAAGGACAGGCGTATTATAAGGCGAAGTACTGGGCCTAATTATACCCGCGCCAAGAAGTCCCGTAACTTGTTTATTTAATTCTTCTTGAAGGTGATAAGGCACTCTGTAATTTTTCTTTTTAATTGGAATGTTCGTTCTAAGATTTATTTTGTGAAAAATTGTATCACAGCCTTCAATTTCTGAAACCGACTTTGCAAAAACTCTACGATGCTTTTTAAGAAGTTCCAATAACTTCCTCTTCTTCTCTCCATATAAGTGACTTAAGTCAAAGTCACCACCCCACGCTTCAAATTTTTCATTATTTTCAATAGGTGTGTGGTCAGTTACTGCATTTACTGGTAAAGCTTGGACTTCTTGTAATTTAGCAATTTTTATTTTCTTGTTCAAATTAATTATATTTTCTGAAGGATTTGCAATTTTCACATACAAATAATCTTTCTGAGGGGGCTTGTACACTGCTCTTGCCACAAAAAATTCTTTTTCTCCCTCAAGCGGTTCAATCAAAATAGTATCATTATCTTGAAATTTATGATTTACTCGAATTTTTACAAAAGATTCAGTAAGTGGATTAAGCTTACTTTTCTTAAATGCAGTTGCTACAATAAATTCATTTTCTTTAATTTCATTAATATTATTGATTCTTTCTTCGCTTTCATTAAAAGTATTTTTGTACAAAGGTGGTCCCAAGACTGAGTTATTCGGGCTGGTCAAAAAGTAAGGAATTTCCTTACGATTTTCATTGTTTACATTTGTGAATGTCTGTCTGTCATGTACTTTTTAATTTCTTTTTCCTGAATTTTGATCAAAGTTTTTAAATAAACTTCGTCTTTCCAAATAATTATCTTCTTGTAAGCTACACACATGTGCTTGAGAAAATTCTTGACTGGAAAAGTTTTATCTGCTTCGAAATGGAATATTTTGTCCACAGATAATCATGTTGTTGCCTTCAAAATCAATCACTGCTTTGTTTTCTGTTAAAAAATGAGTTTTCAATGATAGCTTTGTAATTTGATGGTGCAGGAGTATTTAATACCCATAATTCAATAATAAAATTTTCATTTCGTAGGGTTAATTTAATTGAAATTTTGTAATCAACTATTGTATCACCTCCATTGAATCCACGCAGTACAGCAGGTTTTCTATGCACTGTGTATTGTTTATCAAATAAATTTAAAATTTCTTCATATGTGATATTTATGCTGGACCCCGTGTCAATCAACATATTTATAGAGTTTCCTGCCAGCTTAGCAGAGATGATAGGCAAGTTGGTTGCATTTTGTGATGCATTTTGTACAATTGTGCTGATTTCATAAGTGTTCCCAAAATTTCCAAAGCTCTTTCTTGAATTTTGATTCAAATTTTCAAAATGTACTTGATTGGCTGATCTGTTTTCTCTAAAATTTCTTCTATTAAAGTTGTTTTTGTAGCCGAAATTTGTGTTATCATTATTATTTCTTCTAAAATTTCCTGAACTTTTGTACAAGTCATAAAACATTTCTTCTATTGTTGTTATTTCCTCTAGCTCTTGGTGTTGCCGGAACAAAACTATTTCTTTCACCAGGTTTCCTGTAACTACGAAATCCTCTCTGTTGATTTACTTCTCTACGGTAGTTATTTCTGCTTTCTTCTCTCGTCGGGGTAACCGGAATTCTTCTTTCAAATTTTCTTCCATTTCTGCTTCCCGGGGATATGTACGTCTTCATAGTCGATCGAAAATTTCTTAATTTAGGTGTTCAAGGGGATTTCTGTGTTACGTCATTTTCTTCCCACATTTCTTCCTCGTCTTCCCAATTTTCTTCCTGTCTGTCCCTTCTTTCTAATTCATTTTTAAATTCTTCGATCTGTTTACTCTGAATTTCTAGCTGCTATTCTAATTTTGTCATTTTCTCGTCTTCTGTATTTTGCTTCGCAACCGAATTTACTTCTAGATGTTCTTCATTTTCGTTTTTACATTGCTCTTCAAGCACCGCTAACTCTTTAGCTGATTCAAATGTTTTCGGGTTCTGCGCTAGGACCAATCTTCTAAAATCGGGATTTAATCCCTTTATGAATGCATTTTTCAAAAGCGCTTTTCTTATTGAATAATTACTATTCTTCTCTAGCTCTTCAGGTACTGCTACGTATGAGGCTGATTCAATACGCACCGCGAACTGACGCACTGTTTCTCCAGATTTCTGTCTAATGTTAACTAATTCTGCAATTCGCTTTGCCACATCTTCTTTATTTTCAAAATTTTCTTTAAGTGCCGAAACCAATTCATCATAATTCTTTGAATTCTTTAAATTCGGTTACTAGCCGACTCGCTGGGCCAGACAGTTTCATTTTTAAACAAAAAATTGTCTCTTGAGACGTCCATCCTGCATTCTCTGCTATCAAATCCAATCTATCCAAAAATGATTGAAGGGAACTATCATCCTCCGCTCCGGAGAACTCTGGAACCGAGTTCCAAAATTGAGTCTTCCCGATATTTGATTTAGCAGTCCCAGTGGTGCTAACAGAAAGTGACCGACGCTGAGGAGGTGAGCGTACCGGTGAAAGTGAAGCTTGTCTGACATTATTTACGTTCCTCTGAACATGAGAGTTACTTCTCACGTTTCTTTTCCTTCTACTTTGTCTGCCTGACATTTTTAATATTGTTTTCTTTTGCTTTTACGAATAATGTTTTTAACAAATGTTCATTTTAATCAAGTCGAAAATGTCAATGTAAAATGTATTCTTGTTGTGTTGTCAAAAATGTTTGTATGTCATTTTCTTTATTTCATACAATCAATTTCACTTGCATACAATAATAAATACTGACTTACTTCGGTGATCTTAAAGACCACATTCATACCTGCATCTATACACTTTAATAAATACACTTTCTTTTCACAAACATTTCAAATATTCAAGTAATAATCTTGCCATTCAAATAATATTTTTTGAAACCAAAAGTAAAACAAAAATTTTGAAATCGAAAATGTTCCAGCACTCAGGGAAACAAAAGGGAACGGCGCCAAACATGTGAAGGCGTTTTTGTGCCATTCACGTAATCATGTATAAAACTAAAGTAAAGTTAATTGATTGCATAAAACATGAATATCTCATTTTGGCCTCGTGATCATAAATGTAGTGGAAGTACACACAACTCAAGTATCGAATCCGTTTCCCTGATGAGGAGCGAAATACTCCACAATGGCAAGGAACTAATAAATGGCAAGTAAAACAACTCGTGAAATGAAGACTCTATTTTCTTGAAATTAAATGAATATTCTTTAATCAACATTATGAAACACATATATGCAGTTATTATAGATCAAACAACATCTTTTGCTCGATGACAATTCTAACTCCTTTTAATCCTGAGTTAGTCCTGAGTTAGTATTGTAGGAAATATTATCAAAATACTTAAACCAAAATAGCAAGCTTGAGAACCTTTAAATTTGCAAATTATTCTATTTTAATAATATTTCCTACAATATTATATACCAAGGGAGATTGAAACATGTATTTTAATATTTAGCTGGCTTTAATTTATACTGTAAATTCTGCTAGACAAATAGCCAGAACAAATTATGATCTCCCATTTAAAAGGAAATATACTTACGAACCCAGAGTGCGGTTCGGAGGGGCACTGTCAGTCGTAAAACAACCTGAGAGCATTATACAACTTTACTTTAAATTTAAAACAGTTTCATTATTCTAAAAACTATGGAGTAACTTTTAATACGTCCGACCGATTTCAGCCCCATTGTAAGCTCTGTCTTTTCAAAGTAGCGTCTCTCTACACTTACTTTCAATTCTGACGTCACAACACACATATACATTAGCACTCGTGCATGCAGAACAGTGGAAATAATCAACAAGACAAAATTAAACACTCAACAAATTTTCTCTTTCAGCCGGTGCGCCGTTCAAGGACGCGAACACTTCATCAGATTGACCCATTTCCACCGAAAATCGGCTGAGGAATTCCACATTTACATGACATGAAAAGAGCATTTTAAAACAGAAATATACTTTAACAGATTTCGACACCACAGCAGTTATCAAAATTCTTCATATTAGCGATATTGCGCCTAATTTATCATATCATCAAACTTTTCGCCACTATCGCCACATTGAGATCGAATTTTTCACAAAGCGTAATGCAATAACAGATAACGTTAATATATTACTTTCTTTATATACATAATGTATAAGGAAAGTATATATTGTGACGGAATCGAAAATTCGAATTCGAGTTTTCAATGGGAGAGTACGTTTCAAGCATCCCTGATCACGAATCAAACATTTTTGAAGTCATGTCTGTGATGTAGAACGCTAACATGAACCGTTCTCGAGATATTGTACATTTTTATAAAAAATTATCAAAAAGTCATATAAAATAAAAAAAAGATATTTCCTATTGAGAAGCATGTGCACTTTTCATATGTAATACCATGCGATAAAATTGGTGACATCATTCTCGTGGATCTGGCTCGTTCCATTCATGAAAAAAGATACTTTGAGTAATACTTTTGTATTACTCAAAGGACACCAATAGTCATTTATCTGCTGAAAGAATAACTTATTTCTCCGTCCACATCGCTTGGCGAAATTTTGGCGACGAATTTGGCGGAATGTCGCCAACTTGGCGGCATTTTTAATTGTTGGCAAATTAACAAAACTTTCGCCAAATGGATAATAAATGACGCTAAATCAATGAAAAAGACGACTAATTGAGGGAAATTCAATATCTTGCAAATAACATAAGTATATACTATAAGAATAATATTTTTTTTAACTGTAAAGTAGAAAACTCTTTGCACTATATAAGGAAAGTCATGTGTTTCCCATATCAGATTTTTTAACACTTTACAAGAAAGTTGAAAAGTGTTAATGACTCTGTTCATTCTGTCTGTCTGTCTGTCTGTCTGTCTGTCCGTTAGCACAATAACTGCCGTAAAAATGACTTTATCAAAATGAAATTTTAGTATGTTGTTCTGACGGTCTGTGGGACCTATGGGAATATAAATACATAATATCACCCAATTAGTTTTTATTGAACCTGGGTTGAAAAATTGAAATACATTGAACCATATGGGACATAATTTTTCAAACATTTTTTAAGCAAATTTAAAATTCACAAATTGCTTCGATATTTTTAGTAAATATTTAAATTATCCCATAAAATATATAAAAAAAAATCAGTAAAATATATTAAGAAGTTTTTTAATTAAAAATTATTTAATATAGGGAAAAAAATGCAATTAAATTCTGACTTTTGGGACATCCTCTAGAAAGAAAAAATATATATATTATATAACAAGAAGGATTAATCATGCATAAGAATAGATTATGAAACACTTTCCAACTGAAATGCAATTTCATTTAAAAATTTCTAAAATGAGATACATTCATTGGTGATATATTTTACATTATCACAGTACTACAGTAATTTATTATACTTAAATATTTAAAACTGTATTGAAATACAAATCATCTGATTCTCTATGCAAAGTCAATGAATATTTCATTAATATATCTTGTATTCCAGACTCCAGAGCGAAATAATTTTGTGTGAAAAAATTCAGCAATTCTTATGTAACTCACCCTACATTCGCTTGAGATATTTGCATTCTGCATAAGTTAAAATTGACTTCGTTGTAGAAATAATAAAAGTTTAGGGATCATTTAAAATCACAACTATTGTAATTGCATAGGTATAGAATTTAGATACACAGATAATACACAGATACACAGATAATATATATGTGTGTGTGTGTGTATTCAAAGTATTGTAATCATACCGAAGATCGGAACTCGAATTTTCAAAGGATCTACACGTTTTGGGACTTCTAGAACACGAAAAACTATTTTTAGGAAGACGTATGTGTGTGTAAGGGTGTATCTGTGTATGTAATTGCGTGTCTGTGAGGATATTACATCCACTCTAGTTGAAAAACTAATGGACCGAATTTCATAAAATTTGGAAGGTATTTTTTTGTGGGAAATTCTGACGTTCATTAGATTATAGTACGATTCGTAATAAAAGAATCTGCCTTCTTTGCGAAATGGCCGGCAGAAATTACCTTTATCCACTTTAGCTAAAAACTAATGGAACAAATTTAACAAAATTTGGTGTATAACATTTCAATCACCTACAAGTGATTTGTATACCAAATTTAACAAAATTTGGAATAAAAATCATTTGTAGGATATTCTAGTACGATTCGGGAAAAAGGAACTGGCTATTTTTGCGAAATGGCCCCCAAAAATCTCCAATCTAAAGTAAAAGACTACGTGTGCTCAATTATATCAATTAAATTCCTATTTTATACGTAATTTTTGAAAACAAAAAGAATAAGACTAACCCCATTACTCTAGGACTAGCCGTTCTTGAGATATTCTAGTCTTTTCGCGTTTTCGCTACGCCACCTTTGACAATAAGTCCAGCTATCAAATGAGAACCAAATTTAAGTTTAACATGCGAATTCAATGTCATTTAAAATTCTTATGGCTGTTATTTTGTGCAGATAAACTCAAACTATTAATGAGGAAATAAAGAGAACGTAAATATGAGTCTGCAGGGAAAGACATGTGTTGCCCACATCAGAATTTTTAACAATATTAACAATATTAACAATATTCACATGTTTTATGGAAGTGAACGGGGACTATTTGCAAGAAATTTCGAAAAAAATGTATGAACTATATTTAAAGATCCACCAATTTTTTGTAGAATAAAATGTTCAAAAAATTTAAGCTGTGTACCAAAATTTAACTCTCTAGGACGTAGGAAAGTGCATTAAAAATGCCATCAAATAAGTATATCAAGAAGAGTTATATAAAATTAAAAAAAATTTGAAAAATTGTTATCTACCAAATTTATTTTAAAATGTGAAGCCTCTCTCATATACAAAATGAATAAACTCTTGGAAATATATTTATTATATAACATATATCTTTTTAATTTCTGGAGGAAATACCAAAAGTCAGAATGTAATTGAATTTGTTTTTTTCCCTATATTAAATAATTTTTAATTAAAAACCTACTTAACATATTTTACTGAATTTTTTTTATATATTTTATGGGATGATGTGAATATTTCCTAAAAATTTCGAAGCAATTTGTGAATTTTTAATTTGCTTAAAAATGTTTGAAAAATTAGGTCCCATAGGGTTAAATGTATTTCATTTTTTCAATCTGGGTTAAATATAAAACTAATAGGGTGATATTATTTATTTATATTCTCATAGGTCCCACAGACCGTCTGAAAAACATACTAAAATTTTATTTTGATAAAGTCATATTTACGGCAGTTATCGTGCTAACGGACAGACAGACAGAATGAACAAAGTCATAAACACTTTTCAACTATGTTGTAAAGTGTTAATAAATATATTTCCAAGAGTTTAATAATTTTGTATATGAGAGAGGCTACACATTTTAAAATATATTTGGTAGATAACATTGTTTTAAATTTTATATAACTCTTCATGATATACTTATTTGATGGCAATTTAATGCACTTTCCTACGTCCTAGAGAGTCAAAATTTGGTACCCAGCTTAAATTTGTGGAACATTTTATTTTACAAAAATTTGGTGTATCTTTAAATGTAGATCATGCATTTTTCTCGAAATGGCCTGCAAATAACCCCCGTTCACTTCTAAAAATCGTTGTTGTAATATTGTTAAAAATTCTGATGTGGGCAGCGCATGTCTTTCCTTGCAGACTCATATTCGCCTTCCCTTTATTTCTTAAATAATAATTTGAGTTTATCTGCACAAAATAACCGCCATAAGTATTTTAAATGATATGGAATTTGCACGTTAAGCTTAAATTTGGTTATCATTTGATAGCTGGACTTATTGTCAAAGGTGGCGTAGCGAAAACGCGAAAAAACTGGAATATCTGAAGAACGGCTAGTCCTAGAGTAATGGGGTTAGCCTTACTATTCTTGTTGTCAAAAATCACGTAACAAATAGGAATTTAATTGATGTAATTGAGCATACGTAGTCTTTTATTTTTATATTTAACGATTTTTGCGGGCCATTTCGCAAAAATAGCCAGTTCCTTTTGACCGAATCGTACTAGAATAACCTACAAATGGTTTATATACCAAATTTTGTTAAATTTGGTATATAAATCACTTGTAGGTTATTGAAATATTATACACCAATTTTTGTTAAATTTGTTCCATTAGTTTTTAGCTAGAGTGGATAAAGGCAATTTCTGCCGACCATTTAGCAAAGAAGGCCGATTCTTTTATTACGAATCGTACTATAATCTAATGAACATCAGGATTTCCCACAAAAAACATACCTACCAAATTTTATGAACTTCGGTCTATTAGTTTTTCAATAGAGTGGATGTAATATCCTCACAGACACACAGAAACATACACAGATAAACCCTTACACACTCAGACTTATGCAGAATGCAAATATCTCAAGCGATTGTAAGGTGAGTTACATAAGAATTGCTGAATTTTTTTCACACAAAATTATTTAGCTCTGGAGTCTGGAATAAAAGTTATATGAATGAAATATTCATTGATTTTGCATATAGAATCAGATGATTTATATTTCGATACAGTTTTAAATATTTACGTATAATAAATTACTGTAGCACTGTGATAATGTAAAAGATATCACCACTGAATATATCACATTTTAAAATTTTTTAAATGAAATTGCATTTCAGTTGGAAAGTGTTTCATAATCAATGCTTATGCATGATTTATCTTTCTTGTTTATTATGTATTTCAAATTTTAAATCTCGAATTTAAATAAAACTCTAAGAGAAGTAATCATAGAGTCTCTGTGCACCAAGTTGTGAATAAATTTCAATTAAATAAACTTGCAATTGTTTAATAGCTATCACACTAATCATTTGTTTACATGGTGGCAAAATAATATGAATAATATGTTATTTACGTAGTTGAAATAGCCAGCATAAAGCAATAATAAGCTCAACCCACAACAAATGAAAAACTACATGTTTATAATTCTTTGCCGATCCATTATCACAGAATTTCGGTTTCTTCATCAAGGAACATTCATTAAATACTTTATAGGTAGATACAATTGTATTGTTACAATTTAATACTAAAGATAAAAACTCAATTAGTGTTTTATCATAGCTCAAAAATAACAATATCCACTTCATAAAATCTGAAAATAAAAAATTATATGTCAAAAAATGGCCTTAAGAGACATGAAAATAACAAACCTTTGCACAAAATGTTATGAAATATATACATTTTGTGCAGAAAAAATTCATAAAATTCCCAGAATGTGGATTGGAATCTTTATGAATTTATTTATTATATTTATTATATATTTTATATTTATTAAATTTTAGTTGAATTAAAATATATGACATTTAAATCGTAATTTTACTTTAAGTAAAGCAGGAAGTATATTATCGTGATTATTGATGTAGTAAGCTATTATGATTAAATCTTATCCTTAACAATTTTTCAATATCCTTAATATTTTTTTATGATATTTAAGGGTAGATTTTTTACAGATGCTTTAAAAATCACTTTTCTGTTGGGATTAATATGGGATCGTTAACAAGTAGAGCAAAAACACACCCCAGTATCAAAATGTCTATGGCTACATTGATTGAGATCATGGATGATACTTTATTTATATATTGCTTTCTAAAAAGATCTCTGTGATGAAAAACCGGAGATCGTAAGTAATAATAATAACATATCCACATATCAAATTTTAAATAGTTTTAGGGCATATTTGCCAAACCAACGCAAAGCAAATTGAGAAACTCCCGATTCAGGGCAGTTGATACTCTTAATTGTATTCTAAAAAATATTAACTTGTTTCGTATTAATAGATATTTTAGGTATTGCTTTTGAAGTTCATACCAGTATAACACTGAATATGTATAATTCGTTTGCTGTAATTTAGCTAGAATCGATCTATCTATTAATGTATGTCAATTGCCAAGTGCCTGTGTGTCCGTCTGTGACGAGTTTTAAGCACTTCCCGAATAGATAGAGACTTGCACTTTGATACACAGGTCGATCGTTTGTGAAACCCCCTTTTTCAAAAATGTTCAGTAGAGGAGGTGTTTACACCAAAACGTTCGAAAAGTGAAATGATCGGAAAACATATTTTGCGATGAAGTAGAGGCTTCAAATTTAGTGTATAGGTAAACTGTTCGAAAGAAAAAAAGTGTTTAATTTCAGATTTTTAATATTTGCTAATTTAGGGGGTGCCGGGCACCGTAATGTTCAATTTGCCGATTAAATAAGAAACGGCTCCTTTAGAATTTGATAGAGGCTTGAAATTTGGAATATGGCCTATCATTTGATGAAAACACTCAAGACGAATATAGTTTTTTAAAAATGTTTGTTTAAGGGGTGCTCCAGAAAAAAACGTTCTAAAGATGAATTGATAGCAAAACGTGCTTCGAGATGATATTTCAAATTTGGTGTACCGGTAGATAGTTTGGAAAGTGTGTTTAGAAAGTGTACAGTTTCAGTTTTCCACTATTTTCTACTTTAGGGGATACCGCACACCAAAATGTTCGATCTTGGGAATAAATGAGAAACGCACCTTCTAAAATGTGATAAAGATTTGATATTTGGTACATTGGCCAATCATCTGATAGAAAACCCAAGTGGTGAAACCCAAAAATGAAATGATAAAATAGCATGCTTCATGAGATAGAAACATGGGATTTATAATAAAAGTAGTATGACAAAGAGATATATGTGAAATATTAATAATTTGATCACTATGCAGATGAGTATCATCTAAACCTTAGGATGTTTGAAACATCAATTTCACTCATGAAATATGCATGCATTTTTAACAGTGGTAATAAGGATGACCACCTACACAAAATACCGAAAATCTGATGTGGGCAACACCTAACTTTCCTTATATAATGAAATTAATGTACTTCTTTCACCATGGTTACTTTTTTCACCATAAGCGATATCCCGTTAAATTCGTCGCCAAATTTTTCGCCAAGACTTATGGACGATATTCTTAATTTATTTCCAAAATATTGAATTTTCATCGTCGTCATTTTCATTGATTTAGCGTTGTCAAACCGGTATTTTCGGTTGACACGGCAGACCAGCGAAAAAAATACATTTCACGAATTTATCCAAGTTCTCGCTCCAACCGTGATCTTAAATTCACTTCCCTTTCCACACGGGATACTTCGATCAAATTTCATTACCCAGGTTCAGCACTCACTCCTATTCTGGAGTAAAACTCCAGAATGGGCTGTCAACTCCTTCAATACACACTACCAAAAATCAATGAAGTTAACAAATAATCCTTACCTTGTACAGGCATCATCTTCCACTGGAAACACACACATGAATTCTCAATTTATATGACAACAATAATCACACAATTATTAATTTAAAATATTAGTTCTTTATTTAGTTACTTAAGTTAGGAGTTACCAATTTAGAAACATACGTTGAATCCTTATCAGCAGAACACACTGGACACAGGAACGGAACTCAACAACTTAAACAGCCACAGGCTTAATGCTATAATAATAAATCATTCAAACAATGCGAAAATGGAGGCAAGACAATAATTACATTTCATTTAATATAAACATGGTGTGGTCACGATACCAGGAGAGCGAAGCGCTCTCGAGGAAATTAACTTTAGATAACAAATTTAAATAGTAAGATATTAACAATTTATAGCTTCCATTTTAAGCAGATATAATAAATGATTTTTCGGAAGTCAAACTATTGCTCAGCAGTTTTACACTAATTTTTATGTCAGGACTTCCGAAGATACGATGATCGAAGAGTAAACTCGCTTACCTCCGGACTCGGAGTTGTTGAGGAGTATCGCTGCAGAACATCAGCCGCTGTGCCAACGGCCCTACTGTGCTGAAAACACCGGTTCTCGTTCGATCACCGAAATCAAGCAGCATCGTGCGCGGTTAGTACTTGGGTGGGTGACCATCTGGGAACACCGCGTGCTGTTGGCACATTTCGGGCGCGGTAGCTTGGTGGTTTGCGCGCTGGATTTGCACGCTGCCACAAATGTCGCCGTGTTCATGCGGAGTACGATCATGTTAAACGTGTGGGTCCGTACATCCTTCTGAGACGTTGGTGGTAGGGGAAAGAGGGTACTGTCCCTGCGGATGCCTCCCCCACTGGGTTCCGGTCTACATTGGATGGCACTTCTCGGCCGTCCAAACGGTTACCTTACACCTTTCTGGTAGGTCAGACGGTCTGGATCTCAACAACAACAACAACATCAGTCGCATTACCCTCGGCAACAGCCGATTCAGATAAAAGACCAGCTCGCACAAATACAGGTAGTCCCTAAAGGCCCGGTCAGGGCCTGGCTTCATTACTGCGCTAAGATCTGCCAACTTCTCGACCCGGTAGTAGGACCGGCCAGCTCCGGCGCGTTGTCGCAGGAGAAGTGTACTGAAATACCTCCGCGGCGATGATCTCCAGCTGACCCAGCAGGTCTTCCGGATCATCCTTCGATGGCCTCGGGAACATTTCCCTATGTCCACAGAAACAAGGATTGACTTGGTGTCAGATCCCCGTCTCCGTCGTGAGCAACGTAAATACGATCTCAACCGACCTAAAGTCGTAGACAGCCAATAGGGAAATGCGCCTCGAGCTCTTCAACTCACCCTTTTTTGCACAAAGAGCCATTCCCGGCTCAGAATCCCTTTCCGGACCTTCAAGAAGACCAAACCAGTAATTAGCTAATTAGAAATCTTTCTCACTTTGAAATAATTCCCAGGGAAGTGTCATCAAGCCTCGACACGAGGCCCAAAAACTCCACCAGCAGTTAGTTTCGCTGCAAAACTAATACATTGAATAAGAAATCTTGCACTGCATTACGTCAACCAAACACATGCAAAGAGCCATCAACCTCTACACAAAACTCCCGCGAAACATGAGCCTGAATTTAACGGTCAAATTCCTCGAGTGCGTTCATCCGAAATACTTTTTAATAAAATGATTACAGATTTCCGATTAAATATATAGATGCAATTAAGATATTAAATATATAATAAATCACAAGAGGGTGTTTCAGGGCAGAATTAATATATTACAAAGATGTATAAAAATATAGAGATTAAAATATAATGCAGATTTTTATGATTTACACACAAGTGACGAGAGATTAAGAAATCTCGTCGTCACAGCGTCATTTAAATCAATTTCCATTTGCCAACATTAAAAAAGTCGCCAAGTTGGCGATATTGCGCCAGATCCGTCACCAAAATTTCGCCAAGCGTATTGGACGGAGAAAAAAGTTATTCTTAAAGTAGGTAAATGAGTAATGGCGTCGAAATACGAAACTATTACCCAAACTATCTTTTCTCGTGAATAGAACGAACTAGATCCATAAGAATGTTAACAAATTTATCGCATAATGTTACATATGGAAAGTGAACATATTTCCCAACAGTTAATATATATATTTTTAATTTTAGGTGATTTTTTGATCAATTTATTTAAAAAATATGTAATATCTCAAGAACGATTCATGCTAGGCTAGCCTTCCAAAATTTATGTCAATCGATTTCCAATGAAAAATTACATAAGAAATAATTATTTACGTAACTGTATTGGAAGTTTTGATTTTCTGATGATTTTTAATTTCATTTCAAAATTAGGGGGGGGGGGGGTCCGCACATTCGATTAAGTTTAAAAACAATAGGCTTCTAGTATTCCCGAATTGCAATCTTTGGATCAAATTTCGTTCGAATAAAACCAGTCGTTCGCCAAATACCGTCTCTACAGTCTCACTGATACATACAGACACAGAGACACACATACTTTGTCGAAAACTGGAATTCGAATGTTTCGGCCAAGTCGTAATACTTTCCTTATACATTAAGGGAAATTTCCTTATACATTAAGGGTATATAAGGGAAATAAAAAATGGTTTATAGATTTATTTTTCTGATTGTTAACATTGCGGTCATACTGTCTCATTCTCTAGTTAATAAAGTCAAAGTAAATTATCTATTTGAAATTTTAATATACATAAAAGTTTTTTAACATTATCCTTAAAGCCAATTTGCCAAATTTAAGAATACTGCTCGTTATGATTATTTACCTTATGCAAATATCAGTTGTGTCATACTGAAAATAATTACATTTAGTTAATTATCCTTTTATTCTAAAATATAGCTAGGTTCTGCAAAAATTAAATATTCTCAGATCTTCATAGACTTTTAGAGTTGTGAAATCCTTATCGATGCTACTGCAAATGTAATGTTGTTCTTGATTACATGTATAATTATGCTGGCTTGTCAGAGAAAACCTACAAGGAAAAAGCATGCTAAGATCAAGTGAGACCCAGACCATCAAATTATAACATTGGTTTTCAGTTAAACTTTTTTAGCAATATGATACCACATCCGTTGCACACTTTCACTTTATTCCGCCAGGTTTCTTTCATGATGTACTCCACACATTGCAACTTAAGGTATTTTACATAAGCAGTGGTTCTAAATATATTAAAATAATCCACTGTAGTTTGTAGGCAATGTACTTTCCACGATATATTTTTCTTGTTAAACATGAGCAGTTTGAATTTAGCTAGGTGGTAATATATCGCAAATCCATTGCCAGAGTAAATTCAGTATGTATAGAAATCAATCACAAAATTATAACCTAGTCTGTGTACTTAAATATAAAAATGTCCTGCAAATACATACATAGTACATGAATTATAACATTGATTTTCCATTGTTCCTCTTAAATCAAGTTATTAAATTGCAGAAATTATTCTTCATAACACTGATTTCAATACAACTGAATGCAAATATATTTGATACTAATCGCTTAAGGCAAGGCTTCTAAATTGTAAATTTCAGGGATATTGTTCATTACTTTCTTCCCGGAAAATCATGTTGTTTCACAATGGATGTAATTACTCTTCGTCATTAATTACTATTTCACAGTAAATTACAGCAAGACATGGTAGTAAATGAGCAGTCTTCGTTCTTGTTAATCCCTTAGATTTGAAATTCCGTCATTTGTGTAGCATCAGCTTGAATTCAATTGTTGATTAATTTTACAATAATAATCGAGATGGAAGGCCTAACAATTGAGAAAGGATTTCTGTATAGCTCGAAAAGATCTTAATCTGCTGTAGCCTTAAAACATTGTTTGAAAATACTTGTGTTAACATAAATATCACTGTGATTTTGGGTGTTTTCGAAAGAAAAGTTATTCATTTGATCGCAGAGATGATAATTCGCATGCAAATGACAATTGTATAGTTATATTAAAATTTTATATCATTATTTTATTACAGCAAATTTTCTATTCTGCAATAAAATTATAGCGGTATCAAATCATTTGTAAAATTTTCTGAGATTTTGAAAAGCATGCTATAGAGAGATCATACTCATAAATTAAATTTTTGGCAGATGCGTATAATTAACAATGACTATAACTGTTTGTAATAATACAAATTACGTATACTTATTTGACAGATATCAGTCACAAGAGAGTCAGGTAATTATAGTTGTTTCAATGGCGTTATGTGGTACTAAATTAACTGTAGCAGTGCCTGAGATCTAGAAATCCATTATAAATAGAGATTATACGTGTAAATTATATTTTTGTCAAATACATATAATTAGCAAAATAAGTATAACTGTTTGTAACAATACAAATTACGTATACTTATTTGATAAAAATTAGTCACAAGAGAGTCAGGTGATTACAGTTGTTTCAATGGCGTTATGTGGTGCTAAATTATCTGTAACAGTGTTTGAGATTTAGAAATCTAATCTAAAAAGACATTATGCGTGTAAATTATATTTTGTCAAATGCATATAATTAATAATAAATATAAATGTTCCGAAAGGTACGTATGCTCATTTATCTTGAGTTGCGCTGCACTTTACGTTGTAAACCAGTTTATCCTTGAGTATAACTGCTGTTTATAAGAATACAAATTATAAAAATCTGATGTGGGCAACACATGACTTTCCTTATATAAGGCAATGAATTTACTACTTTTACAGTTAAAAACAATGTTATTCTTATAGTAGATACATTTAAAATAGCAACATTTAAAAATGTCGCCAAGTTGGCAATATTCCGCTAAATTTGTCGCTAAAATCTCGCCAAGCGTTATGGGCGGAAAAATAAGTTATTCTTACAGCACATATTACTCAAAATTATAAGTTATTCTTACAGCAAGTATTACTCAAAGTATATTTTCTCGTGAATGGAACGAGTTATATTCACGAAAATGATGTCACCAAATTTATCGCATGATATTACATATGAAAAGTGAACATGTTTCTTAATAATTAATATTTTTTTTAATTTATGGGACTTTTTGATAAATGTATTTAAAAAATGTGCTATATCTTGAGAACGGTTCGTGTTAGCGGTCTAAAATTTATGTTAATCGTTTTCTAATGAAAAATTACATAAGAAATGTCTATTTGCGTAACATTATTAGCGGTTCTGATTTTTTGACGATTTTTTCAAAATGTCACTCGAAAATTTAGGGGGGGTTTTGATCATTCGATTGTGTATAAAAACATTAGGCTTCCAGTATTCATGGATTGAGATTTGTGTACTAAATTTCATTTGAATCGCTCCATTCGGTCGTGATATATCGTCTCCACAGACTCACTGACACAAACACACACACACACACACACACACACAGACATCACTTCAAAAAAGGTTCGATTCGTGATCAGGTATGCTTGAAACGTGCTCTCTCGTCGAAAACTCGAATTCGAATTTTCGACCCCGTCACATTACTTTCCTTATACATTATGTATATAAGGAAAGTAATAATATGGTGGAAAACACTTGCATAAAAATCATCTGACTGCAATTGTTTTAAGGGCATTATAAACCCTCTTCATCAGGTCAAGAACAGTACGATCAAAACACAGCAAATTATCTGGAACAGTGCCTCAGATTTCTAGTTCCATTGTATAAAGATATCATCTTCATAAATTAAAGTTCACAAAAACAAAGTATTAAAGTTAACTATGAATACAACTGATATTTGTTAACATACAAATTATTTATACTTACTGGATAGAAAGCTGCCATATGAGAATCAGTTGACTAAAATTGTTTTAAAGGCATCGTGAACCCTCTTAAGCAGGTCAACAACAGTATGTCCTGATCATAAGATCAAATACAACTGAGAAGCAATAAGCGAAGAAACAAACCAGAGTGATATCAGCCACTGAAATCGAGAACACGGCTTTACATATTTCAATGCAGGTCAACAAAGTGACATTCACAGGCTATGTCGGAAGGGAATATGAGAATAAAATACCAAACAAATATAATATTTGAAATAAAACTGAAAGAAAATAAATTAGAAGTATTAAACCATCGTTTAACTACTGGCAGAAATAAGAATTAAATCTGCCGCCCAGGCAGTGAAGTGGATAGCGTCTTCGGCTGCTGTCTGGTGGGCTTGGGTTCGAATCCCGAGTAAGGCATGGATGTTTATTGAGGCAAGTCAGTCTTCCACCTTCTGGGTCCTCATCTAAAAATGTGAAGATGCACCCCCTCCGACCTTCGTCAGTTATTTGTAATAAACTTTGTTCTCTTGTCTTGTGTGTCTTTCTTCGTTCTTTCCTGCGTCACTGGTCCTGTATCGGCTGTACCGAAAACAAGAGGTCATTAAAAACAACAACAGAATTAAATCTGATGTGGGCAGCGCATGACTTTCCTTATATAACTGAATGAATTTACTCCTTTTACAGCCGAAAAGTAATGTATAAGATCGACGGTCCTGTGTTTATAACGTTGAATTGGGCGATTTTCCGGATGACAACGTGTAAAACTTATTCAAGGTACCCAATTCACTTAATTCGCAGAATTCTAAATAAACAACTATCAATATTGATAGCATCCTCATGAGATATAATCCATATGTTTTAATAATGAATTCATCAATTAGGAGTCATTTTCATTAATTTAGCCTAAATTTTGCAATTTTGAAGATATTTTTGTCAATATGATTTAATATAGATACTAAGTTGGCGATATTTTGCTAGACTATTCGCCAAGTTGGCCAAATGTATCGCCATGTGTTGCACACAAATGGAGATAAGAGCATTTCTTATGTACTATTGTGTACTTCCGTCATATCACGGAAATCAGAATTTGCAAAACCCTTTGCCGTCATCTTTATCAATTTGGCGATACTTTGGCAATTATAATGCACTGAATGTACTACTTTTACAGTAAAAGAAAATGAGTTATTCTTATAGTAGATATTTTTATTATTTCCAAGATATAGAATTTTCGTCAATTAGTAGTCATTTTCATTGATTTAGCGTCATTTTTATCAATTTGAAGACATTTTTGTTTATTTGGCAACATTTCAAAAGTCGCCAAGTTGGCAACATTCCGCCAAATTCGTCGCCAGAATCTCATAAAGCGTTATGAAAGGAGAAATAAGTCATTCTTTTAACAGATAAATGACAATTGGCGTCAAAATACAAAAGTATTTCCCGATGTATATTTTTTCATGAATGGAATGAGTTAGATCCACGAGAATGATGTCATTAAGTTTTTGAATGATGTTACATATGAAAAATGAGCATATTTCACAATAGTTAATATTTTTATGTGATTTTTTGATAAACTTATTTTTGAAATCTGCAATATCTTGAGAACGGCTCGTGCTAGCGTTCTAAAGTTCATGTCAACCGTCTTCTAATGATAAATTACATAAAACATGACTATTTGCGTAACTTTAATAAATGTTTTGATTTTTTGAGGATTTTTAAAATGTGCAATATCTTAGGAACGGCTCGTTTTTGTACCAAATTTCGTTCGAATCGCCCCATTCGTCCAAAGTGTATCTTGTTGAGCTCAAAGTTTATCCTGTTGAACTCAAACTTTATCCTGTTGAGCTCAAACTTTATCTTATTGAGCTCAAATTCCTTTATACTGTTGAGCTAAAACTTTACCTGTAGAGCACAATACATAAGTTTTTTTCATGAATTTTGAATATATGGGAAAATAATTACAGATCATATAGATATATCAAAGCATAAGAGTCAGATTTTACAGTATAGGATTATTATCTATACAATAAATAATTTTTTGTATAACTAAACCACTCCAAAACTGAACTATAATACTCTACAACTCCACTATTTATAAAACCACTGCTCATACTTAAACTACACTATACATATAAGTTACACTTACATAGCCTAGATTCCAGCATAAGAATTTAATAAAAGGTCACTACCCACCAAGTTAATATTTTGTCTAAAATCTAGAACAACATTTTCATTCCTAGTAATACCTAAAACATCCACTGTGTATTTTATTTTAATTTCGGCTTATTCGAATTTGTAAAATAATGCAATCAAGTCAAAACAATTACTACCCAGCATTGATTGAAATGTAGGTATTAAGAAATTTTGTAAACCTAAGCCCCAAAGGCATTGCTTCCAGACTATCAAATCCTGGGATACTTTCATTATTTTCTTCATGCAAATCATAGTCTTGTCACAACCAAAGTAATTACCTTTAGTCATTAATTCTTTCGTACTAAATTATAGCAAGCCATTTTAGTAAATAAGACAGTTTCCGTTCTGAGTAATCCCCTAGGTTTGCGATTCCGTCATCGATGCTGCTTCTGCTTTAATGCGATTGTTGATTAATTTTGTAATCATGATGGCTTGCCAAGTGATCCAAGAATAGAGTATTAATCTCGACCCGGTTTGAAATCTGGGAAATGTGTAGGTGTGCATTGAGAAAATATGGAAATATTCATGTCAGTAAAAATATTCTCATGACAGCAGGGGAAATGTAAACATTGCATTTGATGTAAAAGATGATCTTAAAATCTATACAAGGTACCGAGGAAAATTCTCAAACAGACTAATAAATTTGCAAAGAGAAGTTCATGAGTATACACGTTAGATCGATCTATAGTAAAGCGACGAGGTTGGATCAAATGAAAGAGTTCACAACGCCCCTAGCAGAGAATTTACAATGTTAGGATAACAAATTCGACAACAAAGCTAGATAAAAAATATCAACTACAAAGTTGTAGCAATTTCTCTCATTATTATGAAGGGACACCAGGAACGTATTATGAAACACGTATATAAAAGAGAATAAATATACGCCAGAAAGACGTATCGTCAGGAACTATAACGTGGTGACACCTGCAATGCTGTTCAAAGTTCTCGATAATATTCCTAGCCGAATTTAAATGTGAATTGTTGCTAGTGAAGACAATTTTAGCAGGCTATACATTATATTCCTACGCAAGAAAATGCTGTTTAATTTAGCCTTCCTGAATAGGAAATAAATTCGTCAATACCCATAACGTGTAAAATAAATGTCTTCTGTAACAGTTGCACTGTTTACTGCTACAAATTAGACAATAACCTGTCACTTTCTAATTCACTATACACTTCACCCCGGATTTGTTTTCTTATATCTAGTTGTTGTTGTGTTGTTACTGATGACCTCCTGTGAGACTTATTCCGCCCGTACTAGCCGTAGGCTAGACCAGGTCCAAGAGCCCAAAAGTTACAATAAAGTTCTCCCAAATATTGGCAGTGATCACCTGCCTATTCTTGTGGAAGTTAAGAGTAAACTTAAAACAGTACTTAATACGAAGAAGTACTGGAACTGTAAAAAGGCCAACTGGAAGAGATTTGGAGACATTATTGATAGAGACATTCTCTCAGCGCCTCTTTCTGAAGATATTGATGCAACTTGGCCTGTTTTTAGAGATATAATTTCTGGGGCAGCCGGTCTGGCTATCCCTAGAGGCACTTTTAAAAGTTTCACTCCTTTCTTTCTGCATAGATCCCCTTTATTAAAACCCCTCTTGGAAAAAAGACAAAAGTTACTCATGGACTCATGGTCACTCATGGTCTCCAATGACGCCTCCCTTAGATTGAAACTAAACAAAGCAAACGCAGAAATTAAGAGAGCTTTTATTTTACTTAAAAGAAAGAAATGGGATGAATTCTGCAAGAGAATTGATGCCCGGACTCCAGGTACTAGACTTTGGAGACTAACTAAATCTTTGAACATAGGGCAACCCCAACATGATGCATGTAATTCCATCCTTGACGAGAATGGTCAAATCCCCCCAGATGATAAGGCTTCAGCATGACCTCCTGTTTAGGCGGAGCCTATCTTATATCTTAATTCCCCACTAGTGGCGTTGCAATTAATATTCGATCAGGCATAAACACATGACTATAGAGAAACCTAACAAATACATAGATGTTTACTTACAAAGGTATTAGGGTGCTTAAGTACTTTTTTAGGATATCTGTATACTGAGTGTGGGAGGTTTATATAATATTTGATTATGATTTCACTCACTTTACGTTCTAAATTATGTTTTACATTAAATTTACAGATTCTAACTGGTTCCGTTATGTAGACCAATTCTAAGCCATCTAACAACTTCTGTGATCCTGTAATGGAAGAGGATAAAGTTTCCGTTCGTGTAAGATGGAATGACTTGGTTTGGCTTGGCCTGAACTAGGTACATGTGCTTCCATAGTAGCTTTGAGTTTTCCATAGTAGCTAGGTACATGTGCTTCCGTAGTAGCTTTGAGTTCCCACATTTGCAATCTCTAAGACGAGTAGGCTGTTTAAGCTACGCCGGTTGTGTGACGGATGATTTAGCAAGAAGTACTAGCTGAAATACGTACAACCATGATCAACAGGATGTAGTTCACAAGAGTGCCTTCTGATGTATTTATACCTCCACTGATAAATTGAATTGAGTAAGCATTTGTTGTCCGTATTCTATTATTGTTAGGATTTCAACATTATTTTGATCATCAAGCCTCGGTTTTATCTAAGGATTCAGTCATTACACGGGCATGTACAATTTAATATCTGTTTTGTATACACACGTCTTTAGTTTCACAGTCAGTTGATGTGTCAGTTATGTGTGTTATCAGTTAACAGTTTAAATTATATTACTATTATGTGTGTTTTTCCTTAGCCGTAAGGCAACTTTGACTTAAGACAGGCGTTTATAGTTGTGCCAATTTTAAATAACCAATATTTACGAAGCTAGCTACATACTCCCCAATGATCCCCGAACAGAGGGCATACTTCACGATGAAACCCGACTAAGATATTATAATGACAAAACTCATCTGACCTAAAATAATCATACTTTTTCGTCAAAGGCTGTATGTCATTTATTTATTCGAATATTTGTCCTACACATATACTTGCAATTATAAAATTTCTTAAAATGAGGTTTAGAGTTTTGTGAAAACAGTCCCAATTCAGTGTGTCGTACTTCTGAAAGAAAATAAAATGGACAATTTTACAAGAGCTCCAACCAGTAGAAAAATATTTCCAATTAGTCGATAATTGCTTTAGTTAAAATATAAAAGTTTGGAGTTCATAAAACATAATTTATGAGGATAACAAAAGCATATTTTCCGACTTAGGATAATTGGCCATGATTTCTAATAACATAAATATATTTCAATTAAAGATAAATTTAGGAATTTTAGAGATTAGGAGGAACATTTCAGGTATAAAACGTCTATTGAGCAAAATTTCGGCAATTTTGAAAGCAAATAGATGGAATTTTTTAATTTTAAGTAATGGACTTATAAGTAATGATTCACTAATTTTAATTTCTACTCAAACGGGCATGTTAAAAATTTAGATTTCGAATTTTCCAGAAATAAGATTCAAAATACAGATTATATTTTCATAGTATTATACAATAGAAAATCCTGCGATTTTATACACTGCAGTACAAACAGACAGCAACACGGACAGTTTTACATACAGACTAATATATAAAGATAAATTTGTAAGAACAGATTGAAATCTTCATTTAAGGACAAAATATTGTTGTATGAAGATAAATCGTTTTATTGCTTTTCAAAATGTTCGCCATTAGCATAAATACATTTTTTTCATTCGAATGAACCAATTTTCAAAACAGTTATGCCATTCAGAAGTTGGTACAGCAGAAACATGTGATTTATAGGATTCAACAGCTTCTTCTGGGCTGTTAAATCGTTGATCATGCATTTTATTTTTGTACGTTGAGAACAAAAGAAAATCATTCGTGACGAAATCAGGCGAATAAGGACAATGGCTCACCAAATCAATTTTTTATGCTTTAAATAATTGATAGTTTGAAAAGCAGTGCGTGAGCTTGCATTATTATAATGAAACATGATGCGACGTTTCGCATAATTTTTTTCTGATTTGACCAACTATTTCTGACAAAAAAATTGTCATGTACCACTCAGCATTTACTGTTCTATGATCCTCCAAAGCAACAGTTGCAACAAGGCCGGATTTATCAAAAAACTAAGCAATCGTTTTCTATGAAACACTTCGGCACGAACAACTTTTGTAGGATTTAATTCATTTTGAAACACCCAAACAATAGGTTGTTGTTTTGTTTCGGATTCATGGGAATAAATTCACATTTCGTCACGAGTGACAATGTGAAAGACATGTTTCGAATCACCAGAATCAAATATTTTGGTGACTCAAACTCTATTTTGGTGACTTTCCTTGCAACATTTAACACAGGCATCTGTTTGAGCTTGGGTTAAATTGTGTAGAATCCAACTCGCACGTACCTTTTTATCTTTTACATCATCCTGTAAAATTGGATGCATTCGTGTCCTTGAAATGTTAAAAGATGCATCAATTTCATCATATATAATATGACGAATAAAGTGTTCATTTGTTGCACAGCATCACTGTTTTCTGGCCTCATATCCGTTATTGGTCGAACTTCGCTAAATTCATCATCCGGACTCCAACTTCCAAGATGGATTTTTTTAAACTACCAGTTGTAAATTGTTGCTTTGGAGGGTGGTTAATCAACAAAAGCAAAATTCAGTCGATCGACACATTGCTGCTGTGTCAGCCCTGCTTTTCCGACCCAGACCATCCGACCTATCCGATTGTGTAAGGTATATGTTTGGACGGCCAGGAATGTGTCCCCGAATTTGGCCCAGAACCCAGGGGGGCGCCATCCACAGGAACTGTGTCCTGCATTCCCAAACAGAAATCTCTCGGAAGAACTTAAGGACCGACATATTTAGCGTGCCCGTACTTCACTTGAACACGGGAAAAGTTTGGGTAAAGACAGGATTCGAACTCAGGTCGTTCGAGTGCAATCCTCTCGAGTTAACCACTGGGCTGCCCCCTTGTAGAATGACCCAGACCGTCCGATTCGCCCGAGGGCATGGACAGCTGCTTAGGCGATCGGGCCCTACCCTTTGTGTCAAACCATCTTCTTAGACCCAGACCATCCGACCTAACCGAAGGTGTAAGGTATGTGTTTGGACGACCGGGACAGTGACGTCCAATTTAGACAGGAACACAGTGGAGGCGACATTAACAGGGACATGTTAGGAGTCATCTACAGGATATTAACGGGAAAGTGTAAGAAGCATTCACAGAATTCACATCCTCCTTCCCCTACCGCCAACCTCTCGGTAGAACTTACTGATACACATATTTAACGTGCTCTTATTCCACGTGAATACAAAGGTAGTTCGGGCAGAAGTGTCAACCTTCCTTTTTCGACCCAGATCGTCCGACCACCACCCTCAGGGAAGGATTGACGAACCTACACGTTTAACGTGATCGTATTCCGCGTGAACACGGCGACAGTTGGAAGAGGCCGGAATCGAACTCAGGTCGCCCGGTCGTTCGAGTGCAATCTCCGATAGTTTACCACTGGGCTGTCATGCCCCAGATACCCATATTTGTCGAAAGTCATAATAAATCGTAGCTCTAAATTCCTTTCGACTTCTCTGATGTATTACCATCTTATTAATTTCAAAACGACTGCGTACAAGAATTTTATAGCATTTATCGTTTTTTAACAGCCAATGTTCACGTAAAAGTTCAAATTAAAAAAATATCGTGTTCACTAAAAGCTGTTATACGAGTATTTGGTATTGCCACATTAAAAAAACTGAAACACTGTTCCTCGTATTTCGGGTATACATCATTCTACTTCTACTAATATATTGCCTAAGGCATCAAATTCTAATTTATCTTTTACTGGTGTTCTGTCAAAGACAATGTGCCTCAAACCTTCAACACCATTATTTCGCTATGATAGAAGGAAAGCTGGCGAAAGTTATGTGAAGTCCACATATATTTTTTTAATTGAGTTAATGTTTCGAGACATAAATCTATAAATAGGTCAGCGACTGACCAAGATATATTCAAAAGTCAAAAATGGTACACTCATCTTCAAGCATGTTTATTACAAGTTATTCCATCGAAAAGTCAGCATATTAATATTTGCATGCTCCATCAGTCATGTATTCTTTTCTATTCATTTCACATGCAGTAAAAATGAAACTTATTTGAAGTTTTAAATTCTGACTTACCGATTTATTTCCATAGAAGACGTATCTTTAAAACAAGAACGGGTACAATAAATCCATACTCGGCCAACATGTTTTGGTGAAGCTGCTGAATAACATAAGCAATTCCATGAATGCCTTTTAAATATTTATGTCCACATTTCAGCCATAACATTCCAGCTGTCACAGGCAAATGTTGAAACATCAGATTTAAATAATTAAAGATGGATCAGAAATTCAACATGCGAATTTGACGATTGTTTTAGTCGGAGATGACAAACAATTCCATGGCTCCTAAAAGAATACTTATGCATCCAGCACATAAATTTCCCTACAATGTTTTGATAGTCTGTCTTAAAAAAAGTTTTCTTATTTACCCTCGATTTTGTTAAAACAATATTTTTATTGAAAAGTATATAAATTAACTTCCTTAAAAGCAAATTGCTATTTTAATCATAATGTAAAACCATAGGACCAAAAACATAAAGTGATTTTTCACATATATATCCTAACAGCATATAAGGTCACCGCGAAGTCCCAATGACGTGGTAAGTAGTTACACCCAGTCACAATGACCAAGACGTCATTTGACAGTCGCTGTAATCTATCATGACCTAGTTGTGTATCACTGCGGCCTTACATATTGGTCACGGTGCTGTTAGAGTACATAGATACAATAACAGCATGGTTCATACAAATCCAATACAATCATCATTTCATATTTTTATTTTCGAAGCATGAACGAGTGATGCAAAATATCGATATATAGATTCAAATCATACACACCGTACGTAATTAATACTTTTGCATGTAAATGGAAGGGTCATCAAATGCGTTAACTAAAAATTATATGATATATGAAATTCAATATATTAAAATTCAAAATCCTTAAAGAATATCAATATATCAAATTTTTTAAATGAATTAATTGCACAATACTATAATAGAATTTTACAAATTATATTATAATTAATTTACCTCGATAAATGGATACTATTTTACAAGATTTGGAGAATATCTCACATAAACCACCATCGAAAATGACTCTTACAAATTAATCTTTCAACTACAAAGTACGGCAACAATATCTTATGCAACTAGAATATTTCTTTAAAACTTTTGAATAGCATTAGAAATTCTATGAATACATTTTAAAATATTTATGTCCACATTTACTGTGACATTTCAGCTGTCAAAAGCAAATGTTCAAACATCAGAACTTGGGTAATTTGAATTTGACAATTGTTTTACCAAGACGGGGCATTCAATTTTACGGTCATTTTAATTTCAGATCTCGAAAAGTAGAAGTTTTTAATGTAGGTAACCACTTCAAAGTTTTTTTTTTTTTTTTTTTTTTCGTACCAATCACGATGCATGTAAAGTATGACCTCTGTTCAGGAGTTATTGTAAAGTATGTCCTCAGTTCGAGAACCATTATAATGTTTGAGGCATTAATTCATTGCTATCAGACTTTGATGAAGTTGGTCATTATTGTGTTGTAGCTGGCTTCGTAAAGATTGGTTATTTATAATTGACATAACTACAAACTTTTGTCTTAAGTTAAAGTTGCCTTGTGGCCAAGGGAAACTACGCAGACAAGTATTTCAAACTAAACTTTTTATTGCCAGCTCACCTAAGTTATGCAGCAACTTACTGTAAAATGAAAGAGGTTTGTATGCAAAACATACATCAAATTGCATATGCCTGTATAGTAGCTGAACGCCGCTATTTATACGTATAAACGGTGGATTTGGTGATCTGCAAATGTTGGACTACTCGTAATAAAAGAATACGGACGGCCGATGCCTATACAATTCCTCAGTTGACGTCGGGATACTTCAGACCGTATTCTTGTGGACTAAATAATATTTGTTATGCCTGTATACATCTGGACTAGTACCTCTTGTTAGCTGCTCTTAAGTCGGAGAAAGTGGTGACGCCATTACTACGCATATGGGCCTGCTAAAAACCAAAACCAAGCTAATCCCTCCTCCCTTACCCGAACCTATACTTTATCTTGTTTAGTTACAGGAACGCAGAAACTGTTAGCTGGCTCAGGATTAGTCTACATAATCGGACCAGTAAGAAATTGTTAAATTAAAGTAACACATAATTAGAGACGTAAATTAAGTGAAATCATAACCAAATGCTATATAGACCTCACATATTATTCAGAAAATAAGTGTAATACTCTGTAAAAACAGTTTAATAAAAAATAAGCTATTTGTTTGTGTGTTGGTCGCGTAGCACGAAATCTAAACGACCCATAGTTACAGCATTTGGTACAACGATACTTCAAGTCAGGTCTAAAGATACTTCAAAATTGAATTATATGTACTGCGTTAATATATATATATATATATATATTAACTGGTTGTTATATATATATATATATATATATATATATACATATATATATATATATATATATATATATATCAACCAGTTTTATAGTAATTCATTTTTTAGAAAGTCTTGCGACTACAAAGCAGGCGCATAAGTCGCAAAGTAACAAAAGTGGGGCAAAGTCGAAGAGATCAAATGTGAACAGTCAAAGCGAGTGAGTCGATTACAGAGCTATAATATAACTTTAAAATTGCATCAAAATCGGAGAGTCAGTTAATAAGATAGACAAATATGCAGATGTAAAAACTTGGGGAGGGGTGTGCACATACTACGGTTTTGTATTTTTATTATAAGCAGGTGTATTGTTAAAGCGTACTTTATGATTAGCTACGAATTCCGGTTTACATTTAATTAGCGGTTTGCATCTTAAATTCCAAGCAACGTCAGATCCATTTTCTAATAAAAGAATAAATAAATGCAAATGCTACGAAACAAAGAACGTTTGTTCATATAGATGAATTTTCGATAAAAATTCATAACTTTAAAAACTAGTTTTATCTCGGGAAAGGAATGAAATAGGGGTATGAAATATAAGGAAATGAAATACTTCAAACTACAAAATATTGAAACAATATATAAATATTATTGAATATATAACATATAAATATATAATAATATATAACATATAAATATATAATAATATATAACATATAAATATTGTTGCACGGAGTTTAAATCACGGATTCATTGACTTCATTCATTAAATTTTTCAAAAGACGACCGGGCATCAGCTCGGTGATAAATGAATTCCTGATTTAATTCCCGAGCGACTGCATTTGAAAAGGGAAATTGCATTAAGCCATCTTACAAATCATATAGTATCATCAAATTGGCAAAACTGAATGAAATATGATAAATCATATAACCCAAACTATTGATCAAATTATTGCATTAATTGAAACATTTCGAACGATTAAGTGAAAATTTTTAAGATGTATTGATTCCCCCAGAAGCATAATTTTAGTTTTGAAGCATTGTAACATATCCAATTTTTCTCTTTTAATTAATGAAGATTTGATTGTTAATGGATACTTTATGCCGGAATTTAATATCGATTACGTCTTCAAAACACGAAATGTTTAATTTATTAGAAAATCAATGAACATTTAGCTGTTTAAAATTTCGATTCCGTTTAAAGCTTCATTGAAAGTTCAAATTAAAGACATCGTTTAAAACTTTTTCGATTTTTCCGATAGTATTAAGATGAAAATTCTGTTATAATGTTTATGACCGCCAAGGAACAAATTTGTGCGAAAACAACTCAAAATGGTGCTTTAATAACTAACTAAAATTTGAACTCAAACAAATATCGATGATTTATTTCTTGCTGAGAACTAAGTTATCGCTGTACCAAATTTTATGACTATATGTAACTAAAAGACCCCGCTATTTGCGCAAAAAAAAAACAAGACTTACTTTATTATTATAAAGTATGTACAAAAATGAACATTTGAAATAAAAACTAGAGTTACAGTGCAGGATTGAGATAGACACTCATATAAACGAAGAAGATAAAAAAATCATTGCGATCTCGCTTGCGATTTGTGATCTCTAGAACATGCCATATGTATTTAATCTGGGACGCAAAACTTTTACAAACGTACACTTTCATTAACACTTTACAACATAGTAGAAAAGTGTTTATGACTTTGTTCATTCTGTTTGTCTGTCTGTCTGTCTGTACGTTCGCATGATAACCACCGTAAAAATGACTTTATATCAAAATGAAATTTCAATATATTGTTCAGACGGTATTTGGGACCAATGGGAATATAAATGAATAATAACAACCAATTAGTTTTGGACTGAACCCGGGTTAAAAAAATGAAATTTATTGAACCCTATGTGACCCAATTTTTCAAACAATTTTCAAGCGAATTTAAAACTCACAAATTGCTTCGAAAATTTTAGGAAATATTCAAATCATCGCATAAAAATATGAAAATAATTTTAGCAAAATATATTCGGTAGTTTTTTAAATAAAAATTAAAATAATAATTATATCCATATTATATGGAGAGATCACGTGAATCACTTCAAAATAAAATATGACATCCATCTTGTGTCAAAATCGTGATTTTTGTAGTTCTTTTTAATTTATATTTAGTGCTGTATCCGTCCTAAAACCTCTTTATTTTTATTTAATTTCTCTGCATCTATATTTTGAAACAACGCAATTACAATATATTTGAGTTTAAATGATCATGCTATCCATCTTGTGTCAAAATCATGATATTTAAAGTGCCTTTTAATTTATATTCTGTGCTGTATCCGTCCTGAAACCGCTTTATTTTTACTTAAATTCTGTGCATCTGCATTCTGAAACAACACAATTACAATATATTTGAGTTTAATTGATCATGAAACGATGATCATCTCTACAGCAAAGCCTAATTTTCATTTATGGAGAATGTAAACACATAAAAATGTAGGATGAGTTATATAAGGATTGTTGAATTTCTTTAACACAAAATTATTTAGCTCTGGAGTCTGCAATATAGCTGATATGAATGACACATTCATTGATTTTACATAGTGTGAGACCAGAAATTGATCTCCATTGGTTAAAGGATTAACCAATGGAGAAAGTACTTGTTACGTCACATTCAATGCTTCAAATGAAAGCAGGGGGGGAAATGACGCCCCCGAGAAAGAGTAGAGCCGCAGCCTGTGGCCCGAGAAAAAGATAAGATATACTAACATGACTTGGAACTGATAACTTGTACAATATGACTTAGAAAGATGCTGGTGAACAGTTGTGCAGAGTTGACTTGTGCTGATACGTAATAATGACTTGTGGAGAAAACAGCCTTAGAGCATGAAATAAGTGGAGTGTTTGAGTCAGCAGTAGTCGCCGAAGTTACGAGTGGATGTATTACAGTAAGAGTTGATGCGAGTATATACGTGATTAACCACGTGCTGGTAACAAAGCCCAAATTGAAGGTATGTGTTCCTCAATCATCCACAGGTTAATAAATAAGTTAGGTATGTGGTTAAGGGTCGCACAAGATCTTCTCTCATATGCTATCTTAATAAATAATTAATAAGCAGAGTAGTTAATGTATTTGAATTTAATAAGTATTTTATGTTTTTAATAAATATGTTATTGTTAATGTTAAAATGGTGCAGGCAATGAGTATTATAATAAATAATATTCCTTTACGGGACTCACGCAAAGTAAATAATTGGAGGGTTATTGCAAAACACAACGCTAAACGTAGTGATAAATAATGTTAATCATAATTTAAGTTCTTGTATTTCTATTCGGTTGCCATACAGAGAGAAGCAGACGATTTCTTCGATGAAGTTTTAAGCATAGAGTTAAATTACTTGTACCTCCATGGAGTGAAGTTTTTAAATAAAATAAATAATTCTGATGAATGAAAGGAATGGAATAAAAGTGTATGAATGGAATATTTACAGCTTTTACATAGAGAGCCAGACGATTTATATTTCAATGACGTCATTTGAATAAAGTTAATGTTTTTTCGATGAAGTTTTAAGCATTCAAATATAATAAATTATTGTAGTATTGTCATAATTTAAAAAAAGATTACCACTGAATGTATCGCATTTAAGAGATGTTTAAACCAGGCAATTTATATTTCAATGATGTCATTTGAATAAAATTCACTTTTTTTGATGAAGTTTGAAGTTTTCAAATATTATAAATTAATCTAGTAATGTGATAATATTAAAAATATTACCGCTGAATGTATCGCATTTTAGAGATGTTTAAATAAAATTGCATTGCAGTTGGAAAGTGTTTCATAATCATTGATTTATGCATGATTGATATATCTTGTTTATTATATTAAACTAGTATAAACTTGGCGCACTGTTCTCCAATACATTTATATTTCTCATCTTCTGTGTCTATTTCTATTTTCTCAATGTGAAAGTTAATTTTATTTCACGAACATTTTCTATTCCCAGATTTTGATGCCAATATATGTTTTCGGACCTCCTGAACACGTTTTAACTATTTTTGGAGTAACGTCCGCCTGTTTGTGTGCCTCTCTGATGTCTGTGGTCGATTTCTTGTGCGCACGACAGCAGCCACAAAAATGAATGGATTTTCATGAAACTTTTTATCAGGATGTGTTATAAAAAAATCTAGAACTAGCTGGAATGTTTATTTTAAATTCAAACGAAAACTGTGAAATTTTATGCCTTTTAACACGTTAGCATAGGACAAAATTTGACATAATTATGCATAAAAGGGTTTATTCATGACACAATGTGAACACGAGACCTAATAGTTTCAATCATACTTGTGAAAAATAGCCGGGGTACAACTTTTTTATTCGTGACGTCATTGATCTGCCCCCAAGGGGGTTACCCGCTGGTGGTGAATTGTCAAGTATGGTATCGATAGAAATAGACTTCTTCAAGCCGTTTAAAGTGAAGGGTAACACGCTATAATTGTAAAAATTTGAACCCACGATTACCGATTACTTCAAACTTTTCTTGCAAAATTTGAAAAAAAAAAGTGAATTGTAGTATGAGAATGTCGAGTTGAGCCACACTCTAGCTAATTTATTTCAATTTACTAATCACTTTTCTGTTAACTTTAGCTATGGTGATATTATCCCCCCCCCCACAAAACATACCAGTGCATTAATCTTTAAAATTATAATTACCTAAATGAATAAAATTTAAATATAAAATATCTATCTAATTTATATTTTTCGATTACGAATTGCCATATTTCCAACATATCTTTAAAAGTAGAACAATATATTCGCGCTAGAATTGCATATTTTCGCAGAGCCACTGAATAACATAAGAAATCCCATGAATTCCTTTTAAATATTTATATCCACATTTCATGCGTGATATTCCAGCTGTCACAAGCAAATGTTCGACCATCAGATTTGCATAATTAAAGGAGGGATCGGAATTTCTTATATGTGAATTTTGGCTATTGTTTTAGACATTGGGTATTTTAATTCATTTAAAATCATTGGGAATTTTATGTTGAATGCATTTATACTATGAATGGACTAGCGCATATAAAGTGTGCAAGCTGTGAAAGATTTCCAATTAAAATTTAATTTGATAAATAATTATGCAATTTAACAAATAAAATGTGCTTAATTTTATAACTAAATTGTGCTTAGTTTAACAAATAAAAATTAATTCCAATGTTTGAGAATCCTAATACAAAAGTTCACAATTTTTTCAGAGTTTGAATATTGTATTAAACAAATTAGAATACAGAAAAGTAATAAAATCAACGTAACACATTTGAATCGCAAAATCGTATTTAATATGCAGGAGCGTGTTTAAATCATAATGCATGAGAGTGTCCACTCTTTGATTACCTGTTTAAAAGCTGTTTACTTGTTATTTATATGAAGTGTAGTGAGCATGTGCTGTTTAAAAATGGACGTTTCACCTCATTACATTTCACTTTGATTATTGAAATTCTGATTCTGCCCATCTGTGTGCAATTTTACGCTTGTGTGAAGATTTTCATCTTCCTTTCTACTGTAGTTTTCGAGTAAATGGATCACAAAATTTATGCAAATGTTGATTCCATTTCAATGGGAAGAGAGAAGATTTGACATCGCTCGTCCATAATTATTAATATATGTACTTCCCTAGTAGCATTTGATAATAATACAGTACCAATATTGTACATCTTGGCATTACATTGGAAATATTTCCACTGTAATTCCAATATTGGGCAAATATTGGCTAAGAATTTTCATTACAGTGTTACGTCAATATTGGTGGTACATTGGAAATATTTCCAATGAAATATATTCTCAATACTGTACCAATATAATAACCACCGTAATATTTTCTCAATATTTTCTCAATATTTTAAACCAATATTGGTCAAATTCCGCCAAAATAGCCACTTTTTCATATTTGTCCAATATTTTCAATATTAGCTACCAATATTCGGCCAATATTGGATTGCTGCTCGGATTGTTTAAAAACATTTAATTAGAAACATTTTAATGCTTATCCCATTGTAAATGAATGTGTGCTTATCGTGCATCGCATTGTGTATCGCATGTGTGCATATTGCATGCTTCTTAAAAAAAACGAAACAGGAAAGTGCAGGTATGAAAAAATGAACTTTTTTTCGTTTAAAATGTAAATATGCAAACCTACAGTTTATGGGAAATATTAAATATGAAAGTATACTTCGGTATGCAAACCGTACTGTATAAGAATCATTTTTAACAGAAAACATTAACTGAGATAGCAATGACATTAAATATCTATCTATATATACTAATTGCCAAGTGTCCGTCTGTCTGTCTGTCCGTCTGTCTGTCCGTCTGTCTGTCTGTCACGCCTTTTTTAGGCACTTCCCGAATAGATAGAGACTTGCAATTTGGTACACGGATCGGTCGTTCGATAAAACCCCCTGGAAAATTCGAATTTTTCGAAAACGTTCTATAGAGGGGGTGCCCCACACCAAAACGTTCGAAAAGTGAAATGACGGGAAAGCATGCTTTGCGATGAGATAGAGACTTCAAATTTGGTATATGGGTAAATCACTCGAAAGGAAGAAAGTGTGCAATTTCAGATTTCCAATATTTTCTTCTTAAGGGGGGGTGCAGCACACCAAAACGTTCGAAAAGTGAAATGATAGGAGAGCATGCTTTGCGATGAGGTAGAGACTTCAAATTTGGTGTATGGGTAAATCGTTCGAAAGGAAGAAAGTGTGCAATTTCAGATTTCCAATATTTTCTACTTAAAGGGTGCCGCACACTAAAACGTTCGAAAAGTTAAATGATGGGAAAGAATACTTTGCGATGAGGTAGAGACTTCAAATTTGGTGTATGGCTAAATTGTTCGAAAGGAAGAAAGTGTGCAATTTCCGATTTCCAATATTTTCTACTTAAGGGGGTGCCGCACACTAAAACTTTCGAAAAGTGAAATGATAGGAAATCATGCTTTGCGATGGGATAGAGACTTCAAATTTGGTGTATTGGTAAATCGTTCGAAACGAAGAAAGCGTGTAATTTCAGATTTCCAATATTTTCTACTTAAGGGGGTGCCGCACACCAAAATATTCGATTTGCACAATAAATGAGAAAACGATCCTTTAAAATTTGATAGAGGCTTGAAATTCGGTATATGGACTAATCATTTGATGGAAACACCCAAGACAAATATAGTTTTTCAAAAATGTTCGTTTAAGGGGGTGCTCCAGAGTAAAACGTTCGAAAAGTGAATTGATAAAAAACCATAATTCGGAATGAGATAGAGATATCAAATTTGATGTAAGGGTAGATATTGTGGAAGGAAGAAAATGTATAATTTCAGTTTACCAAAATTTTCTGATTTAGGGGGTGTCGCACACTAAAAAGTTCGATTTTCGGAATAAAGGAGAAACGCCCCTTTCAAAAGGTGATAGAGGCTTAATATTTGGTATATGGGCGAATCATCTCATAGAAATCAGAAAAAGAATAGAGTTTTTCAAAAATGTATAGTTAAGGGGGTGGGTACTCCACACAAAAGCATTCGAAAGATGAAATGCTAGAAATACATACTTCACGATGAGATGGAGACTTCAAATTTGGTGTACGGGTAAATAGTTGGAAAGAAGGAAAATGTGCAATTTCAGTTTTCAAACTTTTGCTATTGTAGGGGGTGCCGCTCACTAAAATTTTCGATTTGCCGAACAAATGAAAAACGCCTTCTTTACAATGTGATAGAAGCTTGAAATTTAGTATATGGGCTAACTATTTGACAAAAACACCAAACATGAATACAGTTTGACAAAAATGTTCATTAACGGGGTGCTACACAGAAAAACGTTCGAAAAGTGAAGTGATAGAAAAAAATGCTTCTCGATAGGATAGATACTTCAAATTTGGTGTACGGGTAGATAGTTTGAAAAGAAGAAAGCGTGAAATTTCAGCTTTCCAATATTTGCTACTTTGAGGGGTGCGGACACTAATATGTTCGATTTTCCGAACAAATGAGGAAAGCTTCCTTTTAAATGTGATAGAGGCTTGAAATTTTGTATTTGGGCCAATCACCTGATAAAAAACCCAAGACAAAGATAGTTTTTCAAAAATGTTCATTTATGGGTGTGTTTCACAGAAATAAGCTCCAAAGGAGAAATATTAAAATAGGGGTGCCTCGGGATGGAATAGACTTTAATGTGATGTACGGGTAAATAATTCGAAAGGAAGAAATGCGGAAATTTAGTTTCCCAATATTTTCTTCTTTAGGGGGTTCTGCACACCAAAATATTCGATTTGTCGAACAAATGTGAAAAGCGAATTATTAAAAAATTTACATTATTCAGGGGTTGCTTATTGCGATACCGTTGATTTTCAACGGGTATTCGGCTAGTATATACTAATTGCCAAGTGTCCGTCTGTCTGTCTGTCTGTCCGTCTGTCTGTCTGTCACGCTTTTTAGGCACTTCCCGAATAGATAGAGACTTGCAATTTGGTACACGGCTCGGTCGTTCGATAAAAACCCCTGGAAAAATCGAATTTTTCGAAAACGTTCTATAGAGCGAGTGCCCCACACCAAAACGTTCGAAAAGTGAAATGACGGGAAAGCATGCTTTGCGATGAGATAGAGACTTCAAATTTGGTATATGGGTAAATCACTCGAAAGGAAAAAAGTGTGCAATTTCAGATTTCCAATATTTTATCCTTAAGGGGGGGTGCAGCACACCAAAACGTTCGAAAAGTGAAATGATAGGAGAGCATGCTTTGCGATGAGATTGAGACTTCAAGTTTGGAGTATGGGTAAACCATATGAAACAAATAAAGTGTGGAATTTCAGATTTCCAATATTTTCTACTTAAGGGGGTGCCGCAAACCAAAACGTTCGAAAAGTGAAATGATAGGAAAGCATGCTTTGCGATGAGATAGAGACTTCAAATTCGGTGTATGGGTAAATCGTTCGAAAGGAAGAAAGTGTGCAATTTCAGATTTCCAATATTTTCTACTTAAGGGGGTGTCGCACACCAAAACGTTCGATTTACCGAATAAATGAGAAAATACGCCTTTAAAATTTGATAGAGGCTTACAATTTGGTATATGGGCTAATAATTTGACGAAAACGCCCAAGACGAATACAGTTTTTCAAAAATGTTCGTTTAAGGGGGTGCTCCAGAGTCAAACATTCGAAAAGTCAATTGATAAAGAAAACCATGCTTTGGAATGAGATAGAGATATCAGATTTGATGTAAGGATAGATAGTTTGAAAGGGCGAAAGTGTACAATTTCAGTTTACCAATATTTTCTATTTTAGGGGGTGCCGCACACCAAAATGTTCGATTTTCGTAATAAAGGAGAAACGCTCCTTTAAAAACGTGATAGAGGCTTTATATTTGGTATATGGGCGAAACATCTCATAGAAATCACAAAAAGAATAGAGTTTTTAAAAAATGTATAGTTAAAGGGGTGGGTACTCCACACAAAAGCATTCGAAAGATGAAATGCTAGAAAAGCATGCTTCACGATGAGATAGAGACTTCAAATTTGGTGTACGGGTAAAAAGTTGGATAGGAAGAAAGTGTGCAATTTTAGTCTTCCAGCATTTGCTATTGTAGGGGGTGCCGATGTCTCTCTATCTATTCGTTCGAAACGTTCAAAAAGATAATTGATAAAAAACCATGCTTCGAAATGAGATAGAGATATCAAATTTGGTGTAAGGGTAGATAGTTTGAAAGGAAGAAAGTGTGAAATTTCAGATTTCCAATATTTGCTACTTTAAGGGGTGCGCACACTAATATGTTCGATTTTCTGAATAAATGAGGCACGCTTCCTTTTAAATGTGATAGAGGCTTGATATTTGGTATATGGGCCAATCATCTGATAAAAAACACAATACAAACAGAGGAAGAAGTGCGAAAATTTAGTTTTCCAATATTTTCTCCTTATTGCGAGACCGTTGATTTTCAACGGGTATACGGCTAGTATATACTAATTGCCAAGTGTGAAGCATTAAATCTATCTATTATATATACTAATTGCCAAGTGTCCGTCGGTCTGTCCGTCTATCTGTCTGTCACGCTTTTTTGAGGCATTTCCCAAATAGATAAAGACTTGCAATTTGGTACTCGGCTCGGTTGTTCGATAAAACCCCTATAAAAATCGAATTTTTCGAAAACGTTCTCTAGGGGAGGTGCTCCACACCAAAACGTTCGAAAAGTGAAATGATAGGAAAACATGCTTTGCGATGAGATAGAGGCTTCAAATTTGGTGTATGGGTAAATCGTTCGAAAGGAAGAAAGTATGCAATTTCAGATTTCCAATATTTTCTACTTAAGGGGGTGCCGCACACCAAAATGTTCGATTTATCGAATAAATGAGAAAAGGCTCCTTTAAAATTTGATAGAGGCTTGAAATGTGGTATACGGGCTAATCATTTGACGAAAACATCCAAGACGAATATAGTTTTTCAAAAATGTTCGTTAAAGGGGGTGCTCCAGAGTAAAATGTCCGATAAGTGAATTGATAAAAAACCATGCTTCGGAATAAGATAGAGATATCAAATTTTGTGTAACGGTAGATAGTTTGGAAGGTAGAAAGTGTACAATTTCAGTTTACCAATATTTTCTACTTTAGGGGGTGCCGCACACCAAAATGTTCGATTTTCGGAATAAAGGAGAAACGTCCCTTTTAAAACGTGATAGAGGCTTGATATTTGGTATATAGGCGAATCATCTGATAGAAATCACAAAAAGAAATGAGTTTTTCAAAAATGTATATTTAAGGGGGTGGGTACTCTACACAAAAGCATTCGAAAGGTAAAATGCTAGAAAAGCATGCTTCGCAATTAGATAGAGACTTCAACTTTGGTGTACGGGTAAAAAGTTGGAAAGGAAGAAAGTGTGCAACTTCAGTTTTCTAACATTTGCTATTGTAGGGGGATGCCACTCGCTAAAATGTTCGATTTGCCGAACAAATGAAAAACGCCTCATTTACAATGTGATAGAGGCTTGAAATTTAGTATATGAGCTAACCATTTGATAAAAAATCCAAAGATGAATACGGTTTGACAAAAATATTCATTAACGGGATGCTACACAGAAAAACGTTCGAAAGGTGAAGTGATAGAAAAAACAAGCTTCTCGATAGGATAGAGACTCCAAATTTGGTGTACGGGTAGATAATTTGAGAGGAAGAATGTGTGAAATTTTAGAATTCCAATATTTGCTATTTTAAGGTGTGCCGCGCACCAATATGTTCGATTTTCCGAATAAATGAGGTCCGCTTCCTTTTAAATGTCTTAGAGGCTTGATATTCGGCATATGGGCCAATCATCTGATAATAAACCCAAGACAAACAGAGTTTTCAAAAATGTTCATTTATGGGTGTGCTTCACAGAAAAAAGTTCGAAAGGAGAAATAATAAAATAGGGGTGCCTTTGGATGAGATAGGCTTTAATGTGGGGTACGGGTAGATAATTCGAAAGGAAGAAATGCGCAAATTAAATTTCCCGATATTTTCTTCTTTAGGGGGTTCTGCACACCAAAATATTCGATTTGTCGAATAAATGTGAAACGCGAATTATTAAGATATTTACATCATTCAGGGGTTGCTTATTGCGAGACCGTTGATTTTCAACGGGTATTCGGCTAGTCTATATTATAATTATCTAACGTGTTTGTGTCTTTTTAGAGTCTAGACCTCCCAGAAATGCCCTAAGTTTTGGGCATTAGTTTGCAAGTCATTATTTCCAAACTTTCTTTAAAATATTTTAAAATTTCTTCTCGTAAATGCAACGGCTTAATGAAGCTGTTTAATTACTTACACCTGGTACATTTGCATTAATATATATTTCTAATACCATTTGCTCTAATGCATTGTTTAAACTATTGTTTTCCACCGTAGACAAAATATAATGCATTTATTGTTCCAGGAATTATTGTCTCGCAAATGCGAATACATCTTTGAAAATATTAAAGTCGATTAATTTAATTTCGAATCAAGTTAATTACAAAAATATCTATATTTTCTTATTTTACATAATGCAATTGCTATACAATCTATCATTAATTTACCATAGATATACGTAAAATACGTAAATTCGTTCTTGACGTACCGTGCACCTACGTTAAAAACGTGCATACACACAGCAGAGCACTTTTGCAAATGTGTAAATTTTGCCTTCAGGGCGTATTATCAAGAGTTTATTCATTTCTATCTCGAATTTGGAGATTTTACAAGAATCTGCATTGTCTAATATAACAGCATGAGAAAGAAAACGGCTCTTGTTTATAAAATGGCACACAATATGGATGCGATTTTCTGAAAATCCAAATTCCTATACTAATCAAAAACCATTTCGACAAATTTTCCACATTCGAATACATAGTTTATCATTTTCTAATGCTACAATATAGAGAAAGCTTTGTTTCCCCCTAAAATTTACGAATTTAAAATTTTGACGTATAAGTACTACAGAATCCACTTTGACGATAAGAGCTTTCAGATCTGTTCCAGTAGCTGAATTGGAGGAGTATCGACTAGTTAGTATGACGTTCTGTTGTTCGAGTTCCGTTTGAAACAGCAATAATATTTACAAGTGACCAGAAATAATCCATCTTGCATGTTAGTGCAATGATGACGGTGGTCTAAAATTGACCCTAGTAAGACTAGCACGGTTTCACTTGAATCTGGGATGTTCAGCGCCGATTTTAAATCAGGAAGACACCACACAGGAAGTTACCCTGGAGGATAAAAGTAGCATTAGGAGGTTAACCTGAAGTAAAAACAGCAGGAAGTGGTCAGTCAAATTGTCAAGTTGTATATCAATGTAACATTACAGGGAAGAAGTCCACATCGACAGTAAGATATTGCAATTATCGCATTTATCCCAGTATCTGAACTAGCAGAACATCGAGTACCCAGTATAAAGATGCACGGTTAAATTCCCGTTTCGACAGCACAGTTTAAGAGCTCGTAATTCCATTTTCAACACAGTTAGAAATATATTTGTGTACTTCTCTATGTGTATGTGTATCAGGTGGAAACGCGGTAGCTCAATAAATAGAGCTGCTATATAAACATTTATCGGTAAATGTATTAGGAAAAGAACTAGAACTTGAGCATCGAGGTATGCATTTTAATCTAATAATGCTATTATTTGGATTCTGAATGATAGCAATTCAACACCTTGAAGGATGACCAAGAACTATAAATAAGACAAGCTGTAATATCATCAACCAACCATGAAAAATGATGACTTCTAAATCAATAACCTTTCAATGGATTCCTTATAATGCTAGATTGCTCGAAAATGAAACCACTGACTGGCCATGTAGGGTTGTGATCAGATTACTACCAACAGATAATGTGCTCAATGCTTAAAAAATCCAGTACTATATAAATATAAAATTCCCAAACCTAGAAAATTCCACCAATTCGTCAATGGTATCCAGCTAAATGTCTTGCATTACTAATTTGAAAATCAGAGGTTATGCAGCTTTATGATAGCACAAATTCAGGATGGGTCGCTTTGCTTTTGCAAGTCTAGTTGGCTGTTTTTAATGAGTAAATGCTATGATGTTTTTCTTGAAGGTGATAATATTTTAAATTAATGAAGACGATATCAAAATACGAATGAAGAAATTTCCATAGCATTCATCTATTTGAAAAACTGTTATCACATTTTTTCTCAGAATGATGTTTCTCAAGATAGACGTCATTTTGTCGATATTAGACTACTTTAGCGAGACTCAGCATTGGGAATACCAAAAGTATAATATTTGAGAACATATCATGGTTTTCCATTTTTTCTTGCTCTGATTCGTCTGCGACTCCTCACATCCTCGACCGTATCTCAGTATCTATGAATGTTTGTTTAGGATCAAGAAAATGCATTTTCTCGTCAACTCAACCGACAAGATATTTTGGACTTGTGTAGAATTTTCTTGGCCAAGCAGTTTAGCAACAACAGTATCTAAAACTGGAGCAATTCGTTAGTAATACTCGTCATGATCATTCGAACTATTCAGTTTTTAAAATTTTCGTAACATTATTTTTAATCAAAAACACTGTTATTTCTTTCCCTAACAAATAATGGTAGTAAATAAGTGCGATATAGGATTGAAAATGTGAACTACTTTATAAATTTCAATGGTATTGAAGCACTTTATATTAACACAGATAAGACATATGGATCCATTTGCATTCATTCAGCTGTTGCCAAAATAAAAACAAATTTCTAAAGAAATTCTGCGAAATATTTAAAAACAAGTCAATTCTGAACAATGATAGTTTGAATTAAATAAGTATGGAAATAAAACAAGGTTCAGACAAACTATTCCAATTTCTCAGCGTGAGATTATCTTTTACAATTACAACAAGAGAGATCATTCATGCATAAAGCATTGATTATGAAACTCTTTCCAACTTCAATGGGTTTTTATTTAAACATGTCTAAAATGCAATACATTCTTTGGTAATATTTTAAAACTTATCACAATATTACACTAATTTATTATATTTGAAAACTTAAACCTTCATCGAAAAAAATGAACTTCATTAAAATAACGTCATTGAATTATAAATTGCCTGGTTTAAACATCTCTAAAATGTGATACATTCCTCGGAAATATTTTTAAAACTATCATAATACTACGATAATTTATTATATTTGAAAACTTCATCGAAAACAACTGAAATCCATTCAAATAACGTCATAGAAAAAATGACACGCCTGGATCTCTCTATAAAAACAGCATTTCATTCATAATATTTTCCCATTCATGTCATTCATCAGAATACTATAATAATTTATTTTATTTAAAAATTAAGAACATGGAGCTACACGCAATTAAACTCTATGCGTAAAACTTCATCGAAAACAATCATCCTTCTGTTTGTAAAATCAATGAATTTTTGATTCATATCAGCTTTGCAGACTCCATGAACTAAATGGTTTTGTATTAAAGAAATACAGCAATTCTAATACAACTCATTCTACATATTTTGCTGTTTACATTTTACATAGGTGAAAAATAGGCTTCGCTGTAGAAATAGTCAAATTTGGATGAGCATTTAAACTCAAATATATTGTAATTGCGTTGTTTCAGTATGTAGTTGCACAGAATTTATACAAAAATAAAGTGATTTTTGGAATTATACAACACTCAATATGAATTAAAAAGAACTTTTAAAATCACGATTTTGAGACAAGATGGATGCCGTATATCATTTTGAAGTGGGTCACGTGATCTTTTTATATCATGGTCACGTGATCGCTTCATATAAAAGGTGTTATCATTATTTTAATTTTTATTTAAAAAACTACTGAATATATTTCGCTGACTGTTTTTTTTATATATTTTATGGAACAATTTCAATATTGCCTAAAATTTTCCAAGCAATTTGTGAATTTTAAATCCGCTTAAAAAATGCTTCAAATATTATGTCCCATAGGGCTCAATGTATTTCATTTTTTCAACCCGGGTTCAATCTAAAACTAATTGGGTGATATTATTGATTTATATTCCCATAGGTCCTACAGACCGTCTGAACAACATACTAAAATTTCATTTTGATTAAGTCATTGTTACGGCAGTTATCGTGCTAACGGACAGACAGACAGACAGACAGACAGACAGAATGACCAAAATCATAAACACTTATCAACTTTGTTGTAAAGTTCTTTAATATATTTTATTAAAAAATTATTAAAATAATAAATTTTAACACATTTCGTATTTCGATGGATATGACAGAAGCCTTAAAAGGTGTAGAATATATATCCGTGAGAAAGTCGACTGGAAACTTACATTATAGCTTTTAAAAAAATCTGATGTGGACGACACATGACTTTACTTATATAATGTAATGAATTTACTACTTTTACAGTAAAAAAATATGTTTTTCTTATAGTAGATACTAATATTTTTTCCAAGATATTGAATTTTCGACAATTAGTCGTAATTTTCATTGATTTAGCGTCATTTGTATCTATTTGGCGAGATTTTCGTTTATTTGACAACATTTCAAAAGGTCGCCAAGTTGGCGACATTCCTACAAATTCGTCGCCAAAATCTCGTCTAGCGTTATGGACTAAGAAATAAGTTGTTCTTACAGCAGATAAATGACTATTGGCGTTCAAATACAAAAGTATTACTCAAAGTATCTTTTTCATGAATGGAACGAGCTAGATCAACGAGAATGATGTTACCCAATTTATCGCATGGTATTACATATGAAAAGTGAACATGTTTCTCAATCGGAAATATATTATTTTTCCTTTTATATGACTTTTTAATATTTTTTTTTAAATGTGTAATATCTCGAGAACGGTTCGTGTTAGCGTTCTAAAATTTATGTCAATCGTTTCCTAATGAAAAATTACATAAGAAATGTCTGTTTACGTAACTTTATTAGTGGTTTTGATTTTTTGACAATTTTTTCAAAATTTTATTCGAAAATTTAGGGGGGTTCTAAACATTCGATTACGTATAAAAACAATAAGCTTCCAGTGTTTACGAATTGTGATTTTTGTACAAAATTTGGTTCGAATCGGTCCATTCGTTCGTCAGTTATCGTCTCTACAGACTCACTGACACACACACACACACACACACACACACACACACACGCAGACATCACTTCAAAAATACTTGAATCGTGATCAAGGATGCTTCAAACGTGCTCTCCGTCGAAAACTCGATTTCGAATTTTCGACCCCGTCACAATACTTTCCTTATGCATTATGTATATAAGGAAAGTAAAAATATGTCAGAAAAATTTTATATGATAGAAAAAAATTATTATAGGAAAATGGTTCTATGCAAACTTCAGCGATTGTATATTGATGCATGCCCAAACAGAAATAAACTCGGTCTGAAAAATAAATCACCTTTCAGTTCCAACTAACTAGTTTCCTCTTTCACTGATATTGATATTTTTTTACAAAGTCTTACAAATTTCCAGAAACATGTCGTTTCAATTCTCAGAACGGAATATTAATGCATTCAAATGAGAGCATAGTAATTTAAAATAATGATCTTTCTCCTCTAATTACTCCAAAGCAATCTAGTTAGTTGCTAATAATCACTCAGTTCGTGCCCGAAGATTACAGACGCCATCTTTCTCCCTTGGGTTTATGTCGAAAATATCGCTTCGCATTTTACTTTGTACACTATTTATGTCGTAAAATAATAATTTAAAGAAAGACAAATTCCAACGTTTGGTTTCCTTTTGAAAGATTGTGGGAGTTTCCACTTTTCTTATAGGCTCATGTTTAATGATGTTTAGTTCTACTTGTGTCACATTATCAAAATGGAATAAAAAATGTATCTTATCCAGACTTATTACTCAAAATATTATTTCAAAAATATTACAGTTACTAACAACTTAGTGATGCCGGTAAATTCAATTCATTATCGATGCTATTAAAAACAACTTTTATACCATTAATATATTAGTTATTTATATTATCAATGTCTCTGATATATTATTCTAGAAAACGCAACCAACGTTGTCGGTATTAAAAGCAGTTATTCATTAAGTTTTTCAAAAAACGACTTAGCTGGATATTCGATAAATAATTCTTGCCTTAAATTACGGGCAATATCAGTTAAAGTGTGAAATTTTATAAAACAACCTTACAAATTATATAACATCATCAAAATAGAAAAACATGAGTGAGATGAATCATATAACCGTACACATTAATAATAATAATGTATTAATAAAATAAATATAAATTGCCAAGTTCAAACGATATAAAATTGCCATAATTTTAAAAACTAAAATATCTCCGTCTTACAAATTAATTTACAGAAAAATTTGCAAATTCTGCGGATAAACACAGTGCGATATTTTGTTTTCAAATAGTTGATTATAATATAATACATTTATTTGATGTCATAATACAAAAACATGAAAGATTAATCCTACATAATGCATTGATTATGAAACACTTTCCGACTGAAATGCAATGTTATTTAAATATCTCTGAAATGCAATACATTTAGCGCTTATACAGTTTAAATTATCACAGTACAACAGTAATTTATTATATTTGAAAACTTAAAACTTTGTCAAAAAAAATGAACTTTATTCAAATGACGCCATCGAAATATAAATCGTCTGGCTGGCTCTCTATGTAAAATCAGTGATTATTTCATTCATACACTTTTATTCCAGACTCCAGAGTCAAATAATTTTGAGTGGAAAAAGTTCAGCAATTTTTATACAACTCATAATCACGTGTTTACATTCTGCATCCATTAAAATTAGGCTTCGTTGTAGAAGTAATCAAAGTTTGATGATCATTTAAACTAAAAAATATTATAATTGCGTTGGCACAAGATATAGATGCACAGAAAATACTTTAAAATTAGGATGGATTCAACACTAAATAGAAATGTAAACGAACTTTTAAAATTACGACTTTGACACTGGTAAAAATAGATGGATGCCATATTTTATCATAAAGTGGGCCACGTGATCTCTTCATATTATATGGGCTGTTGTTGCTGAAACCCAGACCGTCCGACCTACCAGAAAGGTGTAAGGTAACTGCATATTATATGGGTTGTTGTTGTTGAGACCCAGACCGGCCGACCTACCAGAAAGGTGTAAGGTAACTGTTTGGACGGCCGGGAAGTGCCACCCAATTTAGACCGGAACCAAGTGGGTTAGGCACTCACAGGGACCGTACCCTCCTTCCCCTACCACCAACCTCTCGGAAGGACTTACTGACCCACATGTTTAACGTGATCGTACTCCGCGTGAACACGGCGGCAGTTTTGGCTGTGGCCGGAATCGAACCCGGGCCTACCGAGTGCAACTCCAGCGCGCTAACCAATGGGCTACCGCGCCCACATATTATATGGATGTAATTATTATTTTAATTTTTATTTTAAGCATTTAATTTATTTTAAGCATTAATTATTTTAAGCATTAATTATTTTTTTTTTTTATTTTAAGCATATTATATGGTTGCAATTATTATTTTAATTTTTATTTTAAAACTACCTAACATATTTTGCTGATATTTTTTTACATACTGTATGGGGCAATTTAAATATTTCCTAAAATTTTCGAAGCAATTTGTGAATTAAAATTTTTCTTTAAATATGCCTGAAAACTTAGGTCCCATAGATTTCAATGTATTTCAATTTCTCAACTGTAGTTTAATCCGAAACTAATTAGGTGATATTATTCATTTACAGTATTGTGGCAATTAATTGAAAAATGCAGTTTTTTTTTATAAAATTCAGTTTTATTCAAGTTTTCTATGGATACATTTAAAACTAATAAGTGATATGACCTCCCCGTGACTTTATAACATCACAGACACGTTTCGGCAAGGAATGTACTAGACTAGCACATGTAGATTTAATTTTAACGTCTCTGAACCATATGTCAATAACTGCCGAAATTAGCTTGTCCATCGTCGTACAGTCAAATTTGTGAAGCCGTTTTTTGACAATAGCCCACAAATTTTCTATGGGATTCAAGTCTGGTGAATTCCCGGGCCAATCCAGTACGGTAATAGTTTTTTTTGAGCAGAAATTTTTGATTCGCTTCGAAGTGTGACATGGCGCGCTGTCTTGTTGGAAAACGCAATATCCGTTCGGCCACAGTTTAGCCATGGTTGGAAGCACTTTTAGGGTCAATATGACTTCGTAACTGGCACTGTTCATCATTCTCTCTACGGGAACAAGAGATTCTGTCCCCAAAACGCTGAAACAACCCCAAAACATCTTTTTGGGCGGATGCTTGGGTGCTTGATTGATGTGGTGCTGATTGAGAGGTCCTCCTTGGCTCCTTCTCACGGACATAGATCTAAATCCCTGAATCACAAAATGTGTTTCGTCAGAAAAGAGAACTTTCTCCCAGTCCTTCTCAGTCCATGTTTTGTATTTCCGTGCCCATTCCAACCTTTTTTTCTTCATGCGAAGCGTCAGAAGCTGCTTCTTGTACGGTCGACGTGCTCTCCGTCCGCGTTCTAACAGCCTGTATCGCACTGTTGAAGGTGCAATATCAACACCAGCTGCCACCATGGACTTAGAAAGGTCAAAACTGGTTAATCGAGGATTTTTAACACTCATTCGATGTAAAGTTTTGTCGTCACGAGTCGAAGTTGATCTTTTTCGGACGCATCTTCCAGAACGGTTGGTTCCAGCATTTCCTGTTTCCTGAAACTGCATCCAGATCCTCCCGACATTTGCTGTACTCACTCCACATATTTTACCTATTTCCTCGAACGTCTTAGAAGTGTGTTCTCTAAGCGCAATCACATTAGCACGTGTTTCCGCGCTGATATCCATGACGCTAATGAGCCCCGCAACAACTGAGAAACTACCACTACGGAACACCTGCTACCTGGCGGAGGAATTTGAACACATGCTACTTACCAGGTGCATACGAACACCTGCTACTTTGATAATAACTGCAATTTGAACTCTGAGCTAATTTGGAGTGCTTCTTCCTAAGCTTACGTGTGATAAAACGAAAAAAATGACATTTCTCAATTAATTGCCACAATACTGTACATTCCAATATGTCCCACAGACCGTCTCAACAACATACTCAATTTTCATTTTGTCGGACAAACAGACAGAGTGAACAAAGTCATAAACATTTTTCTACTTTGTAAAGTGTTAAAAATAGCTTTACATATTATCAATATACATATATTAAAACATTTTTATTGGCGGGTTCTGCCGATAAGCACAAAGCAATGGCACGAGACTACAAAATAAATGGACATTAACGTCCTAAATAATAAATTAAGTACACAGTTTTAAGACGATAAATAAATTTAAATATCGCAAACCATTTGTTTATTATTATACATTTTTGGAATCTAGTTTATTTTCTAAATGTTAATATAAATCAAAATAACAGTTTATGTGAACAAGGAAATAAACGTTTATCAAAATATACTCCGTTTAAGATTTCTTCTTTGTTTTCTGAAACAAACCAATCACAATGCAACATAAATATTAATGGAAATGCTTATGAATTTCACTCAATCCTTAAGGCGTGATATTCAAAGTCGAAAATAAAGATATGTAATTTATTAATATATTTATGTATATCATTGTTGTGTCTCTACAAAAGCAATTACCTAAAGTCATTAATTCTTTTGTAGTCCGTTATAATAAGAATTGATCATAAATCAGAATTCTTCGCTCACAGGATTCTTGTAATTTCTCAATTTTGACATCAGTGATGTCTCAGCCTCGAAGCGATGGCTGATTAATTTAGTAATGGTGATAGCCCTCAATACAGAAAAGTAAGTTGAAATGATTTTAACCCAAAGTAAAGAGCATTGCATCAAGGGATTTTAGAAGAGAAGAGACTCTTAAAATTGTGAAGAGCACAGATTGTAAGAAGCACTATTACAATTATTAGAAGTAAAGAAAAACCACCTGATTTCGTAAGTAAGTTTAAATTGTTTTGTCACGAGAAAAGTCAAAATATTATATGAAACTAACTGTTGGTAGTAGAAGTGCATTTAAATATGAAAAAGAAAGATCAATTATGCAGAGAGCATTAATTGTGAAACACTTTCCAACAGAAATACAATTTTATTTAAACATCTCCAATATGTGATGCAGTCAGGGCTTAGATTATTTCAATTACACAGAACTGCAGTCATTTATTATACTTGAAAACTTCATTAAAAAAAGACAATGCTAGTTACAAAAAAAATGAACTTTATTCGAATGACTTCATCGAAATATGAACCATCTGCCTCGCTATGCAAAGTAAATGAACATTTCGTTTATATCACTTATATTCCGCACTTCAGAGCTAAATAATTTTGAGTGAAGAAAATTCCGCAATTCTTATGCAAGTGACCTTATAATCGCATCACATGTTTACATTCTGCATGGTTTAAAATTATAAAGAAATAATCAATGTATAGAGTTTTCGACGGTTTCACTCGTTTCAAGCCTCTAGAATATGCAAAAACTATTTTTAGCGTGACGTCTGTGTGTGTGTCTATGTGTCTGTTTGTCCGTGCAATGTATGTATTCACTCTAACTCAAAAACTAATGGACCGAATTTCATAAAATTTGGTAGGTAAGTCACTTGGGTGAGATCTTGGTGCTGATTAGCTTTTGGTGGGATTCGTAAAAACAGAACCCGCCTTTTATTGCGGAATGGTCCGTAAAAATTTCATGTATCCACTCTAGCTAAAATACAAATTGACCAAATTTCACAAAATTTGGTAGATAAGTTACTTGTAGGTTACTCTGGTGCTGATTAAATTTTGATATTATTCGGAAAAGAACAACCTGCCTTTTTTTTGCAAAATAACCCTAAAAAATCTTCGAAATTAAAATAAAAAACTGCGTACGCTCAAATATATCTTTTAAATGCTTGTTTTATACGTAATTTTTAATGAAGAAAAGAATAAGACCAACCCCAATACACTAGGACTAGCCGTTCTCGAGATATTTTAGTTTTTTCATTTTCTCTACGCCACCTTTGAACATGAGTCCAGTTACCAAATGAGAACGAAAATTGGATTAAAAGGGATTTAAGTTTTATTAAAATAAAGAGAACGTGGATATAAGTATGCAGGGAAAGTCATGTGCTGCCCACATCAGAATTTTTTTATTTTGCAATGAGTCATGATATCTCTTCATATATTATGGATGTAAGTATTTCAATTTTTACTTACAGAACCACTCAACATATGTCGAGTGATATTTTGAATATTTTCTAACATTTTCAAAACAATTGATAAATTTTAACTTCGCTTAAAAATGTTTGAAAATTGAAGTCCCGTAGGATTCAATGTATTTTATTTTTTCCAAATAGGGTTAAAACCGAAAAACTGTAGAAAGTATAGTCTTCGCAAGTGACTGTTTTCGGTTTTGAGATTTAGAAGGGGGAGGGGTTCATATCACGTCGATATTCTCGACTTAGTTCATTTCATATTTCTCCCTTTTAAACATTTCTGTACGATTTGATAACGGCTTGATATATTGCCGTGCGATTGGCCTCGACACGTTTAAAAATCACTGCAGCACTTATGACTTGGGTAGTCTAAATTTTTATTTAAAAACATTTTTTGTAATCAGGCGATTTGTAAATGGAATGATGATATCTATTTATGCATTATTTAAGTAGTGGACGCATGTGCAGTGCGAGACATCTAAACATTGATTAATCAGTCGAACACTGAAAATCAGTCGCATCAACAGAGGCTCCAACTAAATGGATTAGCCAACGAAATGGATTAGCATGGTAGATTCCCAGAAGATATAAAGTAAGCGGATTATGAGGAGTTAAATGAATGATTTAGATTTAAATAAATAATCAGTACATCATATTTATGACCCGCGGGAAATGCCGGGTACTTCGTTCTAGTTCTGATATAAAACTCCAAATAGTCAAAATATTTTTGTCACTTTAAATATTGAATAATGTGTTTACACATATAATTTGGGAAATGTAGATATTAAGATATGCTCTTTTCTTCAGCGGTATTTATTTACTTTACTTCTGCTAAATATCTGCTAATGTTTTATTACATAAAATGACTTGTAGATACATACGTCTGGGAAGAGTAAAACTGTTACACGCAATATGCACTTCAAAGTCAGTCTGATAATTAAGATTAAAGCCAACGCGCCCATCCTCATCAGTTAGTTTCTCCCTAAGGCCTGAGACGCTCACGTTTGAAAATTTTCAAACTTTCTGATTCCTTTTAAAGAAACTTCATTTTCTAGCCCCAAGGACTGCTAAGATTCGCATATTTACAGCACGGCTGAGCTAATTGTAACAAAGGCTGAAATAATGGTTGTTGAGACGGAGGGTAATTATTACTCTGGAATCTAAATTAGCGTTCTATTGTCATTAAAAGAGATCATGACAATTTGTTTAAAAGGCGGAATAACTACTGGTATTATTAATTAACTAGTATTCAAACCTGTCAAAGACACGGACACCATTTTTAAGAATGAGACTGAAACTTTATTATTTTGCCTATGCAATGCGTGGTAATGTATCGGGAAAGTATTGGAATCGTGTCGAAAATCGCAACTCGAGTTATCGACTGATTTAGGCGTTTTGAGTACTTTAGATTTGTGTGTCTGTCTGCGGAATGTATGTATCCACTCTAGTTTAAAAACCTATTGACCGAATTTCACAAAATTTGGTAGATTTGTAACGCGTGATTTATCCTGGTGCTGATTAAATTTTGGTACGTTTAAAAAAAAAAGTATGTTGAAAAAGGTTCCCCAAAATCAAAAGTAAAAGATTATGTATGTGTGCCGCACAAAAATAAATATTAAAGGTTATTAACAACATAGAATACTTATTAAATTAATTACAACAATTATTCATATTAATTGCGGCGGAGAGAGCCAATGTGAGAGCAGTTAATTACAAATGCACAAAATGCATTGATGACCTTCAACAATAATTGAGGAACACATAACTTCAAGTCTGTTTTTGGACATTGATCACGACTCTTACATTAGAGTATTTTGTACAGGTGCCAACTCAGAGTGTGGTACTGCTAATTGTACTGTAGTTGATCTGGCATCTGCCGTTTATGTTCTGTATATCAAGACATTGAACATTTCTGTGGCATTTACGGAATACTCTGTTTGCAAAACTTGCGGAATACTTCTCTATTGCATATCTCTATGAAAAAACTCTATTGCCGTCGAAGTCATTATGAAATCTGTCATAGTAGTAGTTCTGAATATCACTCTAGATCCTGCGGTCGGTTGCCGCCTCATTTGCTTTGCGGTCTGTAACACCCCTTGTCACTCTGACTGGCCGACCTTAGGGCAATGCGATCAGACATCTCCCATAATTGGTCAAAGTTTTTAACCATTCCAGTGGCTATATGTAACCTTTTACGTTTATTGGCTAATTGACCTCTCGGGTCAAAGTGTTGTAAAAACTGGCGTCGTTACGTCTGCTGCCATTTTCCAACATTACAGCCTTAATAAATAAAGAACATAAAACTGTGTCACCAAATATTTTCTTTTCTAAAATGTGCACCACAGTATGATCAGATGTGTCAATTAAATGCTTGTTCTATACTTAATTTTTACCGACGAAAATAATAAGATCCACTCCAATACTCTAAGGCAGACCACTCTACCTTAGAGCAATGGAGGATTATAGATATTGACGTTTTGTTGGCATTTCAAGATACTGTAAACGTTTTTCACTATACTTACAAAAACTGTATAATAAAATTTCTTAAAATTTAGTAGTTAAGTTTCTTTTGGGTTATCCTGATTAAATTTCCATATGATTCAGGAAAATAGAACCGACCCATTTTTGTGAAATGGTCCATAAATTTCATTAAAATCGGAAGGAAATGATATAAATTACTGAAATATATTAATTAAATATATTTCAGTTCCTTGTGTAATTTTGGACACCGAAGCGAATAAGTCTAATACCATGACTTTAGAATGAAACGTTCACGGGATATTTTAGGTTTCAGGAATTTTAGGACCTGAGGACAATTTGACTTGCATTTTAGGACCTGAGATATTATCAGCAAGTTATTCATGTAATTTTCTGCACTTAAATACTTTAATATATCATGAAAACAAAATAAGAACATGAATTTGAGTTTATAGGGAAACTCGTGCGCTACAAGCATTGCTTGCTCCATACACTGACATTATTGTAGAAGTTTGGCAGAGTTTTGGCTCTAAACGTTTATACCTTTTAACTAAATTAAAATGTAAGTAATATATATCATTTAGACGTCGCGTGGGAAATTTCACAGCCACTGTACGAAATTTAGCGTTTGTCTGTATTTTCTATATTCTATTACGCCCGACATACACACGCACATACACACACACACACACATTATTTCATTGTGTAAAATGCCAAAATTTATTGAATATCCAAAAGAACAGTACCGTTTCAAAACGAGAACAATCAAAAATTGTTGGTATATAAAATGTTGGTATATAAATGTTGATTTTATAAAGAAATATAACTTCTATGTAATAGTAATAAAGATGTAGTATGAAAATATATTTGTCAATATGCATTTCTGAAAATTTAAGATGCAAAAACATAAAGAAATAGAACTATGTAAACCTTGACTTTAGCGGGTTTTTTTTTTGTTGTATTTCTGCCACATTTAGCTTGAACCTATTGAATAATACAAGCTACATCGATCCCTCTCCTCTCCTCACAAATCCTTAAATTTTTGAATCCAGTCGTAATAGCCATTCTTTACCTTTGGAGCGATATACTACATCTATTATACTTCACGGTCTATTTGAGAACTCAAACAGTGAATATTGCTTTTACAACTTATCTTGTAAAGCTGAAAAGGATTTTAATAATTTAAGCTTAATGAAATTATTTTATTTTTTAGAGTTGCTGGAAATCAAACAGAAGACTTAAGAACTGAAGGCTAATGAAAATTATTATTTTTGGAAGTTTCAGTAAACCTAACAGCAAATTGAAAAGATTAGTTCCTTATTTTATAAAGTCGCATTATTAATATTTGTTGATATTTAGTTGAGGAGTTTCAGCTGATTAAAAATGCATGTAATAGATTTTAAATCTGTTATGTGAGTGGGTGTATATACTTATATACATGATTTCTTTCCATTATCCCTGATTTATTGACATCTTTAAATCCCTGGACACACATGACTCACACACTTTTACCAACGAGTTATTATAAGCTTCTATACGATCTCCTAATATATCGCAATTGCTTTGAATTCACCAAGAAGCCCCTAACTAAACTTTCAAATAAACAGTCAAACTCGTTGCATTTTGAATCAACAATATCAACACAAACTGCCCGGTTAAATTGTAAATAGTCCAAATACAATAGACCAATACAATAGAATACTAGTCCAAATACAGTAGAATCCGTACTAGTCGTACAATAGAACAATGGATGTTAAAACTGTGGAAAGGGGTATCGGTGAAGTAAAGTGTCATGCGCTTCCAGATGAGATTGACGACAGCGCTCTTGTGGTAAAATTTGAAATGTAGCGAATAGAGTGCACTTCAACACAGTTAAAATTTTCGTCCCAGAAGCTGAACGGTAGAGCTTCGGCTGGCCAAATCGGAGATCCAAGTTTCGATTCCCGGTTGAAACAGCAAGGCTCTTTACAATGCCGCCTGAACAAATTAACTCTGTAGGTTAGTACAAAGATGTCGGAGATCTAGAAGTGACCCTAGTACAACTAGTACGGATTCAATGGACTCTGTAAGATTGGGCACCGATTTCAAATTGAGAGGATAACGACCACGCATGTTATTGACAGAAGTAGCAGGAGGCTAACCTGAAGTAAAAATAGCAGGAAGTGGTCAGTCAGATTGTTAGTTTCCAATCTGGTCTTAGCGGGTGGAAAATGCAGAGTCCACTTCAACGATAAGAGCTTGCAATTTCGTTCCAGTACCTTAAAGGTAGAGCGTCGGCTGGCCAGTTCGGAGATCCATGAATCGATTCGCTGCTGGAGCAGCAAGATTCTTTCCAAGAGTTTCTATCTTGGAAACTATATAACAAAAATCTGATGTGGGCAACACATGACTTTCCTTATATAATGTAATGAATTTACTACTCTTACAGTAAAAAAAATAAGTTTCTCGTATAGTAGATATTAATATTTTTTCCAAGATATTGAATTTTCGACAATTAGTCGTCATTTTCATTGATTTAGCGTCATTTTTATCCATTTGGCGAGATTTTCGTTAATTTGGCGACATTCCGAAAAGTCGCCAAGTTGACGACATTCCGCCAAATTCGTCGCCAAAATCTTGCCAAGCGTTATGGACGAAGAAATAAGTTATCCTTACAGCAGACAAATGACTATTGGCGTTCAAATACAAACGTATTACTCAAAGTATATTTTTTCATGAATGGAACGAGCTAGATCCAATAGAATGATGTCACCCAATTGAATTTATGGTATGATATTTCATATGAAAAGTAAAAATGTTTCTTAACAGTTAATATTTTTTTTTAATTTATGGGACTTTTTGATAAATTTATTTGAAAAATGCACAATATCTGGAGAACGGTTTACGCTAGCGTTCTAAAATTTATGCCAATCGTTTTCTAATGAAAAATTACATCAGAAATGTCTATTTGCGTAATGTTATAAGTGGTTTTGATTTTTTGACGATTTTTTCAAAATTTCATTCGAAAATTTAGGGGAGTTCAGAGCATTCGATTGGGCATAAAAACAATAGGCTTCCAGTGTTTATGGATTGTGATTTTTGTACCAAATTTGGTTCGAATCGGTCCATTCATTCGTCAGTTATCGTCTCCACAGACTCACTGACACACACACACACACATACTTTCACACACACACACACAGACATCACTTCAAAAATGTTTGATTCGTGATCAGGGATGCTTGAAACGTGCTCTCCCGTCGAAAACTCGAATTCGAATTTTCGACCCCTTCACAATACTTTCCTTATACATTATGTATATAAGGAAAGTAAAAATAACGTTGTAGAAATTATAAAGTCGTAGATTATCAACAAATTAGTAGGAAGCGTAATTTCATTTAATATAAAAGCGTTATTTACATAACTTACAATTTAGTAAAGTGTGTTCAATGCGCTCACCGTCTTTCGCAATGCACGTTTGTATGAAGGAAAGAACTAACTGCTTGTTGCACGTTCGCCAGCATTACGGATGGACGTAGAGCAGTAGGTGCCGTGCTGCTTTTACAACGTTTCGCGTGAATATACCGTTTAGCAGAACCATCTCGCAATAATCTTACCCGGAATATCCTGTCATAATTTTTTAATAATGCTCATCAAAGTGCACCCATCTGAGGATATAGAATCCTTTGAAAATGACCTCGCATATTTTATCTACAGGGGCTGTTTGCTCATCACAGCTACCATTTACATACGATACTCACAGTAATGTTCAGAAATTTTTATCTGTAGAAATTATTTCTGAAAAAGGGTATTACCAACTAATTCGGGGATGATTTACAACTTTCTAATTCATATTTTCTCTGCATATCTCATAGTTTCCGAGATAAGAGTAATAACTTCCAAATTTTGCTACTAGAGAAGGACTGTTAGACTCGCTGCTGTTAGACTCATCTGGTAGCGTGTGGTCATATTATTTTACTGATATGTCACTTTTTATCTCGGAGATCATCTACTATAGTTCAAAACTCTTTTGCCATACTTTAAATTTTACCGGTTACCCTGCATAAAAATTTTCTAAAGGATTTTTCTTTATCATAACCCTCAAGAAGTCTCCGTGAACTTGAAGACAAAATATTTGTGCACCCATTATACCGAACATGGGACAGAACCTGATGAAGCTGGATTTTCGATTTTCTCTTCCAGGTACAGAAAAAAATTGGCACGTTTCGAAAATGTCACAACGGAAGTATTGTGACATTTTCGAAACGTGCCAATTTTTTTCTGTACCTGAAAGAGGAAATCGAAAATCCAGCTTCATTAGGTTCTGTCCCATGTTCGGTATAATGGGTGCACAAATATTTTGTCTTCAAGTTCACGGAGACTTCTTCAGGGTTATGATAAAGAAAAATCCTTTAGAAAATTTTTATGCAGGGTAACCGGTAAAATTTAAAGTATGGCAAAAGAGTTTTGAACTATAGTAGATGATCTCCGAGATAAAAAGTGACATATCAGTAAAATAATATGACCACACGCTACCAGATGAGTCTAACAGCAGCGAGTTTCGAAAATGTCACAACGGAAGTATTCCGGTCGTCCAATTTGTTGCTCTAAGTCCTCTGGACGAGCCGGACGGCCTGGGGTTTTCACAACGGAAGTATTTCCCAGTGATTTAGACTTCTGAATCTTTGTGCACTTATAGTATTAAAATGGGACAAAGCTAAAAGAAATTAAATTTTCAATCTCCCCCCCCCCTTCCCCCTCTTGAGGGCCTAGAATAATTTTTCCGAAAAGTCTTTATACCCACTTCAGATGTCCCTCAGAGAGCATGAAGGATGAAACGTGACAGGAATTTCAATCGTGGGACAAAACCTACCAGGCAATTTCTTTTATTAAATCGGTTATTCTCTGCGTTAAGCGCCTTATTTTGTTAAACAAAATAAAATATATTAAAAAAATATGATACTTTCTCATTTATATCTTTTAAGAATGCTAATTCCCTTACCATTGGCTGACTTAAATTCTAGTTAAATCAGCGATTTCCACAAAGCGACTGGGATGATTAATGGAATTAAATTTTTATTTCGGACATATACACTCATTGTCAATTTCGCAGTCTTGCGCAAAAATTATCTCTGGATTTATCCCCATGGTCAGCAACTTGTGGCTAAGCGGGACAAACAAATAGTAAAGCCGGCTATGATAAGGGTTTTTTTTCATATTGTATTTTTTCAACTGTTCCGTATATCCTTTATAACACTTCTGCGCACCTACAAAAACCTCGCCATCGTTTGACGGTGCCAACCAGAATAAAACGACGTATTCTGTGAAATATCATTCTGAAAGTTTTTTTTTTTAAATTCATCGATGTTATTGAAAATTATACTTTTCACATACATTTCTTTATTCTGCGAAAAACCTGTCTAAATTATAACGATTTTGCGTGTGTTTTTTTATTACAATTATTTAAATACAATTATTACATTAAACTTTTGCTTCGGATTACAATCTTTATAGTATAATTTATGCAAATTCCGCACTTATATAGTTTTTTCATACCAACTACATTTGAAATTGGAGGATACACTTCTTTCGCAAGACTGACGTAAATTTATTCACAGTTTTTTAGCGTAACCAGAGACGGTGTTTTTTAATATACGTCTCTTTTGTATTCTTATGTCTGCTTTATTAATTTACATACGCCTTAAAAAAATCCACATTAATCCATTGAAAGTTCAATATGTATTGTAAAGCAAAATATACTTCTGCCATAGCATTGTCCATATGCTCACCCACTGTGGAAATCGTTGCATCAAACAAACAAGAGAGATCAATCATGCATAAAGCATTGATTAGGAAACACTTTCCGACATCAATGCAATTTTATTTAAACATCTCTAAAATGCGATACATTCCTCGGTAATAATTTTAAAATTATCAAAACACTACAGTAATATATTTTATTTGAAAATTTCATCGAAAACAAATGAACTTTTTCAAAGGAAGTCATCGAATTATAAAGCGGCTTGCTCTTTAAATAAAAGCAGCATTTCATTTATAAACATTTTTCCATTCATTTCATTCATCACAATATAATAATTAACTTTATTTAAAACTTAAAACCATGGGGATACCAGTAATTTAACTCAATGCTCAAAACTTCATCAAAAACTCGTTTCCTTCTCTGTAAAATCAATGATTGCTTCATTCATATCAGCTATATTGCAGACTCCATGGGCTAAATAATTTTGCGTTAAAGAAATGCAGCAATCTTATTCAACTCATTCTACGTATTTTGGTGTTTACCTTTTCCATAAGTGAAAAGTAGGCTTCTTTGCAGAAATAATCAAAGTTGAATGATCATTTAAAATCGCACATAAATTAAGCAAAAATAAAGCGATTTTAAGACAGATACAGCACTAAATATGAATTAAAAAGAACTTTAAAAATCACGATTTTGATACAAGATGAATGCCATATTTTATTTTGAAGTGGGTCACGTGATATCTTCATATAATGGTTACGTAATATCTCCATATAAAGGGGTTTAATTATTATTTTAATTTTTATTTAAAAAACTCTGAATATATTTTGCTGATATTTTTTTATATATTTTATGGGATAATTTGAATATTTCATAAAACTTTCGAAGGAATTTGTGAATTTTAAATTTGCTTAAAAAATGTTTGAAAAATTAGGTAACATAAGGTTCAATGTATTTCATTTGTTCAACCCGGGTTCAATACAAAACTAATTGGGTGATACTATTCATTTATAATCCCATAGGTCTCACAGACTGTCTGAACAACATACTAAAATTTCACTTTGATGAAGTCATTTTTACGGCAGTTATTGTGCTAACGGGTAGACAGACAGACAGACAGACAGAATGAACAATGTCATAAACACTTTTCAATTATATTGTAAAGTGTTAAAAATAGACTTTAAGGAAACTAAGCAATAATTAAAACATAATTTTTATCATCTCCATGAATTGAAGAAATACACAAAAAAACACGTTAAAATAATTCAGTTTGAAAAAGCTTACACATTCAAATGATATAATTAATTATTTTCATTTACAATTTACCACGATAAACACTCAAAAACTTTTATCCAGATATCTTTCGCAAGCAGTGAAATGTAATATCATGTATCGAAATTATCTTACTCTCTCTTATTCATAATCAAATTCCGTAATTACCTGTTACGATTGTGCCTCTAATTACGTAGTTGTCTTGCGTCCACTACCTAGCTACAATGCATAATCCACAGTCTCGTAATGTCCCTGTTTATATCATTGGCAATCTACAAGTTCCTGACAGTTCAATTACAATACCTCCCGAAGCTTGAAATTGCGAGGATTTGCAAAGTTGGGTGGGAACGGGAAGCTTCGCACTGCATTTGCGCAATTATTGAAGCAGCTTGCTTATTATTGACAAGGAGTTTCGAATAAACTAAGTTTAAGATGCCGCTCTTAGTAGTCATTTTGACCATTTTTTTTTCACAAGCAGAACATTTAAATTACGGACTGTAAAGATTTGGAATGTGTGATAATAAGGTGTGTAAAGCATTCTTTGAAAGATAATATGCACTGGTTATGATGATTTTTATAAGGATATATATTAAGTTATATCTGGATGAATTGTCATTTTGGTTTATTGTCTGGGTGTGTTTATATGTGAAGTTGGAATTATCTATGTCAAACAAAAGAAACGTTCATCATCTTGTTTCTAAACATTTCGTATTGAACGTTTTAAATTGTATTTGGATTAATAAATTCATGTGACATGTTTTATTTACTTTTCTTCCTGATACAGGAGTTATGCGCTCTATAGTATATAATATACTATATAGTAATAACTGTAGTATATAATATAACTATAGTATATAGAATAGGATAATAACTATATCGTTAATTCTGTATATATAATTTATATCGCAAAGATGTAAAATTCTGTATTTTCAGACAATTTTAATTTATAAAATGTACATGATTTCCAGTACTTTTAAGTACTTAAAATAATGCATATTACATTTATTTTTAAATAAATTTATTTGATTTTAATTTCTTATTTTACGTAATTTAAATATTTTGTTTGCATTTAAGTACTTCAGTAGCTAAACATATTTCTTTATTTTTCAGTAACTGAAATACATAAATTTCAAAATGTTTTTTACCCTTGAAAAATTTAGAAATTCAAATATGTTTTTTCCTTATTAATTGTCTATATCGTTATTTTTGGCATAATTTAAAATTATTATGACTTATAACGTAGATCACAATCTTTTAATTACTTACATATCAATACATATTTAAGAAGTTTTTCAGAACGATATAAACGAGACATTTCTGAAAAACCTTCATATGATGCCAATATGTACACTTCATTTTCGATAGAACTGTTAAGCATATTTATACTCTATTGCACACATATTTTGTACAATTTTACAAATTTTCGGGAAAACTAGAAATGGAAAACGAACCGAGAAATCGTTAGTGACCTTACCTATCCCCTCTAAAATTTTATGCTGATCTATATTAGGCATTATTTAATCTCAATGTATAACCAATTCTGAAAAAGATATGTTCCAGAGCAAATTTTCAACCAGAAGTGAAAAAAACTGGAAGTGGAAAATCTTAAGGAAATCACCCACCTCCTCCTTATATGACTCATATAATATCAGTGCATGTTGCTTTTTAATCACATATTCCTATGTCTCAACACAAAAAAACCCCTCCAATTACCAGTTACTGTATTTCTCAGATCAACTAATGCAGCATTGCTTTCGAATAATAAGTTTCCCAAACATTCCTAATTATTTCTCTCATGCAAATCATGATTCTATGTCCCGTAAAAGCGATTCGTTGAAATAATTTATTACTTTGATGAAACCAGCCATCTCAGAATCAAATCTAATCATTTTTCTTCTTTCTCGAAACCCGCAGGACTTCAATGCAGGCTGCGCTTCTACTTTTCAGCCATCGCTGATTAACATCTTAATAATGATAGTTCAGCATCGAGAGATCTAAAATATATTTAATCGAAAAGAAAACGTTCTAAACTTATATATTCTGTTCTTTTCTAATTTAGCAAATTTGTCAGTGCGTGATTTATTAGGAACGATGGGTAATCTGCGAATTTGTTTGGTTTGTCGAACTAAATAAGTATGATGTGGGCAGCACATAGCTTTTCCAACATAATCTAAATATAATACATTTTAAACGAATTCATAGAGAACTAAGTTGGCAGTAACGGGGTTGCCATTACCAGTTTAAAAATTACTTTTCACGTAACGAAGGTCCCTAACACATGTCTTTCCTTATATAATTCAATGAATTTACTACTTTTATAGTAAAAAAATAGGTTTTTCTTATAGTAGATACTTATATTCTTTCCACGATATTGACTTTTCGACAATTAGTCGTCATTCCCATTGATTTAGCGTCATGTTTATCCATTTGGCGATAGTTTCGTTAATTTGGCAACATTTCGAAAAGTCGCCAAGTTGGCGACATTCCGCCAAATTTGTCATCAAAACCACACCAAGCGTTATGGACTGAGAAATAAGTTAATTTTACAGCAGATAAATGACTATTGGCGTTCAAATACAAAAGTATTACTCAAAGTACATTTTCTCATGAATGGAACGAGCTAGATCCACGAGAATGATGTCACCAAATTTATCCCATGATATTACATATGACAAGTGAGCATGTTTCTCAACAGATAATATTTTTTTTTTAATTTCTGGGATTTTTTGATAAATTTATTTGGAAAATGTGCAATATCTTGGGTACGGTTCATGCTAGCGTTCTAAAGTTCATGTCAATCGTTTTCTAAGGAAAAAATTACATAAGAAATGTCTATTTGGGTAACGTTATTAAAGGTTTTGATTTTTTAGTGATTTTTTCAAAATTTCACTCGAAAATTTGGGAGGGTTCTGAACATTCGACTGTGTTTAAAAACAATGGACCTCCAGTATTCATGGATTGTGATTTTTGTACCAAATTTCATTCGAATCCCTTCATTTGTTCGTGAGATATCGTCTCCACAGACTCAGTGACACTCACACACACATATTTTCACACACACACACACGCACAGACATCACCTCAAAAATGTTTGATTCGTGATCAGGGATGCTTGAAACTTGCTCTCCCGTCGAAAACTCGAATTCGAATTTTCGGCCCCGTCACAATACGTTCCTTATACATTATGTATATAAGGAAAGAACAAATAAACAACATTCGTTATTTTGCAGAAACACTCATATTTATAATAACATCCTAAATAATAAACTTTTTATTTCCGCATGTTATCTATATAAATAAAATTCAAAATCAATCTTTTTGATATATGTCTGTCTCACCACCACGGGAGAACGGCTGTACCGAATTTCATGATATTTTAATGGTTTACTTTGGTATGGTTCCATTTAATATTCACTGGTCTATCTGTATTTTATATATACATCGATTTATATTTTTTTGGCCATTTCCTGCCTTTGAGCGTGACACAATTGTTATATGAGCTTCCAAACAAACAGACTCAATCATTGTCTAAACCTCCAAACTAACTTAATTTAATGGTTTTTGAAGACTTGAAATTGTAAATAAAGAACCATATTTCGATTTATTTCCTCAGTAATTTCCATTTTTAGAGAAATTGAATTTACTTTTGATTGCAAATTTACATTTTTCGCAAACTAACTTGGAAGTTATAACAGCATTTTATATCTTGCTCAAGCCATTATTGATATAAGAAACTCTGACTCATTACGTTAAATTGGTGTTGCAGTTTAATTTTTATATTTCGTTCTAAAGAATCATATAGTAATTTCAATTTTACTTCACACATAGCCATTAATCTGTGTTCAAGTAACTTATTGTTGAAAAATGTAACTGGTGACAGCAACACACAGTTACCTCATATTTGCACAAGTCTTATTATAATTTAGTTACTTACAATCAAATACTAGCTTACCAGTTACTTCATTTATTTTATTAGAGTAAACATATTTTTTTCAAAAGTTTTATTAATGCAATTATTTATTTTAATTGTTATTTAGCTTATAAAAAAACTTATTTATAAAAAGAGAAATTATGTGATAACCGCAACGTCCAGTTACTCATTCTTTTCACAAGTATTATTATAGTACTTCGGTTACTTACTAACAAAAAGTTACTTGTTACTTCCTAACTTCAAAAATATTATGACTAATTTACTAATAAGTAAACTCAGCCGTAAGTTATTCAGGGTGGCTTTATACAACCATAATACCATAACAGAGAGGATTACCATAAATTAAAATTATTTTATTCAAAAATATTATCAGTCGTAAGTTATCCAGGGTGGCTTTATACACCCATACAGCCATAACAAAGAGGACTGCCATAAATTAAAAATATTTTATTCAAAAATATTATCAGTCATAAGTTATTCAGGATGGCTTTATACACGCATACAGACATAACAAAGAGGATTACCATAAATTAAAAATATTTTATTCGAAAATATTAACAGTCGTAAGTTATTCAGGGTGGCTTTATACAACCATACAGTCATAACAGAGAGGATTACCATAAATTAAAAATATTTTATTCAGAAATATTATTGGTGAATGAATTTATTTTAATTGTTATTTACTCTAAACACTAAAGAAATGGATTCATTTTTCATTTTCAACCAGTGAAATGCAATATCATGTTCCGAAATTATCTTACACTCTCTTATTCATAATCGAATTTCGTAATTACCTGTTACGATTATTCCTCTAATTACATAGTTGTTTGAGCCCACTGCCTAGTTACGATGCGTTCGTTATTCACTATCGCGTAATGTCTCTGTTTATAGTATTGGCAATCTGCAAGTTTCTGACAGTTCAATTACAATCCATCTCGAACCTTGAAATTGCGAGGATTTACAAAGTTCGTTGGGAAACTTCACACTGCATTTGTACAGTTATTGAAGTAGCATGGATATTATTGGCAAGAAGTTTTGAGTTAACTTGTTTAAAGTGCTGTTTGTTCTTAAGTAGTACTTTATAAAATTCATGTTCGTAAATAATATTTTGTAGTTACTGATTAAGAACTTAATTATGTGAGTTGATATGTCATGGATGAGAAGTTTCGTTTCTTTGATACGATCATTATATTTATGAAGACTGTGGCCATTTAATAACAATGCATTTTTCTGTTGCGTTGAGTGTGTAATTTAAGAACTGCTATCAGGCTTTGCCCGTTAACAGTCACTAAAAAATCTGATGTGGGCAACACATGACTTTCCTTATATAATGTAATGAATTTACTACTTTTACAGTAAAAACATAGGTTTTTGTTATAGTAGATACTAATATTCTTTCCAAGATATTGAATTTTTGACAATTAGTCGTCATTTTCATTGATTTGGCGTCATTTTTATCTTTTTGGCGAGATTTTCGTTAATTTGGCAACATTTTAAAAAGTCGCCAAGTTGGCGACATTCCGCCAAATTCGTCTCCAAAAGCTCGCCAAGCGTTATGGACGAAGAAATAAGTTGTTCTTACAGCAGATAAATGTCTATTGGCGTTCAAATAAAAAAGTATTACTCAAAGTATCTTTTTTCATGAATGGAACGAGCTAGATCCACGAGAATAATGTCACCCAATTTATCGCATGGTATTACATATGAAAAGTGAACAAGTTTCTCAATAGGTAATATTTTTTTTTTCATTTTACGTGACTTTTTAACAATTTTTTTGAAAAATGTGCAATATCTCGAGAACGGTTCATGTTAGTGTTCTAAAATTTATGTCAATCGTTTTCTAATGAAAAATTACATAAGAAATGTCTATTTGCGTAACTTTATTAGTGGTTTTGATTTTTTGGCGATTTTTTCAAAATTTTATTCGAAAATTTAGGAGGATTCTGAACATTCGATTACGTATAAAAACAATAGGCTTCCAGTGTTTATGGATTGTGATTTTTGTACCAAATTTGGTTCGAATCGGTTCATTCGTTCGTCAGTTATCTTCTCCACAGACTCACTAACACACACACACACACACACACACACACACACACACACACATACTTTCACACACACACACACACAGACATCACTTCAAAAGTGTTTGATTCGTGATCAGGGATGCTTGAAACGTGCTCTCCCGTCGAAAACTCGATTTCGAATTTTCGACCCCGTCACAATACTTTCCTTATACATTATGTATATAAGGAAAGTAATATAGCAAACATTTTTATAGCAATCATTTATTTAGGAAGTTCTTCAGCTTCCGCGTGAGCACAAAATTCAAAAGGCAACAAAAGTGGTCAAATTTCAATGTAAACAAGTCGAGTGAGTCCGTAGAAAATACAACAGAAAATTTGCATTAACATCGGAGAAAGATTCGCCGAGCTAGATAAAAAATATTTTCAGAAGGGACCTCAGATTTCCATCCACTCTCGCAACTCCCCCCACCCCACACCTTTGCACAGGTGCAAAAGTTGCAGAACATCAAGTGTGAGTCTAAGTTTAGCGTGAGCATGTCAAGTGAGTCCATTGGATACAAACATCATTCTAATTCCAAAAATCATAGCACAATTAAACCAATTGCCCTAACTTCCACAAATAACATAGTTTTTATATATTGCCAATACACTTCTGAGTCAATCGCCGAAAATAATACGCCATTTTTTTTTTACTAAAGTCGCAATAAAGCGCTACTCATATCATCACGAGCTAACGATAACGAAAGTCTCAACGATAGCTCAGAAATAAGAATTCACAATAAAAATATGTTAGATTTTGAAGATAAATGGTTAAACAAAAAACAAAAATCTTCAAAACAGTATAAAAAAGTTTGAAGGTTCGTATGAAATATCTAGGACATTTTACAAAATTTTGGCATAGATAGACACTTCGAAATATATCTAATTTTAAAAAGAGAGATCCTATCACGAAAATTAAGTTATAAGATACATTTTCTAGAGAAGTATTTTTTTAGTGTTCTTTAACACATTTGTTTCATCATTCTAGAAATAAACATACTGTAATAAAGAAACTAACATTTTTTTTTTAATTTCCGATGTTTGAGCGACGAAATTGAAACTTTTAGCTTCAGTTTAAAAACAATCTGATGTGGGTAGTACATGACTTTCCTTATATAATGCAATTAATTTACTACTTTTACAGTACAAGAATTGATTATTCTCAAGTTAGATACATATATTCCTTGCAAGATATTGAATTTTCGTCAATTAGTCGTCATTTTCATTGATTTAGAGTCATTTTTATCCATTTGGAGAAATTTTTGTTAATTTGGCAATATTTAAAATAGTTGCCAATTAGGCGACATTCCACCAAATTCGTCGCCAAAATCTTACCAAGCATTATGGACGGAGAAATAAGTTATTCTTACAGCAGATAAATGACTATTGGCATTCAAATGCAAAAGTATTATTTAAAGTATCTTTTCTCGTGAATGGAACGATCTAGGTCTACGAGAATGATGTCACTAAATTTATCGTATGATATTACATATGAAAAGTGATTATGTTCCTCAACAGTTCATATTTTTTTTAATTTATGGGTTTTTTTGGTAATCTTTTTAAATGTGCAATATCTCGAGAACGGTTTATGTTAGCGTTATAAAATTTGTCAATCGTTTTCTAATGAAAAATTACATTAAAAATGTGTTATTTGAGTAACTTTATTAGATATTTTGATATTTGATGTTTTGATGATTTTTTCAAAATTTCACTCGGAAATTTAGGAGGGTTCTGTATATTCGATTGCGAATAAAAGCAATAGGCTTCCAGTATTTGCAGATTGTAATTTGTGTACCAAATTTCGTTCGAATAGGTCCATTCGTTTGTCGTCAGTTATCGTCTCCAAGGACTCACAGACACACACACACAAACATGTTCCAGATAAAATTATCGAACATTCATGACTTCTGAATCATCGCTTTGCACTGGGCGTAGAAGTTTAAAGCCAGAGACATAGTTCAAGGGCTTGTTATCGCAAATTTGTAGCAATTATCATATCTTATCACTTGGTCTCTGAATCTCATTTGTGAACACTCTAAGCAAGATTTTCCACTAATAGACACTTTCTACAGTTACTCAAATTCCTATCTATTGCACAATGTACTCTGTTGAAGACCCAGACCGTCCGACTCGTCCAGAGGACCAAGAGCAGCTATCTGTATAAAAATTCACTCGATATGCCACAATTCACTTAATTTTAAATCGTGCATAAATTCTTAATTCAATGCACATAAATATTTCGAACAAGCGGGATTTTATCTAAAAACACATAAGATCATTTACAGTTTGGATTTATAACTTACTTTGCAAAATGCATATTTTGGCAAGGCTAATGTAACTTTGTAACAAAAAAAATCTAATGTGGGCAGCACATGACTTTCCTTATATAATGCAATGAATTTACAACTTTTACCCTTAAATAAATGAATATTATGCTTATAGTAGATGTGGCAACCGAAATAAAATAGGTATAAAAGCTTAAAGTGTTAATTATATATTCGTTAAGTAATTATTAATCATCTTCACATTGCCGTAAATTCATATATAGTGGAATTAACATTAAACGTACATTGCTCGTTGTTGTGCCGCAATAAACCCTCCAATTATTTTTACCTTTTGTGTAAGTCCTGAAAAAAATTATTAATTAATATAAAAAGATTAGACTATTTAAACTTAAACAATATCATTTATTAACAACATCAATGTATCAATAACATCAATGTTCATTAATTATTTTAGCGAGGGGACATATGCTACCAGAATTATTAGATTTACGATAGTGTCTAGGACCTGTGATAATCTGAGCACATACCTTCGAGTTTATTCTTGGTCTTATCATCTCACGGACTTGCATCAGTCTTAGTGCTGGCGTACGGCCATAACTCTGTGGTGTGTGGCTCCAACTCGCACTTTTGATGCACTCGCACATAGATCTCTTTCCATTACTTTGGAACCTTTACGGGACACTCTACAAATCTCCTAGGTTTTTCATTTCTCTCTACTAGTGCTCTAGTCAACATTGGAACATTTTCTCGTCATGTCTGATCTCCATGCTTCTCGTTGTCTACATCTCTGATTTCGTCCACACTTGAACTCGTTTTCTTTCGTCTGCTGTGGTTCTCTCGGCGGGGGAGGGGGGAGATCCGCCCTTCTTCCCCTTGGCGCTCATTGGTTCTTCTCAACCCAATGGCATCATTTCACATTAAGCAAGGCCCCTCTCAGCCCCTCTGGTCTGGCACCCCTAAATTTAGAGTATTTTTGACCTTAAAGTTCACATTGTCATAAACCCCGGCGCCAGCCAGACTATAGCTTTGTTTTCCGTTCTAGGCACCATAAATACTCAAATAAAAGTGTCTCATGTGAGAACAATTTCTGATCTCACAATAGATACTTATATTCTTTCCAAGGTATTGAATTTTCTTCAATTAGTCGCAATTTGCATTGATGTAGCGTCATTTTTATCCATATGGTGAGATTTTCGTTAATTTTGAAACATTTTAAAAAGTCACCAAGTTGGCGACATTCTGCCAGATTTGTCTCCAAAATCTCGCCAAGTGTTATGGACGGAGAAATAAGACATTCTTACAGCAGATTAATGACTATTGGTGTCCAATTACAAAAATATTACTCAAAGTAACTTTCTCATGAATGGAACGAGTAAGATCCACGAGAATGATATCACCAAATTTATCGCATGACATTAAATATGTAAAGTGAACATGTTTCTTAATAGTTAATATATATTTTTTATTTTACTTGATTTTTTGATAAATTTAATTGAAAAATGTGCAATATCTCGAGAACGTTTAATGCTAGATACCGTCTCTACAGACTCACTGACACACACACACACACATACATACACAGAGAGAGAGAGAGAGAGACATCACCTCGAAAATGTTCGATTCGTGATCAGGGATGCTTGAAACGTGCTCTCCCGTCGAGGACTCGGTTTCGAATTTTCGACCCCGTCACAATACTTTCCTTATACACTATGTATATAAGGAAAGTAAAAATAACTAAACACTTAATATAGTCATCATTTTATACAATTTCGGTCAGTTTTATTACCACATACAAATTAATTATGGCTCTGAAATATTTTGGAATTTATTTAAAAGTTTTCTTAAAACTGCAGTAAAAGTACTGTAAATATAAAAATTTTTGCTTTTCTCATTATGTTATGACCACTTTAGACCTTCCCTGTCACCTAAAAATAATTGCTATAAGTAGCAGGAAATTCGACTACAAGTCTGGCGAATTTACACGTTAATTAGCAGCAATTATTTGTTCAAGACAACCAAAGATTGGAAAAGTAGATTCTCGCAGCGTTTGTAAGGAATGACATTACTTTCAGCGAACTATATTCTGAAATTTTCTTAATTATTTATTTCATGTAAATCAGCATTATTTGTTCCACTAATTTGCTGCAGTAATACATTGGCTGGAAACCTGTTCAAATAATCTGTTCTAATAATTATTCTTCTATCTTGAAACCCATAGGACTTCTACCCCGTCGACTTTTCTACTTTTCAGTGATATGTCTGATTGATTTCGTAGTAATGACATTTCCCGTACGGATTTTCAATGTAAACTTAATTAAATATATATATATATTTTTTCAAATTGGCCAATCCAGTATTTCAATTTATCAATATCAATGTCGATGACTAATTTACCAATAAAGTAATTAGGCGTAATCCGTGAATTGGGTTTGACAAAATAATTTAAAAAAATCTAATGTGTGCAACACATGACTTTCCTTATATAATGCAATAAATTTACTATTTTTACAATAACAAATACGTTTTTTTTATAGTAGCTATTTATATTCTTTCCAAGAACTTGAATTTTCGTCAATTAGTCGTCATTTTCTCTGATTTAGTGTCATTTTTATCTTTTTGGCAAGATTTTCGTTAATTTGGCAACATTTAAAAAAATTGTCAAGTTGGCGACATTCCGCCAAATCCGGCGCCAAAATCTCGCCAAGCGTTATGGACGAATAAATAGGTTATTCTTATAGTAAATAAATAACTACTGGTGTTCAAATACAAAAGTATTATTCAAAGTATCTTTTGTCATGAATGGAACGAGGTAGATCCATGAGAATGATGTCACCCAATTTATCGCATGATATTACGTATGAAAAGTGAACATGTTTCTCAGCAGTTAATATATTTTTTTAATTTATTGGAGTTTTTGATACATTTATTTAAAAAATGCGCAATATCTCCAGAAAGGTTCATGCTAGCGTTCTTAAGTTTATGTCAATCATTTTCTAAGGAAAAATGACATTAGAAATGTTTATTTGCGTAACTTTATTAAAGGTTTTGATTTTTTGATGATTTTTTCAAAATTTCACTCGAAAATTTAGGAGAGTTCTGAACATTCGATTACGTTTAAAAACAATAGGCTTCCAGTATTCACAGATTGTGATTTTTGTACCAAATTTCAATCGAATCGCTATATTCGTTCGTGAGATATCGTCTCCATAGTCTCATTGACACACACACACACACACACATACTTTCACACACACACACACACACACACACACACACATACTTTCACACACACACACACACACACATACTTTCACACACACACACACACACAGCATCACCTCAAAAATGTTGGATTCGTGATCAGGGATGAAACGTGCTCTCCCGCCGAAAACTCGAATTCGCATTTTCGACCCCATCACAATACTTTCCTTATACATTATGTATATAAGGAATGTAATATAAAGCTTCCTCCTTATAGTTTTTCACTTAATTTAAATAAATTCATATAAATTAATTGAATCTGCATAAACAAAGACTTATAATTTCACTATGTCTTTTCATATACTTATTTAAATTATTTCACAGATCTATACTATTTTACAAATATTTTGATTTAAAAATATGACCTGTTAGGTAAATTTCATGTAGGGGAGAGGGGGAATTTCCAGACGATTTTTGATGACATTGGCTTTGTGAGCTCATGAAGTACGGGAAAACAACATGTACTATATAACCTTATAACCTGAAAGTTTCAATCTCTATATACTTCTAAACAGTTTGCAGTTTTCCTGATAACCATTGTTTCATAATAATGATTATTATCTGGAAGATAAAATTGTTTTGGTGTACTACAGGGCGGGGTACATTTTAACGAGCATGTGGCACATTTGGACATAACATACATTAAGGTTTAAAATAAAAAATCTGATGTGGGCAACACATGACTTTCCTTATATAATGTAATGAATTTACTACTTTTACAGTAAAAAAAGAGGTTTTTCTCATAGTAGATATTCTTTCCAAGATATTGAATTTTCGACAATTGGTCGTCATTTTCATTGATTTAGCATCATTTTTATCCATTTGGCTAGATTTTCGTTAATTTGACAACATTTCAAAAAGTCGCCAAGTTGGCGACATTCCGCCAAATTCGTCGCCAAAATCTCGCCAAGCGTTATGGACGAAGAAATAAGTAATTCTTACAGCAGATAAATGACTATTGGCGTTCAAATACAAAAGTATTACTCAAAGTATCTTTTTTAATGAATGAAACGAGCTAGATCCACGAGAATGATGTCACCCAATTTATCGCATGGTATTACATATGAAAAGTGAACATGTTTCTCAATAGGAAATATATTTTTTTTTTATTTTATATGACTTTTTAATAACTTTTTAATGTGCAATATCTCGAGAACGGTTCATGTTAGCGTTCTAAAATTTATGTCAATCGTTTTTTAAGGAAAAATTACATAAGAAATGTCTATTTGCATAACTTTATTAGTGGTTTGGATTTTTTGACGATTTTTTCAAAATTTCATTCGAAAATGTAGGGGGGGTTCTGAACATTCGATTGCGTACAAAAACAATAGGCTTCCAGTGTATACGAATCGTGATTTTTGTACCAAATTTCCTTTGAATCGGTCCATTCGTTCGTTAGTTATCGTCTCCATAGGCTCACTGACACACACACACACACACACACACACATACACATACACACATACTTTCACACACACACACACACATACTTTCACACACACACACACACACAGACATCACATCAAAAATGTTTGATTCGTGATCAGGGATGCTTGAAACGTGCTCTCCCGTCGAAAACTCGAATTCGAATTTTCGACCCCGTCACAATACTTTCCTTATACATTATGTATATAAAGAAAGTAACAAGCAGAGTTAAGCATTTTTATTTTGAGAAATGTGTCTATCGAAAAACTTTTTTAATGAACTTCATTATCGTGCATCAACATATACCAAATTTACATAAATTGGGAAATGAGATACACATCTAAAATCAAAGAATACCAAATATGTGGTTAAAAAGTCATTTAATAAAATCGCTTTATTATGACGTACACAATCACATAGTCAAGGCCCATTCGAAAATTATCATGCCTTGCATTAGTGGCGAAGTAAAATAAAGAGCGAACAAGTGACTAAATATAGACCATACCCGCCATCCAAAATTTGCATATATCAACTACATACACAATTACATACATCAATTTATATATTTTTAATGTTTTAAAAAACAACGAGATAAAATAACTAATCCTAAAAATTTATATTATGCCAAGAAATAGAGTTTAATAACCAACATGAATGTCGGAAAAATTATAAAGCAACTGCTATTGAATTTTTGGAAAATCATGTGAAGGCTTGACCCAAAGAGAGTCAAGAACGAGTCGCCAAGCATAACTAACGGTCAGGACGTTGTCAAAATTACAAATAGAATTAAGGTAAATACAAGAAAGATCAATCATTCTTAAAGCATCGTTACGAAACACTTGAAAACTTCAATGCAATTTTATTTAAACATCTCTAAAATGCAATACATTCCTCGTTAATCAAATACTACATTAATCCTCGTTATCATAATACTACATTAATTTATTATACTTGAAAACTTAAACCTTCATCGAAAAATGTGAACTTCATTCAAATGACAGCATTGAAATATAAATTGCCTGGTTTAAACATCTCTAAAATACGATACATTCCTCGGTAATATTTTTAAAATTACCATAATACTACAATCATTTATTATATTTGAAAACTTCATCGAAAACAACTGACATTCTTTCAAATGACGTCATAGAAAAATAACACGCCTGGCTCTCTCTATAAAAGCAACATTTCATTCATAAACATTTTCCAAATTATTTCAATCATCACAATACTAAAATAATTTATTTTATTAAAAAACTTATGGTGCTACAAGTAATTAAACTTTATGCTTAAAACTTCATCGAAAAAATCGTCCTTCTCTCCGTAAAATCAATGAATATTTCATCCATATCAGCTATGCAGACTCAATGAGCTAAATAATTTTGCATTAAAGAAACACAGCAATTCTTATACAACTCATTCTGCTGTTTACATTTTACATAAGTAAAAAATACTCTTCGTTATAGAAATAATCAAAATTGGATGATCATCTAAACTCAAATACATTGTAATTGCGTTGTTTCTGTATGTAGATGCACAGAATTTAAGCAAAACTAAAGCGGTTTTAGGACGGATACAACACTCAATATGAATTAAAAAGAACTTTAAAAATCACGATTTTGAGACAAGATGGATGCCATATATCATTTTGAAGTGGGTCACGTGATCTTTTCATATCATGGTCGCGTGATCGCTTCTTATAAGAGGTGTAATTATTATTTTAATTTTTATTTAAGAAACTAAATATATTTCGCTGACTACTGAATATATTTCGCTGAATTTTTTTTATATATTTTATGGAACAATTTTAATATTACCTAAAATTTTCGAAGCAATTTGTGAATTTTCAATCCGCTTAAAAAATGTTTGAAAATTAGGTCCCATAGGGCTCAATGTATTTCATTTTTTCAACCCGGGTTCAATCCAAAACTAATTGGGTGATATTAATCGTTTATATTCCCATATTTCCTACAGACTGTCTGAACAACATACTAAAATTTCATTTTGATTAAGTCATTTTTACGGCAGTTATCGTGCTAACGAACAGACGACAGACTGACAGAATGAACAAAGTCATAAACATTTTTCAACTTTGTTGTAAAGTGTTAAAAATAATTTATTATTATAGTAGATACTTACATTTTTTCCAAGACATTGAATTTTCGACAATTAGTTGTCATTTTTATCCATTTGACGAGATTTTCGTTAATTTAACATGGCTTTTCTTATATAATGCAACGAATTTACAACTTTTACTGCAAAAAAAAATAGTTTATGCAGTAAATACTTATATTCTTTCCAATATATTAAATTTTCGTCAATGAGTCATCATTTTCATTGATTTCACGTCATTTTTTTCCCATTTGGCTAAATTTTCGTTAATTTGCCAACATTTAAAAAGTCGCCATGTTGCCAAAATCTCGCCAAGCGTTATGGAAGGAGAAATAAGTTATTCTTATAGCAGAAAAATGACTATTGGCGTTCAAATACAAAAGTATTACTCAAAGTATCTTTATTCATGAATGGAACGAACTAGATCCACACGAGTGGTGTCACCAAATTTATCGCATTATATTACATATGAAAAGTGAACATGTTTCTCAACAGTTAATATTCTTTTTAATTTATGGGATTTTTTGATAAATTTATTTGAAAACTCTGCAAAATCTCGCGAACGGTTTAAGCTCGCGTTCTAAAATTTATTTCAATCGTTTTCTTATGAAAAATTACATAAGAAATGACTATTTACGTAACTTTATTAAAAGTTTTAATTCTTTTATGATTTCTTCAAAATTTCACTCGAAAATTTTGGGGGGTTCTGAACATCCGGTTGCGTATACAAGCAACAGGCTTCCAGTATTCATGGACTGCAGTTTTTGCACCAAATTTTGTTCGAATCGCTTCATTCGTTCGTCAGTTATTGTCTCCACAGACTCAATGACACACACACACACACACACATCTCTTCACATGACTATTGGCGTTCAAATACAAAAGTATTACTCAAAGTATCTTTATTCATGAATGGAACGAACTAGATCCACAAGAGTGGTGTCACCAAATTTATCGCATTATATTACATATGAAAAGTGAACATGTTTCTCAACAGTTAATATTCTTTTTAATTTATGGGATTTTTTGATAAATTTATTTGAAAACTCTGCAAAATCTCGCGAACGGTTTAAGCTCGCGTTCTAAAATTTGTTTCAATCGTTTTCTTATGAAAAATTACATAAGAAATGACTATTTACGTAACTTTATTGAAAGTTTTAATTCTTTTATGATTTTTTCAAAATTTCACTCGAAAATTTTGGGGGGTTCTGAACATCCGGTTGCGTATACAAGCAACAGGCTTCCAGTATTCATGGACTGCAGTTTTTGCACCAAATTTTGTTCGAATCGCTTCATTCGTTCGTCAGTTATTGTCTCCACAGACTCAATGGCACACACACACACACACACATCTCAAAAACGCCTTACTCATGTTCAGGTATGCTTGAAACGTGTTCTCCCGTCGAAAACTCGAATTCGAGTTTTCCGCACCGTCACAAGACTTTCCTTATGCATTATATGTATATAAGGAAATTAATAATTACATTATTTCTTTAAATTGTTGATTTCATACATTAAACTTGAAAAGCTTTTGCGATATCTTGATTAATACAAATATTTTGTTGATAATTTCCCGTAGGCAGTGCGTATTGATGATACACATAAGTAAATTAAATTTTAAGCATCAAGTATTCATGAATACATTTAGATAATCGAATTAATTTGCTGTAAGAGATATTTATGTAAATAAAACTCTATTGAGCAAAACGCATTAAGATTTCCATTATAGCTCCCCTTTCGTTATTACAGTGGAAAAGCAATTGCCTGATTACGGATGTATTTATCTTTCGCAGAATTCGAAGATTTCATATATACTTTAGGAACTAGTTTTAACAGCGGCGTTTATGAATAATTAATACAAAATTTAATTTAAAAATATGGTATATATGGTTCATAGTATATCTGGCTAAATTGCATAGTTACCGAAAAATGTTAACAATTTGAACGTTTATATCAACAAACCTAATAAAAATGAATGTAAAAAAAAATCCCGTTTTGTCAGAAATATGGCACAATATAAAATTTGATTAAAAAGGATTTGTACATATATCAAACATAAAACAACAAGGAATATGAAGCTCTGCTCGATATTCCTATACACTCGAAATTCATATAGATGATGTCTACTTTTGATAATCAGTATCATATTGAAAAATTGTATGTTTTTATTAGTTGAACTCGCAGTGTATTCTTTAAAACAAGAAAGATCAATCATGCTTAAAACATTGATTATGAAACACTTTCCAATAGCAATGCAATTTTATTTAAACATGTCTAAAATGCAATACATTCCTCGGTAATATTTTAAAACTTCTCACAATACTACATTGATTTATTATATTTGAAAACTTAAACCTTCATCGAAAAAAATGAACTTCATTCGAATGACGGCATTGAAATATAAATTGCCTGGTTTAAACATCTCTATAATGTGATATATTACTCGATAATAACTTTAGAATTATCATAATACTACAATAATTTATTATATTTGAAAACTTCATCAAGAGAAACAACTGAAATTCATTCCAATGACGTCATAGAAAAATTAACGCGCCTGCCTCTCTCTATAAAAGCAGCATTTCATTCATAAATAATTTCCCATTCATGTCATTCATCACAATACTATAATAATTTATTTTATTTAAAAATTAAGACCATGGAGCTACAAGCAATTTAACTCTATGCTTAAAACTTCATCGCAAAAAATCGCCCTTCTCTCGGTAAAGTCAATGAATATTTCTTTCATATCAGCTATGCAAACTCCATGAGCTAAATTCTTTTGCGTTAAAAAAATACAGCAATTTCTATACAACTCATCCTACATATTTTGCTGTTTACATTTTACATAAGTGAAAAATAGGCTTCATTGTAGAAATAATCAAATTTGGATGAGCATTTAAACTCGTATATAATGTAATTGCGTTGATTTAGTATGTAGATGCACAGAATTTAAACCAAAATAAAGTGGTTTTAGGACGGATACAACACTCAATATGAAATAAAAATAACTTTCAAAATCACGATTTTGAGACAAGATGGATGCCATACATCATTTTGAAGTGGATCACGTGATACATTCATATCATGGTCACGTGATCGTTTCATATAAGAGGTGTTAATATTATTTTAATTTTTATTTAAAAAACTACTGAATATATTTCGCTGAATTTTTTTTTATATATTTTATGGAACAATTTGAATGTTACCTAAAAATTTCGAAGCAATTTGTGAATTTTAAATCCGCTTAAAAAATGTTTGAAAAATTAGGTCCCATAGGGCTCAATGTATTTCATTTTTTCAACCCGGTATCAATCCAAAACTAATTGGGTGATATTATTCATTTATATTCCTGTAGGTCCTACAGACCGTCTGAACAACATACAAAAATTTCATTTTGATTAAGTCATTTTTACGGCAGTTATCGTGCTAACGGACAGACAGACAGACAGACAGAATGAACAAAGTCATAAACACTTTTTAACTTTGGTTTAAAATGTTAAAAAGAATATCTTATTAATTTAAAAAAGGAAAACCTCTAGAATACGAAAAAAACTATTTTATTGTGACGTCTGTGCGTGCGTGCGTGCGTGCGTGCGTGTTTGTGTACGTGCGTGCGTGCGTGCGTGTGTGTTTGTGTGCGTGCTTGTCTGTGTGCGTGCGTGCGTGCGTGCGTGCTTGTCTCTGTGTCGGTGTGTCTGTGTGTCTGTCTTTGCAAGGTATGTATCTACTTTAACTCAAAAACTAAAGAACCAAATTTCACAAAATTGTATGGGTAAGTGACTTGTTTGTGACCCTGTTACTGATTAGATTTTGGCGCGATTCAATAGTAAAGATCTAGCCTTGTTTGCGAAATGGCCCCCAAAAATCTCATGCATCCATTCTAGCTAAAATTCTAATTGACTAAATTTTACAAAATTTGGTAGATAAATCACTTGAAGAATACCCTGGTGCTAATTAGATTTCATAAAAGAAGAGCCTGCCTTTCTTTTACGAAATTGCCCGCAAAACTCGCCAATCTGAAATGAAAGATTACTTATGCTCAAATATATCAATTAAAGGCTTGTTTTACATGTAATTTCTGACGAGAAAAAGAATAAGATCAACCCTATTACTATAGTATCAACCGTTCTCGAGATATTTTAGTTTTTAAAACATTTTTGTTACGCTGCCATTGAAAAAATGGCCAGTTACCAAATAAAAACCGTACATGAATTAAAAGTGCAAATTCGGTGTTATGTTACACAATAAAACTCATTTTAATGAATTAAAGAAATAAAAAGAAAATTAATTTGAGTCTGCAGGGAAAGTCATGTGCTGTCCACACCAGATTTTTTCATTTATATACATAAATACCATAGATTAAAAGCTTAATAAATATTTCGAACATACAAAATTGGTACATCTGAAAACATCAGATATTATAACTAATTATAATTGAAAATAATTTTTTTCTAAATATATAAATAAATATTTATTTGGTCATATAGTTAATTTACAAAGGGATAAATTGAAATAGATAATTTTATAATAAATATCTCTTAAAATTTGAGATGGATTTTAATGAAAATTTTCCAGGAAATGGGGTTTAGTCCATAGAATATTCTGATAGAAGTTTTATTTCCCGTCATTGAAGTGAATTAATAACAAAAATGAAAAACCCGTTTCTATATTTCTGTCTGTCTATCAGTTATGACCGGTTACAACTCATAAAGATCTCAGCGGATTTATAGTTATCTCTTTTTTTATTAACATTTACAATTTTGTACCGCGTTAATATGTAAAATATGAAATGTAAAGTCTCCCCAAAATACTTTATATACTACATAATGTATATATAGTTTTTTTAGGTCTATTTTGATAGTATATTTTGGTAGTCTTCAAATGATAGTCTTTGATAGTCTATTTTGGCGAATCAATAAGAACCAGTCTAGGTATGTTTGATATAATTTAGTTTTCCAACATCTACCCAAAGTACAACTTGCGTTAAAAATCGAGTTTTTATATTTATGAATGAACCCCTCATAACTGTAAAACAATTCATCTGATTTGCATAATATTCCCGCTTCTTTGGTAATCTTAAGTAGCATATCTGTGGATAAAAATAATTCTGTTTTGTAATGCTTTAATTTTTAAAATACAAAATTCTGTAATACGCGATGCTGTAAAATACAGGAAAATAACAGTAAAATAATTAGTGCTGATTGGTCCATACTGTGAACCATTAAGAAAAGCATAACTTTTGTCATTTACAACAGAAAATCGTCCCTCCCCATAACACAGTACCAGAATAACAGTTATGCAAATAACAACCATAATATGAACGTAATTTAACATCATAAGTATAACATTAATAGTATATTATGAATATTCAATTTATGTCTGCAGTGACATCGGTTTTATAATTAAGTTATTAAAAATATCGCTCGGTTTAAGAAAGGGGATCCTTTGACATTTTACCAGATCTCGCGTTATAGCCGAAAACATTCGGTAATATCACTGAAAAATTGTATAAATTATTTGCAACAATTTATTTTGCATCTGATAAGACAGCATAGGAGGCTTCGTGAAGTTGAATATGAAACTCAGACTAATATCCACATGATCAAATCTCTGAACACATTGTAGACGGGCATTTATGGCACACATACACACACACAGAGAGAGAGAGAGAGAGAGAGAGAGAGAGAGAGAGAGGGAGAGAACGTGAGAGGAAAATAGTGTAGTACCAACTCATACAATCGACATATCTTAATGTAGTTGTATATTTTTTGCGCTGACACCTATAGATGATCCATAAATATCAATCCTATTCATATCCTTACAAATTTAATTTGTAAAATTTACGAACTATAGGGTCGGATGAAATATAGGCCAAGAGTGAAGCCTGCGTCTTCCATCAACCAACACTGGCGGCAGTGACACAGATCTTTAGCCAGCAAAAAATCATAAAATACGCATATATCTTATACACACTGTACCCGGAAATAAACTTGAAGAAATAAAGCAAAATCAAATTCCCTGATCGTGGACAGATCCTTGATTGGTTTCAACATTATTTACTGGCATGTATCAACATTTCGTCTGTTTTATCTTACTAATCACTTTAAAAGAATTATAATTTTATTTATACTAACAAATGACTTTCATAAACAAATAATTATTGTATAAAATAGTTTAAACCGCCATTGCGTGAAGCCATCTTCTCTCGAGTAATTACAATTTGAAACATGTAATGCAAAACCATGATAAATTATGTTCATGCAATGAGTAAAAATTTTCTGCAGGTTACATCTAAAAATTTCGTCCAAGGTTTCTAACAGCCATTTTACAGTTAGATTTAGCCAATATTTAGAACCGTCCCCAAAATATTTTAAAAGTTGTCGGATTGTTTGTAATGGCCATTTTTTGGAAAGACCCTAGATATAAAGTTGAGTTTTTCCATGCGTGGGCAAGACTTTTGGCCACAGATGTAATTACAATTTCTAACTGCTATAATTGTTGATAGATGATAGTTGTGTTTCACTTGTGCGATAGTCATCTGTGAAGCTTGCTACATAGCGTAGAATTTCTGGTTCATGCAGAAAATGAACATACATCTTAGTCAAACTATTTAAGAATTTTTAGAGATCTAAAATTTTCTGCTTTATTTTTTGCGCTCTGCTAAAAAGGAATAAATAAATAAATAAAAGTTTGGGAACCAGTTTATAAACATGTGCCAAAATGCTCTGTCAGAAAAGGAATAAATAAATAAATAAAAGTTTGGGAACCAGTTTATAAACAAGTGTCAAAATATTCTGTCAAGAAAGGAATAAATAAATAAATAAAATTGTGGAAACCAGTTTATAAACATGTACCAAAATGCTCTGTCAGTAAAGGAATAATTAAATAAATAAAAGTTTGGGAACCAGTTTCTAACATGTGCCAAAATGTTCTGTCAAGAAAGGAATAAATAAATAAATAAAAATGTGGAAACCAGTTTATAAACATGTACCAAAACTCTGTCAGAAAAGGAATAAATAAATAAATAAAAGTTTGGGAACCAGTTTATAAACATGTGCCAAAATGTTCTGTCAAGAAAGGAACAAATAAATAAATAAAAGTTTGGGAACCAGTTCATAAACATGTGCCAAAATGCTCTGTCAGAAAAGGAATAAATAAATAAATAAAAGTTTGGGAACCAGTTCATAAACATGTGCCAAAATGTTCTGTCAAGAAAGGAATAAATAAATAAATAAAAATGTGGAAACCAGTTTATAAACATGTACCAAAATGCTCTGTCAGAAAAGGAATAAATAAATAAATAAAAGTTTGGGAACCAGTTTCTAAAAATCTGCCAAAAAGCTCTGTCAGTGTGAGGTACAAACATACAAATTTATAAAATTTCGATTGCGAATTTTATATGACTATACTCGATTTAAAAATTGTAGAGAAAATAAAATAAAGTGGAACAATTAACCGGTATACAAGTTAAATATCAAAAGTGGCAGTTTCATAATTTTACCAGCTTAAAATCCCTATAATATTTTTCGACATTTATGCAATGCAAGCCGTTCTTCGGATCTTAAGTTCCTCTTTTACTATAAATAAAACTTATGATGTTAATGGCATCAATGAAGAGTTTTAAACGGCATTAATACCCATTTATGGTAATCCCCAAATTTTCGAAGGCATTTTATTCCATGCTAAAATGTTTTGTTAAGGTCTTAAGTATAAGGATGATAGCAAAATTTCAAGTAAATACGTTTACACAGCATGGAGATTTAATTAAGGAGCGCATAAGAAAATATTATAAAGATTTTAAGGTGAATAGTTTTCCACAAACATTCATAAACTGTTCTATGTTGTTTCGGGTATTACTTATAAAGATTATGCAATCGCAGATTAACAATTTCTATTTTAAAGCATTTGATATCTCGTGTTCTTTTAGCATAGCAGAAATGTCAGCAATATTTGAATTTTTTTTAACAGAATATCATTTTTTGGCATACAGATACTAGTTCAAACAATAGTGGTTTGGTTTGATAATGCAATTTAAGATTAATAATGTCCATTTTAGAGCATCTGGGATCTCTTTTTCATTTAATACTCAGTAAAAATATCAATAGTATTTGAATCTTTCTTAATAGAATATTAATTTCTTGGTATAAAAATACCAGCACAAATAGTACTGGTTTGGTATGATAATATAAAATTAGATTAATAATATCTATTTTAGACCATTTAAGACCTCGTGCTAATTTAATACGCAACAGACATGTCAGCAATATTTGTATTTTTTAACATAATACCATTATTTGGAATAGAGATACCAGTACAAAGAGTAATGGTTCAATGCTTGATAGACCTCACAGCAACCAAATAACAGCCATCTGTATTGTGACCAAAATACTTTACAAATGTCGTAAATTTCAAAAACCTTAATACACTCACGGACACTGAAAGTTGAGCACCAAGAAGAAAATATGGTAAAACCGCAAAATGATGCAAATAGCTAGAAGGCGGGTTGGTATGCAAATGATCCCAGTCTGGTGTTATTGCGTATGACCGTACAACCATGAGTGACGCTGCAAGCATGAGCCAGAGACCTTATAAACTGGCGTGTAATCGACGCTCCATCAATGCTAAAAGCTTCGGCCGACGCAAACACGAGTACGGAGTGAATAGCATGATGAGTAGACTCCAAGAACGTTGATATTCGCAAGTGGCGGACTTCGAGAGAGGCCTAATCATCTGACTGTAAACCGCAGGATGGTCAGCGCTCCCGATAGCCCGTCACGTGGATCGTTCGGACTATACCGTTCGACCATGTTGGGAGCACTAGTCACAGGACGCCACCAAGTCACAGAGAACCGGCTCTGGACGGATCAGACATACCACGAGTAGAGAGGATCGAATGATCGTGCAGCAGACACGCATAGAGCCCACGGCAACCCGATCCGCGATAGAGGCACACGTAGCGGCTCCTGTGTGCACAAGAACCATATTTAGACGCCTGAAGGAAGTAAATCTACAATTCCATCGTCCCTTACGTGTACTGCGTTAACACGGTAACATAGGCGGATCCGGTTGCAGTGGTGCAGGACCAGAGCAACGTGGAACCCCCACAGACTGGCGATGGGGATTCGTTTTGGGGGCCGATGATCAGCGTGTCCGAATGTGAAGATCCCCTGCACGACGCCACAATCCGAACCTCGTCATCGAGCTTCACACCAGCCCCACTGCAGTTATCATGGGCTGGAGCTTTAGCCTACGACAGCCGATCCCCTCCTGGTAGTGGTACCTGGAACATTGACGGGCCAGCGGTACGTGGATGAGATTATACGGCTCCATGTGCTCCCATTCGTTGTTGGAAGTCCAGGAGCTTAATTCCATCAAGAAAATGCCCGGTCGCATACGGCTACCTGAGTCATGTTCAGACAATTCCATGGCCTGCCCACTCCCCAGACCTATCCCGTATTGAGCATGTGTGGGACTAGTTGAAGCGCCAGCTGCCTCGTTGCCGCAATCTTCGGGATTTGGAACGTAACGTCCAACATGTGTGGACTCGTCTGCTGCAAGACAACATCAGGCGTCTGCTCGACACCATGCCGGACCGTATTGCTGCTTGTATCGCACACGAGGCGGTACGACGCGCTATTGAGGATGACGGGACTGTGTACCACAGCTTCCTCTGTACGCCTTCTGCTGTGCTGTTTTTGTGATCATGTATATCTTTCATCTGTATCCTTCCATCAATAAAAGTTCAGGTCTATCCTATGCTTCCGTCTTGGTGCGAAACTCCAACTTCCATTGTCCGTGAGTTGTTGTTGTTGAGACCCAGACAGTGGCGCACCCAGAATATTCCTAAGGGGGGGGGCCATTGGTGCACAAAATTTTTATGAAGGAGGATGACTCCTCGATAAATTTTCCGAGAAAAAATGATCAGAGGCCATATCAATTAACAAGGCGGTTGTCTTTTTTTGTACATTTATTTTTATCAAATTACTAACAATTCTTTAGTGCAGTGCAAGAGAATTGAATGATTAGAAGAAGTAGTAGTAGATATTTATACAAAACAACACAAATTAAGAAATAGATGAAGATAAAATTATTTGTTCTGGTCTGCTTATACTGTATACTTGTTTTCAACCACTCTCTCATGATTACATATTGTTATATTATTCAATTATGATCTATACATATTCATAAAACGAAGTCCAGCCTCCTGTTTTTCTTTGTAGCCAGAGCATTAATTATCTGGTCTGGATCAATTTCCACTTCACGGTGAATGTTCATTGACGCCAGTCCATTCAGTCTGGTTTCACTCATACTGTTTCTCAAGTAAGTTTTCAACCTCTTCATTGTGGAGAATGACCTCTCAGCACTGCTTGTTGATACTGGGAGGGTGGCATACACTTTTAAAAGTTCAAACACAGTTGGAAAAGTCCTTTGGTCACAAAAGTTAAGCAGTTCGATTGGGCTTTTAGTTTTCTTGTTCAATGCAAAGACCTTCATGTACCACAGATGTAGTTCAGCTTTTAGAGTATTATCTGATCTGGGTCCTAAATCATCTGCAAATTTCCTTGATAAGGCAACAAATCTCTCGTTTTCTTCCAGTGTCGGCTGCCTTCCATTCGGAATGACAGATGCAAAACTTTGTAGAAATTCCTTATGTTTGAGAAATTTTTCATGGAGGTGAGTGATGAAATTATCAATCCATGGAATGAAAATAGAAAGTCTGTAGTATTCTTCAGGAGTCTGTACGTTGAAATTTGATCTATAAATTTGTCTGGTGGCACGGCGTGGTAGAGTAATGTTTTCTCCATGCTGTTCCAGCTTCTTAACAGCTTGTTCAAACAGATGGTGAAACTCGTTCTCTGCGTTCTCTCGAATTATAGATATAGCTTTCAAAACGTCTTCTACGTCACTCACAGCAGTTGCCAGATCAAGGTTAACTTCCTGCAGCTTTTCACTCAGACGAACACTGTAGCTGAGTAATCTGTCAGCTGAAACAAGTGCTATGACAAACTGTGATGTTAACATTGAACATAACAAGGTATGAGCCTCTGTTGATGTCTCCTTGTCATTCCAGGTAGTAATCTCCTCCAGAGCGTCGATTACTTGATCAAACAATGAAACCATAACTGTGACGGCATCATGTCTCTCCACCCAACGAGTAGGGCATAATTTCTTCAGTTTTTTGGCACTGATTTCTGTCTCTTCCTGATTAGCTGCATTAATTTTGCTGGTGAGAACAAGGTTTCGTTTTGGTGTGTTGAAAAAACTAGAGATTTTCCCTATTATTCCAAAGCTGTTTCGGATATCCGGAACTCTAGATGAATAAGTTATGGCTAAGTTCAAACAGTGTGATGCACAATGAACGTAGGGGGCTTTGGGGTGTTGCTCATATATAATTGCTTGGGCGCCATTGTACTCTCCACTCATTGCAGAAGCTCCATCGAACCCTTGTCCACGGAGGAAAGACGTATCAATGTTGCAGTCTGCAAGGCCTTTAAGAATAGCATCTGCAATTGCTCGACCTGTAGTTTCAGTCAGGGGCACAAACTTAAGGAAGTTCTCCACTATCTTAAATTCAATTTTATACTTATCATTTGTTTCAAACCGTTTCAAATAACGAACGCAAAGTGTCATTTGCTCTACCGTTGCAATATCTGTGGTTTCGTCACATAAAACCGCAAAACATTTGGCCTCATTCACCTCAGTTGCTATGTGCTTCACAATGGAATCATTGCATGCTGAAATAATCTCATTTTGTATATTCCAACTTATGTAAGTTGCATTTTTTGCACAACCTTGTAGATGAGTTTTCAGTATTTCTTCTCCTGCATCAACTCGGAGTCGCAAAAGGGCTCTAAAATTTCCTTCGCCTTGGCATGGTTCTGACAATACGTCCAAATCCCCACAGTCTCTATGCCCTCTCATGGCCAGCCCTTGCCTTCCACAAAAAATCACTGTTTTGATAATAGGTTTAAGAATAGCCCTATTCTGCAAAACTTGTTTTTGCTTTCCTCTGTCCATTACTTGATCCACAGGAACCGTTTTTCCTTCCGTGACCCTTAAGAACTCATCGGCTTTGAGAACTGAATCCTTATGATAGAAAAATTTTTCATGTTGACTGAACTTCTCCAAGGCCTTCTTCCAATTATTAAATCCTTTTGAAACAAGTTGACCTGTAGCTTGTGTGGATCTTAAACCGACTTCATGGGGTGCAAAGAGAACACAAAATTTGCAATAGGCACTGTCCTCTGCCTTTGAGTAAGCTAGCCAGTTATGCTTACTCAGCCAAGATGAGCAGAACTTCCGAGTGTGGTGAGGTTTTCCTTGACTTGATACAGCACTAGTGACAGTAGCAGGAAAACTGTAATTTGCATATGGTTCCCAAAGATTTTTTAGCGCTGTTATCCTATCTCCATCTGTGAGGTTAGATTTCTTGACATAATTAGAAATATCTGCAGCCAGAATTTCTATTTCAACTGTGTTTGGTATTGTGTTTTGTCCTACCTTTACCTCCTCACAAGCGTTTGAAGACAGCCCGGGGTCACGGCTGTTGCTTGCTTCGACTGCAGCCTCATCAATGTAACAAGAGCTCAGGGAAACGTCGTTGGGAACGTCACTATTTTCAATCTTACTTTTTTTTTTAAAATAATTTCCCAGTGTCTGTTGGCCTAGCCCTTTTCGTTTTTCACTCATTGTCTTTTTTTTTACCTTGCTCCTCAGTTATTCAAGAACAAAATTTGCTATATAGCCGAAATACGCACATAAACACACACACTGATCGTTAAAGATGCATTTCACTGTAAGATCAGTTGAAAGTTCAGGACCATTATTAAATTCAGCTATTCACCACGCAGGCCCTCGTTCCGAAACTACCAATTCACTGTTATCACCTTGTGTCGTAACGTCGCACTTTATTTCAACTCACAGCAACACTTAATTCGCGAAGCGTTGGCACGATCTATTTATTCACTTCCACAATTTTCTCACTGGGTAAACGAAATCCTCGAGTTTTCGAGCGAACAGCCGCTTCCCCGCCGTTCACTCTTTATATAGGGCCACGGAGGCGCCTGTGACGTCACTCTACACAGCACTGGTATAGTACGACTATAGCGAGAAGGCATTTGGGTCACGTGATTTTGGACGAGTCCATTAGTTAAATTCAATCACAGGTAGAAACGTCTTAAGAAGAACGGGTTTCCAGAATTGGCGCCTTTAGTGCGAATTAATTTATAATTTGTACAGTACGATAAAGAGCTTTATATGTATAATTACATTCAGTGTAAGTGTTGGGATATGCTGGAATTGTTTTCTTCACAATGATTAAAATTATTTATTACAATAATGGTTGTAAATGTTTTTTTTTTATACTTTCTCGAAGGCAGACCTAGTTCTCCCTTGTGCTGACAGCGCCCTTCGCGTTTTGCTTTGTCAGCCCAAGGGGGGGGCCAGGGCCCCCTCGGCCCCCCCCGTGGGTGCGCCACTGGACCCAGACCGTCCGACCTACCATAAAGGTGTAAGGTAACTGTATGGACGGTCGGGAAGTGCCACCCAATTTAGACCGGAACCCAGTGGGGGAGGCATCCACAGGGACCATTGTCCGTGAGTGTAATTACTAATGATACCAAATGCATAGTGTTCCATTAAGAAAACTAAAATTTTTATTATCTCGAAAATGGCCCTTGATACATTCTGCTCAATGATACTCATTTATTCAAGGCTATATGTACGTATAAAAACTTTTCATATTTAACACTAGTAAATATACATTTTTTATAATTTTTCTTTCATTCCAGCTCAAACTCTGCAAATGCTTTTGAACGGCACAAATTAATGGTCTACAAATGACGTCTGGTAGTAATAAGTGACAATGAATAGAAAGTCAAGAAAGTTCAAAATTACCAAAAGGCGCATGCATTTGTTTAATTTCAAACGGAATTTTTCATTACACAATTTTGTTAGATGCACAAAAATGTTATTTTACTCTTCAAAGAACTTTAAAAACTGTTTTTACAGTAAAGTAAAAAATGAAAAAAATTAAACAGAATTAATATATAAAATTTAACATAGCCACTTACTCACCTCGCATTATAATCATAATCAAATTCACTGACCGTTGTTTTCTGATAAACACACACACACACACACACATATATATATATATATATATATATATATATATATATATATATATATATATATATATATATATATATATATATATATATATATATATATATATATATATATATATATATATATATATATACAAGGTAGGATCAAAAGGTTCAGAGGCTGTCCTGATATCTCCAACCCTGATTGGAGGAGATAGGAACTATTTTGCCATGGTGTAGAGGCATATGTGAGGCGAGATATGAAAATGAAGCAGGTCCGCAGTGCAGGTTTTTTCCAGGCAATGCGTGTCATTGAACTGTAGTCGTTCGTTTTGGCGAAAATGGAAATGGCGTTTGAAGAACAACGTGCGAATATCAAATTCTGCCAGCGTTTGGGGAAGTCGCCGACAAAAGCATTGTACATGTTGCATCAGGTGTACGGTGAGAGAGCAATGTATTTTGTGAAGGTGTTTTCATGGCACTCACGATTCACGGACTGCCGTAAATCCGTAGAAGACAATCCATGGACTGGGCGACTGTCAATATCAATTACGGAGGACAACATTCGATAGTTGCTGGAAATTGCGCGTGACGACCGACGTCAAACCATCAACATCATTGTTGAAAAAGCAGGGATTTCGTACGGGAGCTGCCAAACTATCCTGACGGACAAACTGAACATGCATCGTATGTGTCAACACATTGTACCAAAACTGCTAACCGAAAGTCAATGTGAGGAGCGCATGCGGATCTGTGGAGAACTGACTGACGTTGCTGACAAAGTTCCGACATTCCTTTCAAAAGTTATCACCGGTGATCTGACCTGGTGTCTCTTGTTCGATCCATAAACGAAACTGAAGTCCTTAAAGTGGAAGTCACCATCGTCGTCAAAGTCAAGAAAGTTTCGTTTGAACCCTTCACATGGGAAGGTGATGCTGGAGGTGTTTTTTGACCAGAAGGGCTTGGTGCATTATGAGTTCGTACCGTAAGGGGCAACAGTGAACAAGGAGAGGTACACACAGATTCTGGCTCAGGGCGCGGTAGCCCATTGGTTAGCGCGCTGGAGTTGCACTCGGTAGAACCCGGGTTCGATTCCAGCCACTGCCAAAACTGCCGCCGTGTTCATGCGGAGTACGATCACGTTAAACATGTGGGTCCGAAAGTCCTTCCGAGAGGTTGGTGGTAGGGGAAGGAGGGTACGGTCCCTGTGGATGCCTCCCCCACTGGGTTCCGGTCTAAATTGGGTGGCACTTCCCGACCGTCCAAACAGTTACCTTACACCTTTCTGGTAGGTCGGACGGTCTGGGTTTCAACAACAACAACACAGATTCTGGCTCGTCTCCGTGATGCTCTCAGCCGGAAATGCCCAGAACTCTGGAAAAGCAATCATTGGGGGCTGCAATATGACAATGCCCCCGCTCTTCGGTCTTTCATGGTGCAGTCCGCATTAGCCAAACATGGAACGTCAACCCTTCCACAACCTCTCTACTCATTCGATCTCGCCCCATGCGACTATTACTTGTTCCCCTTCTCAAAAACGAACTCAAAGGACTCCGTTTCAAGAGTGCATCTGAGGTTGAGGAAGTCGCGACGGCCGCACTGAAGACCATCTCGTCGAAAGGTTTCCAGGAATGTTTTAACCAACTGTACTCTCGCTGGTAGAAGTGCATAGCTATAAAGGGGGAGTACTTTGAAGGTAGTTGTTTGTAACATAGGATATCAATAAATCATATCCGTCAAGTAAGCCAGTCTCCTAATTTTTTGATCCTATATATATATATATATATATATATAGGATCAAAAAATTATATATATATATATATATATATATATTTATATATATATTTATATATGTATATACATATATATCAATGTTCTCAAAATGGGATTAATGTTAGAAAAATAATTAGGCAAGTTAGGACTTATTGATATATTGCAGAGTTCACTTAGACGATACAGCTTGCAATTTTGTACCAGCAACACAACGGCAGAGCGTCTGCTGACCAGTGAAAATATCCGTGATTCAATTCCGTTGAGGTAGAAAGTTTATTTACAATGGCACCCGAACAAATGAACCATGTTGGTCAGTGCAAAGATGTCAGAGGCCTAAAAAAATTACCCGAGTACATCTATTAAGGATTTTGTGGACTCTGATACATTGAACGTCGATTTTGGAAAACAATGACCACTCAAGAAGTTAACCTGGAGGAAAAAGATATCATCAAAAGGCTAACCAGGGGTTAAAATAACAGAGGGTGATCAGTCAGATTGTCATTTGCAAGGTTATCTGTTATTAGAGGGTGGAGAATGCAGAGTCTACTTCGATGATAAAAGCTTCCAATTTCGTCCCAATTGCTCAAAGGTAGAGTGTTGGCTGTCCAGCATGAAGGTACAAGGTCCGTTTCTCGGTTGAGGCAGCACGGTTCTATATAATATATATACTAAAAGTAACAGTGATTTTAAAATCAAACTATGCAGAGTATGTGATTATTACACAACTGTTGTAAAATATTTAAGATTGGTGATGATATGATAAAACTGAGAATTTAATTAATTCTAATGGTGACAAGAGTAGGAATTTTCAAGTACTTACACAATCGAACGCGCAGATTCCGAAACACACATTTCTCAAACAATATTCCAATTCATAAGGTAACTGTAATCGATTTTAAAGCCTCTTTATTGATGAGCCTCAAATATGTAGGACAAATGTAAATGAAATAGAAAAGGGACATATTTAAATATGATACTGGAATTCGAAATGGGATTTTAATTGAAAGTTTTGTTATATTAGTTCGTTTTATGAATACTGGAATAGATAATCATTATGTAACTGTTATTTACTTTGTCAGAGTGATATTGTGTGCAGAAGTTAGCACAAAAAAGTAGTACAGTGGTTAAAAGTATAACAGTGTTAGTCGGAACACTCACCTATTTACCATCATTACTTAAAAGGAAGAGAGAAAGGGACAATTAATATCTATCTGAATTAAAGGACTAAAAATGAAATATATAATTAATTAAGTTTTGCTTTTATAAAATAAATATATTATATTCATATATCCACATTTATTATGAAGTATAATTGTTTCTTTAACATCATTAATAAGAAATAAGGTTATTCTAAGTAGAATCATAATTACAAAATGTGATTATGTTTTGCATATAATTTTATGAATTGGATTATGGAAATTCTGAACACTTTGGAATCCCTTACTTATAATAATAATTCTAAATAGCTTTTAAGAAATCAACCTCTATTAGGTGGAAAGCACTGAAAAGTGAATTATTAATTACCAATTTCGTCGACAGCAAGTGAAACACACCATCTAACTACATCTTGAAGTTATTCATTCTATTTCTCAGCATTATTAATCTTAAATTCCAAACATGAATAATGCTGTTCCGACTGCCCAGTTACTGTCACACGTACTATACAAAACACGTTTTAATTTGTTGATTCAAATCACCAATATCTGATAGTTGCTGTGCTGCATCATCGACTCCACAAAGATAACAGGATATTTTAGTTGACATCCAACTATCTTAAATTGATCACGATTTCGTAAAACAGTTTTATGTCCACGTGTTCCTAACCACGTATTCATAACAGAAAACTAATCTCCAAGTATCTATATCCAATTTCATTATAAAGGAAGATACGCCAGTAATAAAGTAACAATTTTAGCAAAACATTTGGCGGGAAAGTGTTCCTCTTAGCTTACGATTCTAATTAACCTAGCTTTCCCTGTTAATACGGCGAGAAGTTTTCAAACTGCTGTCTGCCTATATTTGCCATATACTAATCTCTATTTCAATGGTATGGGAAGTGAACATAGTCGTCCGATTTAACATATGCCGGGAGTGACAGCCCAGTGGTTAGCACGCGAGGCTTGAACTCGGACGACTCAAGTTGGATCGCCGCATATGCCCAAATTATCGCCGTTTTCACGCCGAGTACGATTACGTGAAACATATGGGTCCGTAAGTCCTTCCGAGCTGTTTTTGGTAGGGGAAGGCGAGTACTGTCACTGCGGATGACTCCCCACTGGATTCCGGGGTAAATTGGGAAAAGAAAAAAATATATTTATCATATGCCGATTACAGCAGTAATTTACAATCCGTTGGAGTACAGGCACCGATCTCCATCAAAAAATGGAATTACCATCTGAAAACGAAAATGCTCTCCAACTGAATGGAAATGAAAGAACGGGTTCTCTGTCTGAAAATGGAATTACAACTGTCTAACTGATTAGAATTACCTAGCAGTAATGCGATCGCTATTACTGCTGTAGACAATCTTTTTTCAAGCTTGTAATTATGATTAGGTGAATAATTATGTAAATTGATTAAAGTCGTTCTCATGACTGTGCGGATACATTTATTATATACACTAAAATAACAATGTCTTCCATTACAGATATTATTATCGGTTTTTATTAACACTTTACAATATAGTTGAAAAATGTTTATGACTTTGATCATTCTGTCTGTCTGTCTGTCCGTTAGCACGATAACTGCCGTAAAAATGACTTTACAAAATGAAATTTTAGTATGTTGTTCAGACGGTCTGTTGGACCTATTGGAGTATAAATGAATAATATTACCCAATTAGTTTTGGATTGAACCCGGGTTGAAAAAATGAAATACATATAATAATAATAATTTTTCAAACATTTTTAAAGCGAATTTAAAATTCACAAATGGCTTCGAACGTTTCAGGAAATATTCAAATTATCAGATAAAATATATAAAAAAATTTCAGCTAAATATATTCAGTAGGTTTTTAAATAAAAATTAAAAAAATAATTAGACCTTTTATATGGAGAGATCACGTGACAACTATATGAAGATATCACGTGACCCACGTCAAAATAGAATTCAAAATAGAATTATGAATAAAGTGCTTTTATAGAGAGAGCCAGGCGATTTATATTTCAAGGACGTCATTTGAATAAAATTCATTAGTTTTCGATGGAGTTTTCAAATATAATAAATTATTGTAGTATTATGATACTTTTAAAAATATTACCGAGGAATGTATAGCATTTTAGAGATGTTTAAGCCAGACAATTTATATTTCAATTCCGTCATTTGAATGAAGTTCATTTTTTTCGATGAAGTTTTAAGTATTCAAACATAATAAATTAATGTAGTATTGCGATAATTTTAAAAATATTACGGAGGAATGTATCGCATTTTAGAGATGTTTATATAAAATTGCATTGAAGTTGGAGAGTGTTTCATAATCAATGCTTTATGCATGATTGATCTTTCTTGTTTCAATTAGTTTCATTCAAGTATTTGCAAAATAAATTTTGACCTTTAAAACTCCATATGATTTGCATGTATTTACATATAAACTAACGTAGCAACAAAACGTTGATTTCATGTATTCAATATTCCTAAATACAAAATTTGATATCCATAAAGAACTTTTACATGAGCAATACTCTCCTATAATAATAATTCAATCACATTCATTTCTACAACAACTAATATAAAAACTCGACTTACAAAGGAAGGTAAAACGTTGATCGTCTCACAAAATCAAGCTTTTCTCCGCAAATACTTCATTTTGTTTCACTGTTTTATTAATGTTTTGTTCGAAAATGAAGTCAAACATAATGTGAATGGAAACAGACAATGCGTTACATGAAAAGGTCGCCCAGTATCATTGGGTCCACTTATCATTGTGTCGGATTATTAGACAGCTCGGAGCAGCAATGTGATAGACTATTGAAATTGTACTGTATCATTGTGTCGGATTGTTACACGGCCCGGAGCAGCAAAGTGCCAGACTACTGATATTGTACTGTATTTTTGTGTCGGATTAATACACGGCCGGGTGCAACAAAGGGACAGACTACTGGTATTGTCCTGTATCATTGTGTCGGATTATTAGACGGTTCGGAGCCATGAAGTGGCAGACTACTGACATTGTACTGTATCATTGTGTCAGATTATTAGATTGCCCGGAGCAACGAAGCGCCTGACTACTGATATTGTACGGTATCATTGTATCGGATTATCAGACGGCCCGGATAAACGAAGTGCCAGACTACTCATATTGTACTGTAGACATAAAACTACACTGAATAATTGCATGAATATTCTAGAAAAAAAGCTTTCTCTGACTGCGTAAACCAAGAAATTAAAAGTAAGGATATGCGATGAAAACAGTTTACAAATTGTTGACATGGCAACCTAGGAAACATTAATAAAACTGTCAGTTCGCGTAAGTAAAATCTTAATGTTAATGGTTCGATTTCTAACGAGTTGTAAATCTTCATTACAGCTAATCCCCTAGAATTTTGAAAGCACTTTAATCCGAGACAAAGTGTTTTCAAAAAAATTCAGAAGTTTTATTTATGATTATGTATATCGATTGTGGAATTTTTAGAACCAGTTGCCAAACACTGCATAAATGTTTTCTAAACTAAGTTAAACTAGTATGTGTTTTCTATTGCAAAACATTCAGATATTTTTTAACAGTTAATCATTATATCGATAATCATACTGTGCAGTTTTCTTTAATTAAATAATTTGTAAATAAAAGAAAACTATTTAAATAGTTTTTATAAATATTTTTTATATTAAAATCATTTATTTTATTATATTAATTTGCATAATAATGATTATATTTCTTAAAACAGGACTATAAATGTATACGTTTGAAAAAAAAAATTAATAAGCTTTTTTTTAAAATTAAATAACATTTTTATATTTCCATATACTTTAATATTTCTTTTTCGAAGTTGTATTTGTATCAGTATTTAAACCTATTAAAGACATCAAAACTAACATTCTTAAAGAAATAGGTTGCAATATTTTTAATTACATTTTATTTTCTTTAACAATCATTTAGTGTAAAAGGAACTGTATTTAATGAAAAATTTGTCTTGATAGGTTCTGTTCCGAGGACAATACATATACAGAGTACTATAAGTATGCAAAGGTTCACCATTCTAGTTCAGGGGCGCGGTAGTCCAGTGGTTAGCGCGCGGGAATTGCGCCCGAGTACGCCCGGGTTCGATTCCTTCCGCTACCAAAACTGCCGCCGTGTTCATTTGCAGCACGATCACGTTAAACATGTGGGTCCATAAGTCCTTCCGAGAGGTTGGTGGTAGGGGAAGGAGAGTACGGTCCCTGTGGGTGCCTCCCCCACTGGGTTCCGGTCTAAATTGGGTGGCACTTCCCGGCCGTCCAAGCAGTTACCTTACACCTTTCTGGTAGGTCCGACGGTGTGGGTCTCAACAACGACCATTCTAGTTCACCAGGCGGCTTCAGGATCATCTATGGGCGCGGTACACCTGTGGTTAGCGCGCGGAGGTTGCACTCGGTAGTCCCGGGTTCGATTCCCGCAGCTGCCCAAACTGCCGCCGTGTTCACGCGGAGTACGGTCACGTTAAACATGTGGGTCCGTAAGTCCTTCCGAGAGGTTGGTGGTAGAGGAAGGAGGGTACGGTCCCTGTGGATGCCTCCCCCACTGGGTTCCGGTCTAAATTGGGTGGCACTTACCGGCCGTCCAAACAGATACCTTACACCTTTCTGGTAGGTCGGACGGTCTGTGTCGAAGAAGAAGGATCATCTATAGTTTGGGTCTCCTCTTTCATTTTTCCCGACATTCATTTTATACTTTCAATTTATCAGACTCTGTTAAGTTCTGTTATGTAAGAGTGGGACAGACCAATAGATAGAGCACGGGGATTGGATTCGGAGGACCTGATTTCGATTCCCTGCGCTACCCAGACTATCTCCTTGTCTATTCGAAGTACAGGCACGTTATACCTGTGGGATTGAAAGTTATTTAGAGATGTTAATGACTTGGGTATGAGGATTAGGACCCTGAGGATGTCAGGCACACGTGATTTCCGTCTAAATTGTATGACACTGTGCGGCCGTCCAAACATGTACCTTACACCTTCGGGTAGGTTGGACAGTTTGTTTCTAAAGAAAGTTCTGTTCCGTAGACGATATGTGTGCTTTAGCCTTCTAAATCCATGGAATGTTCGGGGGGCCTGCAAAAAGATACGAAACCCCCATATCCGCCCCAGGGGGAGGAAATAAAAAATTCTGCTTCATTAATTTATGTTCCGTGATCGGTACTATAAGTGTTGTTGTTGTTGAGACCCAGACCATCCGACCTACCAGAAAGGTGTAAGGTAACTGTTTGGACGGCCGGGAAGTGCCACCCAATTTAGATCGGAACCCAGTGGGGGAGGCATCCACAGGGACCGTACCCTCCTTCCCCTACCACCAACCTCTCGGAAGGGGTACTATAAGTGTCGAAAGCCCAGACCATCCGACTCGTCCGTAGACTTAGAGCAGCAGTTTGGATGGCCGGAACTATAAGTGTGTAGCAACTCAGTCTGTTAAATCAACTGGAGGCGTCTAGAACGCATATAAAGTGTTTTCAAAAAATCCAATTTTTTCGCTCGTGCAGAGTGAAGCGAAAATTCAGCTTCGTCAGTTGATGTCCTTTTTGAGCAAAAATGTAGACTTTCGTTTCAGCACGGGGTGGGGGGAGTGCACATTAGACAATAAAATAAATTTTCAGAATTCGTAACTCTCCTTTATGAAATTAAAAATCAGGGGAACTTAGAATTTAACATATCCCTCCCATATTTTGTGACTGATATGTACTTAAAAATTGTTGTAAATTTAATACACAGTAGGTGAAGTGTGGAAAATAGTACACAAATAAGAGGGCACACAGCTGAAATCTAGTAGTTGTAAATATATATATGGGATACCTATTCACTTCAACGTTTGCTCATTCTCTTGGTTTATTAGCTGAGAAAACCAATTAAAACTAAATTTTAAATTATGGCTAATTTTTCAATATTCGTTCGTTCGTTACTAATTCCTCCGTGGTGAAGGGGCGCCTACGTACCACGTCCTCAAGACCCCCCTGGGTATCCCATGGCAAAGGGGAGAAGAACTGCAGCTCCACTTTAATAGAGGCTCCCCGAAGGGCGGAAGTCTAACTTGGCCTCGGAATGACAACGTACATGCCCTCTGGCGGAATTCGAACCCACAACCCGGCAATCCAGCGATCAGACGGAAACGCATGACCCTGGCCGCTCGACCACCGGATCGGCATTTTACAATATAAATTATATAATTAAAACATAAACCATTTAAGGGTTTCATGGTACGACAATTTATCAATTCTGTAGCTGTCTGGACTTCCTTATCAAATTGTTATTTCGTTACAATATGATCGTACAAAATATCGGGTTCACCTTCGAAATTGACAGACGTTGGCACTTTGCAGTTTTTTGAGTAATCCTGAACACCGGAAGATTACATTTCACTCTCTGTTTTGATGGTACACTTCAGAATATTAAATTTATGTTTTCATATAAAGGTGTTGCAAATAGTGCTACACCTTAACGTCAAAATTTCAACGACTATATGCCAAATTTAAAATCACTTAAAACATTTCTTTCAACACACAATGCGCTATTTAAAATCATTTGAATTATTGACCAACTGCTTACCACTGGAATTTTTACTTTCCTTATATACATAATGTATAAGGAAAGTATTGTGAAGGCGTCGAAAATTCGAATTCAAATTTTCGACTGGGGAGTACGTTTCAAGCATCCCTGATCACGAATCGCATATTTTTAAAATGATGTCTGTATGTGTGTGTGTGTGTGAAAGTATGTTCGCGCGCGCGTGTGTGTGTGTGTGTCAGTGAGTCTGTGGAGACGATATATCACGAACGAATGGAGCGATACGAATGCATTTTTTTACAAAAATCACAATCCATGAATACTGGAAGCCTATTGTTTAAAACACAATTGAATGTTCAGAACGCCCCTAAATTTTCGAGTGGAATTTTGAAAAAAACTTCAGAAGATCAAAGCCTTTAATATAGTTACGCAAATAGATATTTCGTATGTATTTTTTCCTTAGAAAACGATTGACATAAACTTTAGAACGCTAGCATGAACCGTTTTCGAGATATTGCACATTTTTAAAATAAATTTATCAATAAATCCCATAATTTAAAAAAATATATTAACTGTTAAGAAACATGTTCACTTTTCGTATGTAATATCACGCGATAAATTTGGTGGTATCATTCTCGTGGATCTAACTCGTTCCATTGTCGAGAAAAGATACTTTGAGTAATACTTTTGTATTTGAACGCCAATAGTCATTTATCCGATATAAGAATAACTCATTTCTCCGTCCATAACGCTTGGCGAGATTTTGCCGACGAATTTAGCGGTATGCCGACATTTTTAAATGTTGCCAAATTAACGAAAAGCTCGCCAAATGGATAAAAATGACTCTAAATCAATAAAAATGACAATTAATTGAAGAAAATTCATTATCTTGGATATAATATAAGTATCTACTATAAGAATAACATTTTTTAAAACTGTAAATGTAGTAAATTCATTGCATTGTATAAGGAAAGTCATGGGCTGCCCACATCAGATTTTTTACTTATGTTTTCTTATCATTTTATTGCAATATTCTGAATCTCAATGTCAAATTTGAAGACAATAGCAACAGTGTTATCGATATTCCATTTAAATTTTTAATTTTCCTTATTTATTTACTATCTGCTTCCCACCGAAATATTAAATTTATGCATTCGTATAAGTTTACTGTGATTGAGACTGTATTCTACACGCCCATGTCAGTTTCGAAGACAATCGCAACATTTCATTTGAAAATCACACATTTTTAAAACTTATTTAGTATTTGATTTCCTATTTCCTCCTCGAAATTCTAATTTGGGGATTTGTGTAATTTTGTTGTATTAGAATCAATAATCTAATATCTATATTTCACTAGTATACACATGTTCTTCGGAAATATTTATATACAAATACACGCATACACAGATGAATACTTTTCCAAATTCTAAATATATTCAAAATGTCTGCAGGAAACCTTAAAGTAAAATTTTCCATCAATATCTTGGATGATAATCTTAAATAAAATAATAATTATTTATATATAATACTATAAAACGCAATAAAGGATTGTGAGACTACGATACATTTAAGCCGTGTAATTTATAAAGATATGTGATTGCTGACAAGCATACAACGGGCCCAGACTGATAGACGGCAATTTACAGCAGCCCTCACCCTAGAGGTCAGAGAAGCCATAAATAAGGGGGATTCAAGTAAAGGTGTGGTCGAGCCGGAAAAGTTACTAAAGGCTAAAGATGAAGCCATGAGATTGGTTTAACCGGTGGGTTTAACCAAGCTTTAACCGATGAGGAAGTGTTGCCGCATTGCCCTGAGGTCAACAAATGATCGCCGAAGAGGCGTATTTAGACTTCAGGCAAAAAGAGGTGGCAACAGGCAAAAGTCAGTAGAATATATTGCATTAGGTTTTACACAGATGCATAAAGAAGGTGCATCAGAATAGTGGATAATATTCAATAAGTTAATCTGATAGTGCAGTCATATTAGGATATGCAGTAAATGACTCATACAGTGCAGTAATGGTGCAGTTAGCTGTATAATGTCGGGATTCGAAACACCGCATCGCTTTTGTATTAAGTGCATAAACTCATAATGTATTTTGAAGTCATCTAATTTATTAAAAGTTTTAAATTATTTAATTCTGGTTGAAACCTCCTCTTGTCATTTATTTATCTAATTGATATAAGTTAGAACATTTTAATTCTGTAAGCCACAATCTAAATCCATTTTTAAAAGTATTATTTTGAACGTGCGGGCATTCGAAGTTCCTTTTCTTCCGCTGAGTTCGAGGTCATCGTTTTGGCTGATGTAATTAAATGCTGGATTTTTGTCTGTGTTCAATGTATATGTTTCTGCTGGGGAAAAGGATATGTAGAGGTGGTGTATTTGAGTCGCGACTTGCGAAAGGGTTTTTCCCCTTTCTGGCGCCACCTGGAGGTATCTGGTATTGATATCGTGAGAAGAATTTTGATGGTTTGGATTTAAAATGACAGCTCTCACTGCGTCCGGGAGGTGGACATAAAACGCGGGATGCCATTTTTCCGGGCGCAATTCCCCATTTGTCCGCTTGACTACTCTACGGCAGTTCGGGCTTCGGTCCAATAATTCCGCCTCTCACGAAGGACTCGGGAACTTGGCCGCCAGTGCCAGTTCTTTGAGATCCGCGAGAGATTGTTGTCTGAGGAAATGTGGACATGAGACGTCCGGATAATCCGAGGTCCAACCGGATTGAAGATTATTATCTTCACTGCTTTCGGCTGACCCGAGGCCCATGCCGGATCCGACTCCGTGCCTGACGAAGCCGAGTTCAGCTGACTGATTGTTTCCATATGGAGAGAGACCATGAGCGACGAGACTGTTCGAACCATGTGACCGTATGGCACCGCTGGTGTGCCGGACCAGAATCAGAATTTATATGGAGCGAGTGTTACTAGCTAGGATTTCCGATCTCCACTGGTCTGTCCGATCTCCACTGGTCTGTCCGAACTCCACTGGTCTGTTTCCACCTGTTCACTGGTCTGTTTTGTTTCTGACCCCTTCGTCAACGTGGATAGAGGTAAGCCTTTGGATTCTAACTTCGATGCGAACTCTGCGGTTCGTTCCCCGGAAATCTCATAATGTAATTTTACCATCTGGTGAAGACTCAAGAATAGCGAGCCAAAATGCATCAAACGCCGGCTCGCAAGTTTTATTACATTTGTTTATTTAATTATTTAAAGAACAGAAATTGATTATCTATAATGTTATATAATCGAAATTCGAAATTCTATTTCGAAGGTACTTCGAATGCTCGCCCGCGTTCATTTGACCATAGCTTTTATAAAGTTTATAATTAATTTATAAAGTGTATAATTATTTAATATTTTGCCACTCTGATTTATTATATTTGATTTTTGCGGCTCTGAAGCCTGTGGCATTTTAGATAAGGTCTTTTGCGCCTGGATCCAGTGGCGTGCTGATAAAGATTCAGCTCATATGTTTTGATAAGTCCATACAGAACTTTAATAAATGATGATTTACTTTAACTTCTAAATTCTTATGTATTTATTTTATTTTTCTTCGATTTTGTTTTATTTAATATGTTTGCTGGAGATGAAGACGTTCCTTTCAAGGTAAGGGTGTTAGATTGAAATGTTTTTTATGTTTTGGTTCTTCTGTGTTTTCGGGAAGGTCAACTTGGAGATTTACATCTCCGGACAGGAGGGTAAACCTAAGGGGTTATTTTGGTGGCCTATTCGATCATTGGTTTTGTTATGGTACTGGTGCTTAGGTCTTCTAAATTCCGAATTTAAGGAGGTCACGTCCAGCGCTTTTACAGCAGTCAGACAATAGTCTGTATACACATAAACCCTTTGTAGCAGTAGTGACTTTATAAAATTGAGGAAATGATCGCCGAGGAAGCATGTGTGGACAAATAATCCAAAATTTACAAAATAACGAGTTTATGTTTACGTGCAATGCCAAAATGCAACTATGAATGATATACAAACGTCCAAAGACAAAGTAGGAAGTATATACTTATCAAATATTACAAAAGGTCATAATAATAATAATTTAGGAAATTGATACACCTGGTCTCACATACTCAATCTCATCCTTAAGTATATAAGTATAATTATTGTAATGTAATAATGTTTATAATGTTCTTAATAAATAATGTTGTTTTAAAAAGTTTTAAATGGGTGAAGACAATTCTGTAGAATGTATGTCTATTTTATCCCAGGAACTCAAACAAAGAAATTATGGTGGGTTTTTGTGCAACACGATTGAATGTATACGACTTGATAATTCGATCATGTTAATTATGTTTAATTTTAAATGTGTGCTTTCCACTTTAAAATGTGTACCACATTTAGCTTTTGTGACACTTTAGTGCGAGTTCAAATTTTAAATGAAAAATTTAATAAATACTACTAGTGTTGATAAAAATAAAGTGAATAAATGATTAATTTTAATCAAGAAGCGTAGGATGACCAGTTGATAATTATGATAATTTCAAATATGCACATTCACTAAATGTTTAATGAAGTAATATGAGAATAATGAAGTAAAATTGAAAATAATTTGTTTGAAGAAGTAATAATTAAGAATATTTGCATTTAGGAGTGTTTGATGTGTGATATTTTGAAATGTATGTTATATGCTGTTAATTTTAGTTATAATTTTGGAAGGGATAATATTGCTTTTAAATGCCGCCGAGAAGTAATAGTAGACGAAAAAAAGTCACCACAAAGATTGCAATTAGGTATTGTTGAAAATCCAAGGGTAAAAATGGATAATTTCGGATTGATAAATGTATTGTCAGTTTTTAATGGGTTTAAAGACGAGAATATAGAATTTTTATCGATCAATTTGAGAGCGTTTCAAAGATGGCAGATTAGTCAGAAGAAAATAAAGCGGTAATTTTAAAAAACAGTCTAAAAGAAAAGGCACACTTATTTTTAACACAGAAAACTGAACTGCAAAAAGCAGATAAACTATTAAACTTTTATAGTCAAATTAAATAAATGTTTTTTCTTAACCAGTTATTTATTTTTAACTAACATTCCGCAGAAATTAATATACATCAAAACCAATAGTTTTTAACGTGCATATTAATGCATATTAGTATGAATATTAAATTTTGATTGAGTTGTCTCAGTATGATAGATCTAACGTAAAATATATTAAAAGTCGGGATCTTTTATCACCCTACATTTATCCAGTTATTTTTTATAATCGAACAATAAATGCAAATCACTCTACTTGTGAGGTTTATGTTTTGCCGTACTGCAGGATTACTGGAATCTCAGCCTATTTTCATGAATTAGCATATCTAACTTTCATAGTGTTGTGTGAGCAACTTAAATTATCTTATACACTATAAAATATATATAATTTTGCGTCATTACCCTTATTAAGTTAATCTACTAACTAACATTGGTTTGAATTAACGCTATTTATTCAACTGAAAATTTACCAGAACTCATCATTTAAATTTTCTCATGACTGTTTTATTTGTTTCAAGGAAGACTGGAAGATGAAAAATAGGAACGCTATTTATTTAAAAGCTCTGAATTTAAAGAGTAATATTTTAAAATTTAGACAGAAATTAGTCCTGATCTTCCATCATATGTCTAATCAAGGAAACTGGTCTCTAAATGAAATTTCTCCGGCTATTTTCTAATAAGGCTCTGTATGAATAAAGGGCCTTTGTAATAATTCCTTCGCCATTTGAATTTTGTGATTAAAGAGTTGTTGTAATTTACTTAGTTATTTATGCTATACATACAAGATCTTTATAACTAGCTCGGAAGTATAAATTTAAAAACAATTATTGGTAAATATTTAATAAATATAACATTTATATAATGAATGATAAATGCATATGTGTTATGTAATATTGAACAATTTTCTCCGTTTAAAGACTGTAATTGACGTAAACATTGCAAAACCCACATAATTGCAAATATAATATCATTTATTTAATAATATATTTCAAGTTAGCACTATTTTTATTTCGTTTTTTATTATGTTACATATTAGGGGATCCAAAATATTGAAAATGTACCTTATCCAGAGGTACCTCTGTTGCAATGACTTACTTCTAAGCACTTTAAATTTCTCTTAACACTTCTTTGCACTTTAAATTTAACTCATTTATATATAGATGTTTGTGGGAGGGTATCAACAAGATACAATCATTCAATATGTTACGATGACCAATCAAGTTTCCACGATTATTTTAAAAAGTAGAAACTACCTATATGATAAATATCTAACTTGTTTCTTTTTCCTGACCCTATAGAACATTGGCACCTATAATATTGAATATATGCATACTTCCAGTATTGATTACTGCGCAGAACCTAACTGGGTTGGATTTTTGATTTCTTTATCCATGCCCCTTTTGGTTTTAGAAGACCGAATCTTTGTATACGTATACTATCAACCACAGTACAGGACCTAGGCGTCAAATTTTCGATTTTCCCCTTGGATTGAACAAAATTGGGATTCAGAAAATCTTCTCAAACCCCTTGAAGACTTCCTTCCTTCTCGGTGACTTAGAAAGCTGGAACTTTACATACTTATAACATCGATTACGGAGCAGAACCTGACTGAGTCAATTTATGATTAATACAAATATTTTTGTTAATATATTGGTAAACTAAGAGTATATTAAGACAAAGTTCGAAATATTTTATGGATGTTAGTTTTTTTGCCTTTGATTCGCGGATTGAATAAAAGAAATATTAATAAATTAATAATGATGTTGTCCGAAAACGATTGCTTCTCTCGAGAAATTATGGTGCTTTTAACAACACATTCAATAGCCGTTTTCGAAATCGAAATAAACGTCAAATTCTCCACATCAAATATCTAATTTACATTGAAAATAAGCAATTCAAAAGATACTATTAGTTCACTTCAGTTCAAAGAAGTGTTAGCTAATATATTTCACTCCACTTCTTCCATCCAGCAAAAAGAAACATTATTTTCAACTGAGAGAAATAGATATGTAGAGGTTTCACTTTAGTTTGTTAATGTTACAGTAGCAGACGGAAATGAAGGTAGCTGGTGGCAACTTCAGTAGTTCAATTTTTAACATTGCAATATAATCAGTTCTATTTAACGTAGCAATATCAATTTGGTGTCATTGGTATCAGAAAATTATGAATTTTTTTTAAACAGTAAAAAAAATTGAGAAAATTTCGGTATTTTTGGGGTGTACCATACCCCCCTAATCGGAAATTTTTATGAACACACTAATTTTTTATCACGCATTGAATAATAATATTTCATAAAAAAATCTTAAGAAAAATATATAACCACAAATTAATACAATAATGCAGCATATAGCCATTTCCAGGATACGCTGGATCACATTTGTCAATACAAGTGAACCAACAAACCCAAAGTCCAAAAAAAGAATGAGCTCAAATAGAAGAAACAGAGGCGGTTATATACCAAAGACCTAAATTAAAAGCTCACATAACAAAGCTTACTTGAATTCTTGAATTTTCATGGGAAGTTAGACTGACCATAAATGTTTACGAAAAATAGAAATTTACCATCATTGTGGATGGCCAGGGCATTCAAAAACACAAAACGATTGTTCTTTTCCATTTCATAGATAAACTGAATGCAATGATCAATGGAATTAAAGGTATCCCAAATACCATCAATATCCTTAGAAGTGTGATCCAGAAGAGCAAAACTGTCAGCATAACGAGTATAAAAAACAAACTGGTTAATTTCAAAAAGCTTAACTTCAAGTTAATGCATGTAAATGTCACTGAGAATAGGACTGAGTGGATTACCCATAGCCAAGGCATCAGATATACTGTAGAATTTATTATGAAAGACAAAAGAATTTTGAGATGAACAAGGGGATGGTATGGTGATATACAACTGAAAAACGGAATATCGCTTCATCTCCCTGCAAGATTACGAAAAGTTTCAACAGAATATCAATTCAACTTATTTATTAAACGTGTTCTTCAACTTAAAGGACTACACATAATACAACATAAAATACACTTCAATCTACCTAATATTAACATTCGAACACTATTCAATATGCTTTCATTTAACATATAAATACTACACAATGATTTTATAAACAATATAATTTTATACGACTGAATACTGCCTGGATCCGTACATATTAATTACAATGATTACTTATCTTAACTTAGACGAGCAGACCTATATAATCTAAATTGCGTATCTACTCTAATGCTATACGGCAAATACTCAACGGAGTAAACAGCAATGAACAGTAGTGCCAATAGAGAGAGTGTGATTCTTGAAATAGGGTTGAGTGGATTAAGAATATAAATTAAAATCATAATGGGAAAATTAGCTCAAAACGGAGCACAATATTAGAATCCTCACAATATTTCTGAGATTTCTCTTTCTTTGAACATTCCAGATATTCTAGTCCCCTAGCTTTCTTTTTCTCTTTTCCTACAATTTTCATCTCACAAGTATTATTTTCTACCTATAATATAGTATATATTTCCACGTAACTTAATTAATACACTTTAAGTATCAAAATGATGTTTACCTTATCTTTTTATTTAATACATAGAATATATTTTATTAAAACTCAACAATTTCTCTTGACTTGTCACTTTTATTAAAACTTAAATATATTTACATTGCAAAATTCATTATAGATATTAATTAACAAGTAGTTTACCATTTTAATGTTTTTTTAAAATATAATCATTATAGGTTTAATTAAAGATGTTGCAAATAAATGGTATTGCATTAAATTATATATATATATATATATATTAACGATTTTTAACTGATATACAACTTTACCCATATAGAATTCTAATCACCAAACCAAGAGGGTATAAAATAATTTTGAGCATCTGGTCAGAAGTTACTTGCAGACATAGTGTACTGCAAGTTTTCTTGTAACTAAATAAACATAAAATAGCATTTCTAAAGCCCTCCAAAATGATCGCTTCTTTAGCAGGATGACTGCATGAGACCTAAAATATCACAAATTCCATCTGTCTAATTTCACCACAGATGCTATTTAAAATAAATTTGACACAAACATCGGATTATTTTATAATTTAAAAAAGTTTAAGAGTTGTTTTAAAATTTAGCAAAGTGTAACGTTTAGAGTTTACAATATGGTGCACTATAATTAAATCCAATTTTCAATATGCCCTAGCAACACAATATTTAAATTAAATCATTACAATTATTGTGTGTATTCTCTTGATCTCTCCATTTGTTCTTTGCAAGCATAAGGGGAGCTGACAAACAACTGTATGTTAACAGAATGTTTGTAAATTCCATTCGGAACAGAGTGATGCCAATTTGCAATTACGAAATCGACATTAGCTTACAATTTAGTTTCACTTCTCTTCTGTTAAGCTCTCTTGCCTAAATATGTGTCTTAACACAGTTGACAAGTTACCCGAGTGTAACAGGACGTTTTAAGTGCAGAAATCCATTGTCGGATTTCTCAGATGTGAAATTTAAAATGACGTTGGATTTATAAATTCATATGTAACACGTTAATAAGCTGGTCCATATTAACTATTAGCGTGCACGATATTACATATATATATATATATATATATATATATATTAAATATATATATATATATATATATATATATATATATATATATATATATATATATATATATATATATATATTGCATTGTCATTCACATTCTTATACTACGCTGTTTAGTTTATCTAACTTTTCATTTATGAACTATCCTTATTCCTAATTCCTTTTATATGCTTCGTATTAAAGAAACATTCTATTTGCTATCTATTCAAATTTATGCTGCATTTGCGCTAAATTTAGTAATATAATTTATTTTAATTTTTTATTATGTATTACTATCTCTACTTTCTTCCAATGTTAATTGTAGTTTATTGTGGCTCATTCTCCTATTTTATTCTTTTCTTTTATTTGCATAGGTTACTTATTATATTTTTGCTTAAAGTGTTATTAATTATTGTCTTCCTTTCTGTTTTATTATTTGGTAAATATTTGTATTGCAATTATTCTTTAGCTATTAGTAATTTAATATTAGAATTTTCTTAATCTAGTGCTGCCATCTATCGTTTTTAAATCTTACTGCAAATTTTCTTTACTATTAGTAATTACATATTAGAAGTATCTCATTCTAGTGCTGCCTTCTATCGTTATTATTTCTTACTAATTTATTGGTTTTGTGATTTTATGATTAGGTAACTGCCTTTGGGATTTTTGTATTGTGTTATAGATACCTTTTATAAACTGTACTTTTTAGTACAATCTTTTTATTACTTTTTTGGACAGGATTCTATGTGAATTCAAGATTTACACAGTATATTTTATTATACCTTGTGTTTTAATTAATCTAGTTTAGAATTGATTATATTTATATTGTTAATCATTTCTTTTGATCTTGGAATATCCTACTTATTACATTTTATTAGGTTTTACATGGACTTAGTTGTATATATTTATATATAAGCAATTATTTTATTTTTATTTATATTATTTATATGTGTTAATGCCATACTCTTTATATTACTTTAACTATTATGAATTATACATCTTATTTGATTTAGTGACTGGCAAATATATTTATTCTTGTTATTATATAATTTGATAAATATTGCCCGGTATTTTCAATTTTGTTGGGAATTGTTTAGACCGTTATCATTTTACCAACAGTGTGCCATGGATTGTTTTGGATATAATAATTGCCCAGCTAAAAATTATAACTTCAATAAATGTAAGAATAAAAATTGTGAAACCTGCCCATTTGCTTCTAACTCACAAATTACTAATCTACATAGTCATAAGACTTTCTATAAAATTTTTAATTGCATCTACAAATTATCTTGTAATATATGTAATATATATTATATAGGACAGACCAGTAATCCTATTCATCTACGTATGAATGTACATAGAGATCATGTTAAAAAATATATCCACAATAATAATTTTCTTCCTACTTCTAATAAAATCGAATATAAACACTTTGCTCATCCTGGTTTTGAAAATATAACTATACATATTTTGGACATTAATACAAATACTGCTGATAGATTATTCTTTGAAAACTTCTATATTAAATCACAATGTACTCTGTTTTCATATGGATTAAATCAATTATATCTCAATGGCAATATTGTTAAGAATAATTTTGTAGATAATAAATATTCTATTTTTAATCACCTTTTTTTTAAACCTCTTTTACATAATAGTAAATTGGCTAAACTCAAAAGATTTAAACGCGGTAAAGGAAGCTCCTCCCAATATGATTTTAAAGCGGAGATTAAAAGTATGCATCAACAATTCAATAACACATATCAATGGAAATTTATTAAATCATGGGTATTTGCAGTTAAGAAAAAACAATTAAACACAGTTTATGCTATTTTCTTAAAGTTAAATCTTACTAATGAACATTTTAATCATATTTTCTATGATTTGCTCATTACTAGATCAAAATATTTAAAAATAAAACTTAATCAATTTCATAATAATATTTAATTACAATGCAATTACAATGCCATTTTTAATTACAATGCAATTTCAAAATCTCTCTCAGTCGACATAGATTCCTCTACAAATTTAGATGGTGAATGTATTTGTAGTGTTGATAATTATGCTGAATTTATAAATCCACACTTGGGTCATATAGTTACTGGAGACTTAGCCATTGTAAAAGATAAATCTTTAAGAACTATAATGTCATTTGGCACTAAATTCAGGTTACCTTCATGTAATAATTCTAAACAAGTGTTAAAGTCAATCAATCTGGACCTTGATAAATTTGTTTATGGATTAGCTTCTAAATATGCTCAGCCTTTAGAATCATTTAATATGTGGAAATTTACTATTTTAAGATCTATTAAAAATACCATTTGTAGTATTAATTTATCTAGATCTATATATAATATGGATAATATAAAGCACTCTGTTAATGATTTACATAGATCTTTTGTTATTACTTATGTAGATAAAGCCTCTAATAATTATGCTATTATTTGTAAAAAATTCTATAATCAATATCTGCTAGATTATTTAAAAAATAATAGTCTATTTAAATTGATTCACACTCTCTTAATAGTATCAAATTGAAAATTATCAATATGTAGAGTGATTTAGATATTAATAATAAATTTTTGACATTTCCATATATTGTGCTTATACCTAAATTTCATAAAAATCCTATTAAATTTAGAACTGTTACTAGTGGTCATAATTCATACTCTACTACTGCTAGTAAATTATTACTAAATTATTTAAATGTACTAAATAGCAATTAACGAGATTCTGGTGATAGCTGCATTATTCTAAATAACAGTAAGGAATTAAAAAATAAATTAAAAACGCTTGGTAAAATAATAGGATTTCAAACTTTTGATTTTAAAGATCTATTTAATAATATTAAGATCACTGATCTATATGATGTCATTTTAGCTTTATATAATGCTTATATTACTAATCATTCTAATCTTACTAAATTTACCAATTTTCCTAAGCTTCTCCATTTTGTTCTTTTCAATAATTATATCTTTCAAGGTAATAAATTATACAAGTCTCAGGTGTTCCACAAGGTGGCTGTAGTAGCAGTATGTTAGCTAATTTATACCTATATCAATATGAAAAATTCTTTACTTCAACTGATTATAAAATTTATAGATATGTAGATGATCTGATTTGTCTTGTATTTACTGATAACTATGTCATAGATATAGATTTCTATCCGGATAATTTGGAATTAATACCTAATGAAATTTCTATTAGTAATAATATTTATTATTTGGATTTAAATCTAATTATAGAACCTGCTCTTGGGATAGTTACTAAATTATATGATAGAAAAGATTTTTTTTAATTTAATATTAATAAATTATTACCATTTATTTCCTGCAATTCGATTCAATTGTTTAGAAATATTATACTTAATCAACTTTTTAGAATTTATAGATTATCAGATAAAAAATTTCATGCTTTGCACATTAATAACCTCAAAATTACCAGTAAAATGTATCAATATCCTGCATATTTAGTAAATAGTATAGTTAATAAATTTCGATTAGCCTAAAATTCTCATATTCTCCCCTTATTATCTTATTTTAGCCGTACTTCTTCATTCTCTTGAAATTATATTTTCATCTTTTTATCTTGAAGCTTTAACTGTTGAATAACTCATTTTATTTCATTTTATTGCTTTTGCGCAGTACAGTTTTTATTACTCTCTTTGGCAACAGCAAATCACATCTTTTCATTTTGGCATATGGTAACATTGGTCCAGTCATATTTTGCTCGTCATGGTTGCGCTGAAGAGGTGTGTTTTGAGGTATTATGTTTCCTTTATTGTTCCAATCTATATGCTTGTCGTCCATATAACACAAGTTTATAGATAAAATCTATATTGTGTTTCAGAAACAAGCATTTTTGTGTTCATTTCGAAGGGATATATGGACCCGAAGAGAATTTTTTCGAAATGAACTTATCGTAAGCCTAAATCTCCTCCATGTGCAAGCTTTTTTGCTTAATTTTTTTTTTTTTCTTATTTGCATTCCTCATTTTTGAAATTTGTTGATTGTCTTTGTCTTTATGACTTGCATTATGCTTTATTATTTCCTCTTTTTGTCTTAATTTCTTTTATTTCTTTGTATTTTGTAGAAAATTTTGGAATAGTGTATTATGAGTTACTACATACATTCTAACTTTGGATTTAATAATTTATATTTATATATATATATATTTTTATATATATATATATATATGTATATATATATATATATATATATATATATATATATATATATATATATATTTATATATATATATATATATATATATATATATATATATGCATAATACCGTCGTTGCTCTTTATTAATTTTATTTGTAAATAATTGAACCAAGAAATATTCTTCCACTGCAAGATTAATCATGATCTTTAATTAAACAATGACGACTATATTGACCCTTTTCCGAGTTTGAGTCTTTAAAGTAATTTGTTTTAAACATGCATTTATATGATACTGCATTTCATCCATATTTACGGTTTACTTAATGCACCCTTTGCTTTAATTTAACGGGAAATTTATGGATGAAATTAACCTGATCACAGGGTAATTTCATAAATGGAATTTAAATGGATTTTGTTTCGAAATTCTGCTTCCTAAAGTGACATTTCCAGATCCAATATAAGTATTGCAATCAATATAAATATTGCATTCTATATAAGTATTCAATATAAGTAATATCGAAAGAGTTAGTTGTCTCGTAGGATGGAGATATTCAGTTCAGTTGTAGGAATCGGAAAGTTTTCATGCCAAGTTATGCACCCAATATAAACACTTTCTTCGTGAATAGCTGAAAATTTTAGATTGGACAAAATCGGATTGCTTTGGCTCTCTAAGGTCCTTGTTAAGCATATCAGAGATACGCACACCGGTAAATCACAGTCTAAAGAGCCAAACAAACGACTCTGTCAATGTATAAATACATTCATATATTTTTCTTTACCAAGAGGATGTTCTCCCGCTAACCACTTGTGTCATTTTTAACACTTTACAACATGGTTCAAAAGTGTTTATGACTTTGTTCATTCTGTCTGTCTGTCTGTCTGTCCGTTAGCACGATAACTGCCGTAGAAATGACTTTCTCAAAATGAAATGTTAGTATGTTTTTCAGACAGTCTGTGGGACCTATGGGAATATAAATGAATAATATCACCCAATTAGTTTTTTATTGAACCCAGGCTGAAAAAATGAAATACATTGAACCCTATGGGACCTAATTTTTCAAACATTTTTTAAGCAAGTTTAAAATTCACAAATTGCTTCGAAATTTTTAGAAAATATTCACATTATCCCATAAAATATATAAAAAAATTTCAGTAAAATATGTTAAGTAGTTTTTTAATTAAAATTTATTTAATATAGGGAAAAAAGCAAATTCATTTAAATTTTGATTTTTGGGATATCCTCCAGAAAGAAAAAATAGATATATTCTATAATAAATATTTTTCCAAGAGTTTAATCATTTTGCATATGAGAGAGGCTTCACATTTTAAAATAAATTTGGTAGAAAACAATTTTTCAATTTTTTTTTTAATTTTATAAAACTCTTCACGATATACTTATTTGATGGAATTTTAAATGTACATTCCTACGTCCTAGAGAGTTAAAATTTGGTACACAGCTTAAATTTGTTGAACATTTTATTCTACAAAAATTTGGTGGATCTTTAAATATATATCATACATTTTTTTTCGAAATGACCTGCAAATAATGCCCGTTCACTTCTATAAATCATTGTTGTAATATTGTTAAAAATTCTGATGTGGGCAGTACATGTCTTGCCCTGCAGACTCATATTCACGTTATCTCTATTTCTTCAATAATAATTTGAGTTTATCTGCACAAAATAACAGTCATAAGTATTTCAAATGACATTGAATTTGCACGTAAAACTTAAATTTGGTTCTCATTTGATAGCTGGACTTATTGTCAAAGGTGGCGTATCGAAAACGAGAAAAAACTAGGATATCTCAAGAACGGCTAGTCCTAGAGTAATGGGGTTAGTCTTATTCTTTTTGGTGTCAAAAATCACGTATAAAATAGGAATTTATTTGATATTATTGAGCACACGTAGTCTTTTTAACGATTTTTGCGGGCCATTTCGCAAAAATAGCCCGTTCCTTTTTCCCGAATCGTACTAGAATAACCTACATATGATTTATATACCAAATTTGGTTAAATTTATTATATAAATCACTTGTAGGTTATTGAAATATTATACACCAAATTTTGTCAAATTTGTTCCATTAGTTTTTAGTTAGAGTGGATAAAGGCAATTTCTGCCGGCCATTTCGCAAAGAAGGCAGATTCTTTTATTACGAAGCGTACTATAATGTAGTGAACATCGGGATTTCACACAACAAACATACCTACCAAATTTTATGAAACTCGGGCCATTAGTTTTTCAATTAGAGTGGATGTAATATCCTCACAGACACACAGAAACATACACAGATACACCCTTACACACACAGACGTCTTCCTAAAAATAGTTTTTTCGTGTTCTAGAAGTCCCAAAATGGGTAGATCCTTTGAAAATTCGAGTTCCGATCTTCGGCACGATTCCAATACTTTGAATACATACACACACACACACATATATTATCTGTGTATCTGTGTATTATCTGTATATCTAAATTCCGTGCCTATGCAATTACAATAGTTGTGATTTTAAATGATCCCTAAACTTTTATTATTTCTTCAACGAAGCCTAGTTTTAACATATGCAGAATGCACATATCTCAAGGGATTGTAAGGTGAGTTACATAAGAATTGCTGAATTTTTTTCACACAAAATTATTTAGCACTGGAGTCTGGAATACAAGTTATGTGAATGAAATATTCATTGATTTTGCATAGAGAATCAGATGATTTATATTTTGATACAGTTTTAAATATTTAAGTATAATAGATTACTGTAGTACTGTGATAATGTAAAATATATCACCACTGAATGTATCACATTTTAGAAATTTTTAAATGAAATTGCATTTCAGTTGGAAAGTGTTTCATAATCAATGCTTATGCATGATTGATCTTTCTTGTTTAAATTTTAACCTATGAAAAACTGTCCGCAATACTTAGCACATTACATTTTTAGACTTTTTTTCTAGCTATTTTACTAATCTCACAGATGCTGAAAAATATAGGTTTGTGCACTTTAATAAAATCAGTAAATTAGTTAGAAATAGGTTTATACGTATCAAATAGTAATGCTTTCATTTTACAAAATATTAAATATATTTCTAATTATCTTATCGATTTAAAAAAAAATAGCCCAGAACTTTTTAATATCAACATCTATGCTTAGCGTAAAACAGCAGGAAACAATTATAAATACTAAACTAAATAGAAGTTGAGGACTGATTTCCATAGGTTGACACGGGGAAATGAAATAAAAGGCTAGAGCAAAAATATCCTCTTAAGAATTTTCTTGACTGCTACATCATTGGATGACGTCATTTAACAACGGCAGTAGAATCACCGTAAATGTAAATGACCCCGTAATATATTACTATTATGAATCCATTATCATTTATACATACCTTGATTCAATTTGCAATTTTGATCCTGTTCAGATTCTCACTTATGCTTGGCGTCTCGTTCTCGACTCACTGCGTGTTAAACCATTGTATACTTTTCTGTATATATATAGTACTTCTGCCTTTACTACTGACGACACTTCTATTGGTTACCCTGTATTTTATGATATCTTATCATTTATGTAATTATATTTTGTTTTCAAATATATTGATTTTAAAATGATAAATATGCAAATCTTGTCCCGTGGTTACGGCCTGTATATTAGAGATCATGTCTATGACGTGCAATTTACTTTGCCACTGATAAAGATACGTAATAATGTCAGAAAGCGCTCTGGTTGTGTAATTTTATGTACGTCATTAATGGTGTTTCCATTAACTCTAGAACAACGGAAGTAGTCATTTTGACCGTTTCCGGCGTTCTTGAGTTTCGTCGTCTTTGAAAAAAGATTCCTCCAAAACGGCTAATCCCAGTCCATTGAAATTTTATGACTTTTCTGATTTTCTTAAAGTTATTGAAAACACAGAAGAAAATTATTATAGGTTTTATGATAAGAGAACAAATCAACGATCTATTTTTTATGGCGATCAGCGATGTTTCTACGGTGGTCAAATTGACCGCTTCCCGTCGTTCTAGGTAGTTCAAAATATCCGTCTTTCTAGGTAGTTCAAAATATTCGTCGTTCTAGGTAGTTCAAAATATCCGTCGTTCTAGGTAGTTCAAAATATCCGTCGTTCTGGGTAGTTCAAAATATCCGCCGTTCTAGGTAGCTCAGAATATCCGTCGTTCTACGTAGTTAAAAAGATCCGTTTTTCAAGGTACTTCAAAATATCTGTTGTTCTAGGTAGTTCAAAATATCCGTCGTTCTAGGTAGTTCAAAATATCCGTCGTTCCAGATAGTTCAAAATATCCGTCGTTCTAGTGTTAAAGACATTTTAAAGACTTATTATTAAAGACGTCGTTCTAGTGTTAAAAACATAACCAACTTAGGTCTTTATTTTTAAAGTTTCTGAAATCACACATCTGCGATTAATATCAAGATATATCCAAATGTGAAATATTTTTGAAATACCATGTATGGTATAGTACTATGAACAATTTTGTAAGATAGAACAATAATATCATTCAAAACGCACTACAGTGTATACGTACGTATTACTCAAATATCAATCAAAAGCAGGCTTTAAATAATAACGGCTTGAAATATAATAAGTTAAAAGTCATTAAAATAAGTATAAAAGTCATTAGAAGCCATTTGAATAAGTTAATGCACCCGAAATCTCAGTGTCCTGAAAACTTTGAAAACTCCACATGAAACTATCATTTAAGTTAAATAATAATTTAATACTAATGGGAGAAAATCCAAAATAGCAAATCTACATTTACTGTAATCCCGCATAATATTTGAAGCACTTTAAAGCCAGAATAAAACCTTTTACACGGAATCTTTAAAGTTTTATGCATATTTGACTATGTACACCCACGCCTTTTAGGAAAGGGCCGACAGATATTTCTTGAAATTTCTATTGAATCTCAGATAAGTAACTATATTTTAATTTACTTATCTCAGATATAAAATTTATTATTATTTTGCTATGAATTGATGAAATTGCGATGTAATTTTTTTGTATACTTGATAGAGAAGCACTTATAAATTCCCTTTATTAATACTGCAAAATATATTTGGCCAATTATGTTATGGTTCTCAGAAACGGTAAAAATTCTTATGTTCGAAAAATATTAATAAGGAAGAACATCATAAATATAAGGCGAATATTAAAAGTTACGGACCTTGTCGAGTGCACTTCGACTGAAATAACTTGCAATTTCGTCCCAGTAGCTAAACGGTAGAGCGTCGGTTGGCCAGTTAGGAGATCCAAGGTTCGATTCCCAGTTGGGAAAACAAGGGTTTTTACAACCTGAAAGAAAAAAATCTGATGTGAGCAGCACATGACTTTCCCTGCAGACTTAAATTCATAATTTCCTTTAATAATTCATTAGATTGTGTTTATATGCACCAAATAACACTAAATTTGCATTTTTAATTCAATTTTTGTTTTCATTTGGTAATTGGACGTTTTTCCGATAGCAGAATAACAAAAATGCAAGAAATCTCAAATATCTTGAGAACGGTTGGTCCTAAAGTATACTGGAGTGTGTTATATTCTTTTCCTCGTCAAAAATTGCGTATAGAACAAGAATTTAATTGATACGTTTCAACAAACGTAGTTTTTTCTTTTTTTAGATTTTGGCGATTTTTGCGGGCCATTTTGTAAAAAAAGGCAGGTTGTTATTTGCGAATCATACCAAAATCGAATCAGCACCAGAGTGTCCCACAAGTAACTTATCTACTAAATATTGTGAAATTTGGTCAATTAGTATTTTAGCTAGGGTGGATACATTAAATTTTTGAGGGTCATTTCGTAAAAAGACGAGTTCTTCTTTTCCGAATCGTACCAAATTCTAATCAGATCCAATAAGTAACTTATCTACCAAATTTTGTGAAATTTGGTAAATTAGCATTTTAGCTAGAGCGGATAAATGAAATTTTTAAGAACCATTTCGCAAAAAAAGGCGGGTTCTGTTTTTACGAATCGTACCAAAAACTAATCAGCACCAGAGTCACATCCAAGTGACTTACCTGCCAAATTTTATGAAATTCGGTCCATTAGTTTTGAGTCAGAATGGATACATACATTCATTGCACAGATACATAGACAGACACACACACAAACGCCACGCTAAAAATAGTTTTTTCGTATTCTAAAGGTCTCCAAACGTGTAGATCCGTCGAAAACTGGAGTTGCGATTTTCGACATGATTTCAATACTTTCCCTATACATTACCATGTACTGTAGGGAAATAGAAATACAATAATGGAAATGAAACTTTGATTATCATCATTCGAAATTAAGCCAGGATTCAGTAGTGCACAGTGTGTATAAAAACGTATAGCCTCGAAGCAACTCCACGGAATACATGGGCTTTTGATCGCTGAACCAATCTATATAGGATTCCCTCAAAAGTCCTTATTTTCCCTTTTAACCCTTTTAATTTTCCCTTTGAAATGTTCTGCAGCCGCAAGATCCACTAATAAAATAGCAACTATACACTATAAATTATATAAAACTGGCAGCGTCTTTAGCGGCGAATTGACGAAATTAGAATCTCGAAAATGAAGCAAGATAGGAGAAAATTTCTAATTGCAAAGTTGTAAAGTGGTTCCTATTTAGTATTAAAAGATGTGCCGTTTCTATATCATTCACTGTATTGTCAGCTAACTTTTGTAGTATTATCAAGGGAGAACGGTTTGGGGACATAAACCCTAAGAACTATCGAAATGTTTTGTATTCCCAAGAAATGACATTTGGGGACATAGCGAAATAGTTGAATACCCCCCTCCCCATTTATTTTCTAACACTGGTACATCACAGATGTATGGAATAAATACCCACTATTGTTTATTTACGGAGTCCTTCTATACAGGGTGTCCCAAGAAGATTGAAACGCGTTTTGATTATTTACCTGTTGGAGATGTGGGCAATGTAAATTGCAAAAATGTTGAAGGTAATGTAGGAAATAAGACTACGTTAATGAAATAGTTCTCCCATTCATTTTCAAAAAGTTACACTTTTTAAATTTTTATGTGATCCCCTTAGTCAAATTGGATCAATCTGAAAATTTTTATTTTCAATGCAACAGAATCATTACAAAAATCTCATATCTGTATCTTTAAAATCAACTGAATTATGATAAAGGAAAAAATCTGACTTATGTCAGATTTCAGCACCATGTGAAAGACAGTTTCATCAGTGAAAATAGGGATCATAAACGAATTGACGATGAACATTTTTTAGATAAAAATATATTAATATGTGTCGAAATTTTTTTATCACAAATGCATCTAGATAAGGCAATACACAGACAGGGATCATATAAAGCAGCGGTATTCACTATACGGTTGGGTATCCTATGTATTAACATCCAGTTTTATCCTTTTTGTGATATGTCACAAATTTACATTTCTGATTTGATATATGGTCCCCATTCACAATGTTCAATTTTCAATAAAATATAACTCGCTCAATTTTAAAGATACAGATATGCGATTTTTTAATGATTTTGTTGCATTAAAAATAAAAAATTGTTGATTGACCAAATTTGTCTAAGAGGGGACGTATAAAAATTTAAAGAGTGTAACTTTTTGAAAATTAATGGAAATACTATTTCAATAACGAAGTCTTATTTCCTACTTTACGTTTAACATTTTTGCAATTTACATTACCCACGTATATCCAACAGGTAAAGAATTAAAGCGCGGTTCAATCTCTTTGGGACATCCTGTAAAGACTCTCTTCAAATACAACAAATCAAGTCTCTTCCCTTTCTGTGTATGAACTTGGTATTTGTACTCTGTTAAACCTAATCTATAATTTTATAAATTTTGATGTTGACAGCATTGTAAACATAATTTGCCAGTCTCTCGAAAAGATCGCCAAAGTACGACACAGTAGTTCTTTTACTCTCGTTTTTGGCATAGCTTTTCACGAGCTGAAAATCTGAAATGGTAGAAACCGGTTCGCGGGATCTGTTATTTGTAAACAGAGAAAAATATGCCATAGTAATATTAAATATTTGTTGGACTGGATTTTTCTATGCGAAAATGCTCCCAAAAATCAAAACACTGAATATATATATATATACATACTATATACAGAAATTAGACATTTACTGAAATATTTCTGAAGTATATTATTGTTAAATAAATTGACTGTTATTTACTTAGCAGCAAGAAAATCATATGTCAACATTATGCCTCATTATATATTTCTAATGATAGTTTTATATATTTTATATTCAGATATCTCTTTAAAACGATAATGACTGCATATATTTTTTTTCCAAAATAGAACTTAAAATAAATTATATATAAAAATAACAATTCAATTTTTACATAATGCGTTAGTTAAAAGCGAATATCATTGATAATGCGTTAGTTAAAAGCGAATATCATTGATAATGTGTTAGTTAAAAGCGAATATCATTGATAATGCATTAATATGTATTGTTCTTGAGAAAATGCACTTTTTTGATTAAAAATGAAAACAAATATCATGAAAAGGAAATAAATTTATTATTATCAAATGAGTTAATGTTGATATGTATTTAATCATATTTAATTCATTTCTGATTAAGTGTTTTTAATTATAATGAATGCCTACTATTGTTTAAGAATTCCATTACGTTGATCCTGAGATATTAAACATTTTGCTCTTCCGCAGGGTTTGTGACATCTTTCGAAATAATCGAACGATTTCTATGATTTTTTTTAATTGGAAACAAGGAAATGTTTATTGATTTTCAACTGCATTGAGGTATAAGTAAATTTAAATTTCCTCTCTATATCCAAATTTCTAAACCTGTAGAGACAGTTATGCACTAAATGCATGCCATTATTGTGCTTGTATTCCACTGCTACTACTTCGATAATTTTATAAAAAGGCAAAATTAAGTTTTATACGGCCTCCAATCAAAAACGGCCGAGTAGTAAAATTTACGACGTGCTTAATTAGGGTAAAATAAACTTAACCAGTACATTTTGAGAAGAAATTCGCTGAGATATCTGTAATTTATATTCACTCATTTAATCTATTTTACTGGAAGAACAAATGTGAATAATATACTTCCTATGAAAATAAATACGGGTAACACCAACAAATCCATTCAAAACAAAAAATCGGTCAATAGAAACTCATTAAAACAATTTATGTACATCGCTGGTCCCTTTGAATTGGCAGAAAAATAACTAGTAACAGTAACTGGAATATATCAACCAATTTTTCATCAAAATATACCGGGTAAATAACTTTCGCCCTAATTCAATGCGACTAAAATTTTACTAACTGGCACTTTTTATCAGTGTGCGGTATAAAAAATGCAACTTTGTATTTTGAAAAATATCTGTTCCAGGGATGTAACTGCCATAGCTAAATTCTCTTCTGTTTGCTGATCAGTTTTCATATAACTTAACCTCTACGACAATACGTTGATTTTATATTTCAATTGTACAATCTTTGCGCTACCCTGATGGCACATTTGGTACTGATTATGCAGTAGTTTTCCCTATCACGGAAACCGGCTTTATGAGATGCCATGTTTTTTAGTCATTCTCTTTTCCTGATAGATCAATCACTGTGCTGAATCACTGCCAATCAATAAGATTGGCTGGGAAACATTCTGCTGATCCCCCTTGCGATTATTGCCCCGTTCGCTAGGCGTTATGCGTTATCTTTCCCATAACAGCAGGATAGGAGTTGCTCCCACTCTACACACGAATCTACACTAAATCCAATTTCCATTAAGTACTACAATTCTTGCATTATGTAAGATTCAATTACAGAAGTGTAATTCCGTTTATTGATTTATGCATTGATTTTTATCGTCTTGTATTTTCATTATGGACATTTATAAAATACTATATAGTTGCTTTTATATAAACAGAGAAGCACAAACAGATTGTTTGTCTTTTAGATTCGCGCTGTCTGCCGAACTGATTTGCATAGTTTTCTTTGAAAATAAAAACCCAAGTAGATTGCTTGTCTTTTGAATTCTCTGCGTCTGCTTAACTGGTTTGCATAGTTTTCTTTTAAATAAAAAACACAAGCAGTATGTTTGTCTTCTAGATTCCCAGCTTATGACGAATTGATTTGCACTATTATTTTAAAAATAGAATATATTAGCGCCGATATTGGCACGGAATTATTAGATACTAGCGGATATACCCACTTTGCTGGCAAATTACAATATAAGAAAATTCCAGTAGAATTTTAAATGATATAGTTCTTCAAAAAATTCTTATCGAATATTTAATTTAATTCCCCTAAATGTATAATGACCTTCGTTCTTGTTATGCAAGTTTATCTTTAAATGTAGATCTGTCGAATAAAACATCCTGTCTACGATTTTAAATGTACAAAATATATGAAATACGACTAAATAAAGACGCTAAAATGGTTGAAAAAGGAGCACCTCTTTCTCGAGTTTATCATGTTTTAGCAATCCATAAAACACAGAGGAAAATATAAATTTGACAAATCTTGGACAAAATAAAAGAGATGAATTAAACTGGAATATATCAATTCCCTCCATAATTTTGTATCCCTAGGTCATAATCGATGTAATACAATTAAAAACAGAATGCTGTTCATTTAAGAAATCTAATTTATTTTTCTATCAATTTCTTTATTATTTGATTCGTTTAAATTAAGTGAAACGCGTTTGCCTTAAACACTCTTGATTTATTTGCATTGATAAGGGACATACTATAATTTTCTTCCTATAAATTTCCAGAAAATAATCCTGTGCATAATGTTAATTATATTGAAGGTTTAATTTTGCATTTTTTTATTATAATCTGATCAAACCCTGCTCTTAATAAAGTCAAAACATGGATTGGGTTATCCACAGTGAAATAGTGAATAACTGTACCAAATACGAAAAACCAAAATCCGACAATATTTCGGATTTGTATATAGAACAAACACGCGAACAAATAAACAAAGACGTTTTCATTTATATATATAGATTACCATATGCATTTTAATTTACATTCAATTCACTATATTTTACCTCATTTACAATTTTAATTGTATTTTTAAGAGCTCATCAATGTGGTTTTGCTGTATACCATTTTATACTGTAATTCTCGAGCTTCGCTAGATAACTTTCAATACAATACATGGTAATGTATTGGGAAATTGCTGGAATCGTATCGAAATCCGGAGCAAGATAACTATTTTCTGGAAGTTCAAAATTTTCTGATAAAAACAACAGAAAACAGTTATAGCCTGTATAGTTTGGATATCCGGATAAACGTGTACCTTTTTCCATGAGATTCTATCAAATATAAATTTTAATAGTTATTAATAAACTATTACACTCCCAAATAGCCGGGCGCGGTAGCCCATTGGTTAGCGCGCTGGAGTTGCACTCGGTAGGCCCGGGTTCGATTCCAGTCACTGCCAAAACTGCCGCCGTGTTCATGCGGAGTACGATCACGTTAAACATGTGGGTCCGAAAGTCCTTCCGAGAGGTTGGTGGTAGGGGAAGGAGGGTACGGTCCCTGTGGATGCCTCCCCCACTGGGTTCCGGTCTAAATTGGGTGGCACTTCCCGACCGTCCAAACAGTTACCTTACACCTTTCTGGTAGGTCGGACGGTCTGGGTTTCAACAACAACAACTCCCAAATAGCCATCCCGGACGACCATCTTGCTGCTCACGTCCTCGGATGAGTCGGTCGTTCTGGGCTTTCGACACTCCTTTCGACTCCCAAATAGCCCCGGCCACTCATCTTGCTGCTCTAAGTCCCTGGACGATCCGAGTGGTCTGGGCTTTCGACTCCCAAATAGCCTATGTTCAATTTTTTATGAAATAGGGAATAAGGATAAAAATCTGATGTGGGCAGCACATGACTTTCGTGGTAGACTAATATCCACGTTCTCTTTATTTTAATTAAATTTAATTCATTTTCGTTCTCATTTGGTAACTGGACTTATTTTCAAAGGTGACGCAGAGAAAATACGAAAAAAACTAAAATATCTCGAGAACGGCTAGTCCCTAGTGTAATGGGGTTGGTCTTATTCTTTTCATCGTTAAAAATTACGTATCAAACAAGCATTTAATGGATATATTTGAGCATATGTAGTTTTTTACTTTAGATTTTGACGATTTTTCGGGTTATTTCGCAAAAGAGGCAGGTTATATTTTTCGAATCGTACCAAAATTAAATCATCGCCAGGGTAACCCACAAGCAACATTTGTGGAAACTAATGGACCAAATTTAGTGAAATGAGGTAAAATAATTTCTCAGCTAGAGTGGATACAGACAACTTTTGCGGGCCATTTCGCAAAAAAGGGCGAGTTATGTTTCAACACCAGGATCTCACCCAAGTGACTTACCTACCAAATATTATGAAATTTGGTCCTTTAGTTTTTTAGTTAGAGATGATATATACATTGCACAGACAGACACACACACACAGACACACACACAGACATACACACAGACGCCACGCTAAAATAGTTTTTTTTGTATTCTAGAGGTCTCGAAATGTGTAGATCCATCAAAAACTCGAGTTGTGATTTTCAGTATGATTCCAATAATCTCGCTATACATTACCATGTATTGCAGGGAAAGTAAACATAAGAAGAAAGATCAATCATGCATAAAGCATTGAATATGAAACACTTTGCAACTGAAATGCAATTTTGTTTAAACATCTATAAAATGCGATGCATTCAGTGATGTTATGTTTTAAATTATCATTGTACTTCCATAATTTATTTTATTTAAAAAAGTAAATCCATGGAGGTAAAAGTAATTTCTAACTCCATGCTTAATACGTCATCGAAAAAGTAATGCTATAAAATCGTCTGCTTCTCTATGCAAAATTAATGAACATTTCATACATATCACCTATATTCCAGACTCCAGAGCTAAAACTTTTTGTGTTAAAAATTTCAGCAATTCCTATACAACTCATCTTACAGCTTGATTTGTTTACATTCTGCATACGTTAAAATTAGGTTTCGTAGTAGAAGTAATCAAAATTTGATGATCATTTATACTAAAAAATATTGCAATTGCGTTGGCGCAGAATATAGATGCACAGAAAATATTAAAAATTTAAGCTGTTTTAGGACATATGCAACGCTCAATATAAATTCAAAGAATTTTTAAAATCACGATTTTGACACTGGGAACAAAGGTGGAAGCCCTACTTTATTTCGAAGTTTGTCACGTGATCTCTTCATATAATATGACTGTCATCATTATTTTAATTTTTATTTAAAAAACTGCCGAACCTATTTTACTCAATTTTTTTTTATGTATTTCATGGGATAATTTGAATATAACCTAAAATTTTCGAAGCAATTTATAAATTTTAACTTCGCTTTAAAAATGCTTAAAAACCCGGGTTCAATCCAAATCTAATTGGGTAATGTTATTCATTTACATTCCCATAGGTCCCACAGACCGTGTCAACAACCTACTAAAATTTCATTTTGACAAAGTCGTTTTTACGGCAGTTATCGTGCGAACGGACAGACAGACAGAATGACCCAAATCATAAACACTTTTCAACTATATTGTAAAGTGTTAATAAAAGTTTAGATCAGATCTCCAAGCTATTCTCAAGAACAGTGCAGTCAGCTTTTGTAACCCATGATGATGTTTCTACTAAATATATTTTCACAATTATTTTTTTTAATAACATCTATTTTCGGGATATCCAGATGAAATCGGAGTTTTTCGAAAAATGTAAACATTTTTTAGTCTTATATCTCAGAAACTAATAAATTGAAAACCTAATCAGTTATTATAATTCTGATGTCGAAAATAGGAAACCATTTAAGAAAATACAAAAATGATTTCAATATTTAAACATTTGGAATGTGCTTTTTTGAAAACAATAGAAATTTTTTGTCTGAGTGAGTGTTTTTTCACTATGATTAGTTTTGTTCGAAATACATTCTAAACTACAAAATATAAATATAAATAGAGGTAATATTAAATAGAGAATGTGTTTCTAGATATATCCATGAGCTTTTACAAATATATTACAGTTTTCGAGCAATCATATTGTTAAGTTAAATAAGACTGTACATTTTCCTTTTTGAATGCTTACAATGCTGATATCTCGAAAACGAAGTATATTAGCCATAATGAGTAAGCAAGTAATATGTATCCCTTTAAAAGCTTGAATTTAACTAATACAGGGTATCCCAAAAAGATTGAAATGCGCTTTAATTCTCTACCTGTTGGAGATAAATAGGCAATGTAAGTTGTAAAAATGTTGAAAGTAATATAGGAAATAAGACTACGTTAATAAAATAGTCCCTCCATTAATTTTTAAAAAAGTTATACTTTTTAAATTTTTATACGACACCCTTAGACAAATTTGGTCAATCCGAAAATTTGCATTACTTTCCTTATATACATAATGTATAAGGAAAATATTGTAACGGGGAGCACGCTTCCAGCATGTCTGATCACGAATCGACCACTTTTTAGGTTATGCGTGTGAAAGTATGTCTGCGTGTGTGTGTCAGTGAGTCTGTGGAGACGATATCTCACGAACGAATGGTCCGATTCAAATGAAATTCGGTACAAAAATCACAATCCATGAATACTGGAAGCCTGTTGTTTTAAAACACAATCGAATGGTCAGAACTCTCCTAAATTTTCGAGTAAAATTTTGAAAAAATCATCAAAAAACGAAAACCCTTAATAAAGTTACGCAAATAGACGTTTCTTATGTAATTTTTCCTTAGAAAACGATTCACGTAAATTTTAGAACGCTAGCATGAAACTTTATCGAGATATTGCACATTTTTCAAATAAATTTATTAAAAAGTCCCATAAATTAAATAAATATTAACTGTTAAGAAACATGTTCACTTTTTATATGTAATATCATGCGATAAATTTAGTGACATCATTCTCGTGGATCTCACTCATTCCATTCACGAGAAAATATACTTTGAGTAATACTTTTGTATTTGAACGCCGCCTCATTAATCTCCTGTAAGAATAACTTATTTCTCCGACCATAACGGTTGACGAGATTTTAGCGATGAATTTGACGGAATGTCGTCAACCGGGCGACATTTTTACATGTTGCCAAATTAACGAAAATCTCGCCAAATGGATAAAAATGACGCTAAATCAATGAAAATGACGACTAATTCAAGAAAATTCAATAGACTGGAAAGGATATAAATATCTACTATAGAATATAAGTAATTAAAGAATATAAGTATCTACTACAAGAATAACATTTTTGTAACTGTAAAAGTAGTAAATTCATTGCATTATATAAGGAAAGTCATGTGCTGCCCACGTCAGACTTTTTTTAATGCAGCAAGATCATTAAAAAAACGCATATCTATACCTTTAAAATTGTGCGAATTATTTAACTGAAAATTGAACAATGTGAATGGGAACCATAAATCAAATTAGAAATGTAAATTTGTGACATATCACAAAAAATATAAAATTGGATGATAATACACCAACCGCGTAGTGAGAAGCACAGCTTTATATGATCTCTGTCTGTGTGATGCTTTATTTAGATGCATTTGTGATAAAAAAGTTTGACACATATTAACGCATGTTTGATCTAAATTTTTTCCATCGTCAGTTTGTTTATGATCCCTATTTTCACTGATGAAACAGCCGTCACATGTTACGGAAAAGTGGCATACGTCAGATTTTTTCCTTTATCAGAATTCAGTTGATTTTAAAGATACAGATACGCGGTTTCATAAAGATCTTGTTGCATTAAAAATAAAAAATTTCTGATTGAAAAAAATTGTCTAAGGGTGTCGTATAAAAATTTAAAAAGTGTAATTTTTTGAACATGAATGGGAGGACTATTTCATTAACGTAGTCTTATTTCCTACCTTCCTTTCAACATTTTTGCAATTTACATTGCCCACTTATCTCCAACAGGTAAAGAATTAAAACGCGTTTCAATCTTTTTGGGACATCCTGAATAGTAAATGGATCGGGTTTTCAGTTTTCAGAATATAGTGGATATAACAAGGAAGAACTTCAGAGATTCAAAAATACTTATCATACTTGGTTAGAATTTACATTTTCTAGTTTTTACTATCTCTGCAATACATGGTAATGTATAGGGAACGTATTGGAATCGTGTCGAAAATCGCAACTCGAGTTTTCGAAGGATCTACCCGTTTTGAGACCTCTACAATAAGAAAAAAATCTGATGTGGGCAACACATGACTTTCCTTATATAATGTAATGAATTTACTACTTTTACAGTAAAAAAATAGGTTTTTCTTATAGCAGATATTAATATTCTTTCCAAGATATTGAATTTTCGACAATTAGTCGTCATTTTCATTGATTTAGCCTCATTTTTATCCATTTGGCGAGATTTTAGTTAATTTGGCAACATTTCAAAAAGTCGGCAAGTTAGCGACATTCCGCCAAATTCGTCGCCAAAATCTCGCCAAGCGTTATGGACGAAGAAATAAGTTGTTCTTACAACAGATAAATGACTATTGGGGTTCAAATACAAAAGTATTACTCAAAGTATCTTTCTTCATGAATGGAACGAGCTAGATCCACGAGAATGATGTCACCCAATTTATCGCATGGTATTACATATGAAAAGTGAACATGTTTCTCAATAGGATATATTATTTTTTCATTTTATATGACTTTTTAATATTTTTTTTAAAAATGTGAAATATCTCGAGAACGGTTCATGTTAGCGTTCTAAAATTTACGTCAATCGTTTTCTAATGAAAAATTACATAAGAAATGTCTATTTACGTAACTTTATTTGTGGTTTTGAATTTTTGACGATTTTTTCAAAATTTTATTCGAAAATTTAGGGTGGTTCTGAACAATCGATTACGTATAAAAACAATAGGCTTCCAGTGTTTACGGATTGTGATTTTTGTTCTAAATTTGGTTCGAATCGGTCCATTCGTTCGTCAGTTATCGTCTCCACAGACTCACTGACACACACACACACACACACATACTTTCACACACACACACACTCACACACACACACACACACACACTTTCACACACACTCACACACACACACACGCACACACAAACATCACTTCAAAAATGTTTGATTCGTGATCAGGGATGCTTGAAACGTGCTCTCCCGTCGAAAACTCGATTTCGAATTTTCGACTCCGTCACAATACCTTCCTTATACATTATGTATATAAGGAAAGTAAAAAAGATTTCAACGTGAAGTATGTGTGTGTGTCTGTGAGTCTGTGTGTTTGCATGTGTCTCTCTGTCTGTGAATCTGTCTATCTGTGCAATGTATGTATCCGCTCTAACTGAAAACTAACTGACCGAATTCCATAAAATTTAGTAGGTAAGTCTCTTGTGGGTGACCCTGGTGCTGATTAGATTTTGGTACTATACGGGGAAAATAACCTGCCTTTTTTTGCGAAGCGGCGGGGGAAAATTGCCTGTATACACTCTAACTGAAAAACTGAATTTTCACAAAATTTGATAGATAAATCCCTTGTATGTTAAACCGGTGCTGATTAGATTTGAATATGATTCGGAAAAGAAAGAACCAACTTTCTTTTTACAAAATGGCCGGCAAAAATCGCTAAGTCTAAAAATAAAAGACTCCGTATGCGTAAATATATCAATGAAATGCTTATTTTGTCCGTAATTTTTTACTCCGAAAATAATATGACCAACTCTATTATTCTCGGACTAACCGTTCTCGAGATATTTTAGTTTTTCGCATGTTCACTACGCCACCTTTGAAAACAAGCCCAGTTACCAAATGAAAACTTAAATTGAATTAAAAGTGCAAATTAGGTGTAATTTAAAATAATTTTTACTATTATTTTGTACTTTTAAGGTCAATTTAATGAATTATTGAAGACATAAAGTTAACGTGAATATAAATCTGCAGAGAAAGTCATGTGCTGTCAACACCCGATCTTTAATGTATTACAGTCGATATCCAGACCAGAAAATTACTAAACTTTATGCATACGATCATGAACTTAAAGCCTCACTTCATGTAAAATCTACAACACAGGGTAAAACTTGTACAGACGTTATATTCAAAGATTAATTTGCTTCATTTATGTATCTTACTTAAGTTGCCGTATGCCCACATTCACACTAAACCATTCATTTGACAGAATTTCAGTTTCATTTGACAGAAACTATAGCCGATCTTTTATAGGGAATTTTTGACACCTACATGGCGTAAAACTTAATTAATGCAACCATTTAAGATTGGAATATAATGACATTTATACGTACATCATACGTACCCATTGCTTTTGCTTTTCTATTTCCGTCATTAACTAGCTCTTCGGTGTGGCAGGTAAAATACGTTATGAATATATTCATTCACATATTCTACAGGATGAAACTGCTCTGTTAGAAGCATGCAATTTTATTGCTAATACATTGAACAAGAGTGTTTGCCGCCCAGGTGGTGAAGTGGATAGCGTCACCGACTGCTGTCTAGTGGGCTTGGGTTCGAATCCCGAGTAAGGCATGGTTGTTTTCCTGAGGATGAAGACAGTCTTCCGCCTTCTGGGTCCTCGTTAAAATGAGAAGCTGCACCCTTCACACCTTAGTCAGTGATGCTTGCATGTATTAATAAACTTTTTATTCTTGTCTTGTGTATCATTCTCTCTGTCCTTCTTCTGGTGTCACTGGACCTGTATTCGTGCTAATGCAGAAACAGAGGTCATAAGCAACAACAACAACAACAAGAGTGCTTTCTTCGTTAGAGGAATTAATTACTCTGATTCTATTGGGTTTATTATTTTGGAGCACTGACGTTTGTGAACATGAGAGCTACTTTCATATCCTGAAAGTTGTAATTTTAAGGACATTCTGCAACACTGCATGTTCGCTGCACTGAGCGTTCCATCTGTGCTTGAGGGTCAAAGATTGTTTTCGTAAATGCTTTAGGCTGCATGGTTTCTGACGCCCATTAAGTCGACCGTAAACATTTAAAGACAGTTTTTAGAGACATGATATCTACGTTGGTAACTGTATGGAATTTATAGTTATGAATTTTCCTGGCTCTTTAAAAAATTTCATTTAACATAAACGACAGACTGTTTTATAGCTAATGATGAAATCTCAAAGAAACAGTTTTGTATGGGACAACACTTATGGCCCATACTGTCCCGTGTTCACGCAGAGTACGGACACATTAAATATGTGCGTTCATAAATCCTTTGGAGAAGTTGGTGGTAGAGGAAGGGGGACACGGTTTGTGTAGATGCTGAGCTCACTGGATTCCAGTCTACATTGTGTGGCACTTGCCGGTAGTCCAAACTGTTACCTTACATCTTCGGGTGGGTCGAAGAAAAGGAAAGAAATATTTCATCATGAAATAGCATCAGGAGTTGGAAATAATTCTTATAATTTCCACCGATTTGCATTTATTTCATCGTTCCTTGATGCAAGATTTTGCGAATCGTAATAACCTTTTAAATCAAATAGGTCAATTAAATTTAAATATTATTGAATAAACTTTATTTCTTGAACAATTTTACTCTAGTAGGTGCCCGGCCATCCAAAATGCTACTCTAAGTCCACGGACGAGTCGGATGGTCTGGGCTTTCGACTCTAGTAGGTGCATTAGATAACTGATAAGTAATTTCCAAGTATTTATCCCTTCAAATTCCTTAAAGAAACTTCATTCTTAAATAGCTTTATACAAACTTCCTCAAACTTCAAGTATGTGCCTAAAAGCATTTCAACAAGTACTAAAGGGATTTTGAAGTTCTCGGGGATTAATGTAACAGAGAAAGAGTTCATAAGGCAACTCAAACAACTATCATCATTAGAATATTATTTAACTTAAGTACGACACGACAGAAAATCGTACAATATTATCATTTAAGGTTTAAGCAAAGTTCTTTAGCAATTGTTCCAAACGGTTCGATCATATTTAATCCTTCCTTCAAAATTCACTCTAATTTGCTTTAATAATTTTATAGAACGACAGAATTTTTGGGTTAATAATATCTTCACTTTCTCATACATTAGAATACAGAAGTTATCGTTTCCCAAAATACCTTCTAATTGAAGAACGCGTTGCAAGACACACAAACACAGCTCCATTATTACTTTCCTTATATACATAATGTATAAGGAAAGTATTGTGACGGGGTCGAAAATTCGAATTCGAGTTTTCGACGGGAGAGCACGTTTCAAGCATCCCTGATCACGAATCAAACATTTTTGAAGTGATGTCTGTGTGTGTGTGTGTGTGTGTGTGTGTGTGTGTGTGAAAGTATGTGTGTGTGTGTGTGTCATTGAGCCTGTGGAGACGATAACTGACGAACGAATGGACCGATTCGAACCAAATTTGGCACAAAAATCACAATCCATAAACACTGGAAGCCTATTGTTTTTATACGTAATCGAATGTTCAGAACCCCCCTAAATTTTCGAATGAAATTTTGAAAAAATCGTCAAAAAATTAAAAAACCGCTAATAAAGTTACGCGAATAGACATTTCTTATGTAATTTTTCATTAGAAAACGATTGGCATAGATTTTAGAACGCTAACATGAACCGTTCTCGAGATATTTCACATTTTTTAAAAAAATTATGAAAAAATCACATAAAAAAAAAAATTCCTATTGAGAAACATGTTCACTTTTCATATGTAATACCATGCGATAAATTGAGTGACATCATTCTCGTGGATCTAGCTCGTTCCATTCATGAAAAAATATACTTTGAATAATACTTTTGTATTTGAACGCCAATAGTCATTTATCTGCTGTAAGAATAACTTTTTTCTTAGTGCATAACGCTTGGCGAGATTTTGGCGACGAATTTGGCGGAATGTCGCCAACTTGGCGACTTTTTCGAAATGTTGCCAAATTAATGAAAATCTCGCCAAATGGATAAAAATGATGCTAAATCAATGAAAATGACGACTAATTGTCGAAAATTCAATATCTTGGAAAGAATATTAGTATCTACTATAAGAAAAACCTATTTTTTTACTGTAAAAGTAGTAAATTCATTACATTATATAAGGAAAGTCATGTGTTGCCCACATCAGATTTTTTTTTTAATTACTATGTGTGCGGCTCTGTATCTATGAACATGCACGTTGACAAAAAATAATTTCACGGAGGTTCGGTCCCACAATTTCTGACGGAAACATCACAATATTTTTTAAAGAAATCGCATTTATAATGGATCCATTATTATGTATATTAAATGTGTATACATCTCACAGTACATTATGAAATAGCAAAAGTTGGAGGAAAAAGCATGATATTTTAGGAGATGCCATAAAACATATATAACTAACCTGGATTTCGGGAAGGGCAGGTCCCCGGGGCCCCCTGGTTACGCCCCTGTCTACAAATTTTGATGCTATATGCATGGTTCTTATGACAGTCCATTAGCAACTCGATAACATTATAAGGAAAGGTCTACGAGTATACACTATAGTAAACTGCCATGTTCCATCTAATAAAAATAATTGCGGTAACCCTAGCGCAGAATTTAAAAACTTGGAATAACGGACTCGACTACAAATATATATATATATATATACGAAATCCAATTATACAGTTGTGGAGCATTGTCTAATTAATCAGATTTGAGTTCAAGGATGAACGAAATGCGAATACAGAAGGCAGAAAATACTTGTATTATCATAGGGAGTCTAACATGGTGACACCTATAATGCTTGTGTAAATACGTGACAATATGAATTCGGAATTGAAATGAGCATTATCTCTATCAGAGTCTATTTTAAACAGGCTAGAGTTCTGTTTATGTTAGTGTTGTTTACTGTGTAGAAGATGCATATTCGAATCTTGAGTATCTGACAAGAGCGACGTCAACTACGTCATGTACGCACTTGTTTCTTTCTCGTGCTAAAATCTGTCCTTCGCTGCCGCTTGTCCGTCTCTATTGCAAAGTAACGTTGTTTGAATCAAAGTTATTCAATAAGGATTACGAAATCTAGAATATTACTTGACGTATTCGCAATAATGGTGTCCCGGACCTAATATGAATGTGAAAACTTTTGAAACAGCACTCACCAAAATTGGTGTCACTTAAATGACACTGTCCGTTATTTCTGCCTCTGCATCCAAAGAAAGGGGATATATGTCTGCAAAAATGGTTTGGATTTAAGACGGTAAATGCTGAATTAACAGTTCCAACATCAGTTCATCGGGTACTTTGTAGTTTTTAGCACGGCGTTTCAAGTAGCGTAGTAGTTCAGAAGGCTTGCTATCCAGTACCAAGTTCCTCTCCAACAACTTGTTTTCTTATTTTCTATTGGCAGGATTCACTGCTGCATTTGATACGTTTACATGAATATATGGATATACAATTATGTCTCTGATAATTGTAGCAGATTTTTGTGGTAAATACGACACTACAAAATAATGTAAATTTAATTTTGCTCTATGTTACAACTTTTGTTGTATCCAATTATAAATTGCTTTCTCGAATTATGAATCACAATGTAATATTATTAAAATTGTACATCGAAATTTTAACGATATTTGATAATGGCATGATGGATAATTCAATTGGTCATTTGAAATATGAATCTTGAAAATCCAAATATAATTGGACTATCTCTATTTAAAACTCATCAGCAAGATGTCACGCAATAGCGGCTTTGAGTTGAGAATGTGGTACTGATCTTAAAAAATTGTATCTTAAACTAAACTAGATCTTTAATACAGAAATATAAAATATTACATAACAGCATAGCAATAAATGGTCCATGTATTGTATACAAAACCCAATCTCCTCGCCGTTTAATTCTCTACCAAATACACTTATATTAAACAGTCATTTACTTTAAAAGAAACAAACACACAATACAAATGAAGACTTTATGAGTCAAAAATATGAAATCGAAGGACGTCAAATAACACATCTGCATTCTCTGTAGCACGGTGTGAAAATTACGCCTCGCTCATTTTACTCCCTACTCATCTTATCATGCACACTGGGCCTTACAGCGGAGAAAAAGAGCTGTGATTTCCGCAGCTCAAAAGCTTTCCCACATACTTTGTGGATACTCATAAGAAAATCCATCTTTCAACTTTCTTTAAATATATGAATCCGTAAGTCATTCCTAGATATTGTTGGTAGGGAATGAAGGTATGGTCACTAAGGATGCCGCCTCCACTGGGCTCCGGTCTAAACTGGAAGGAGCAACCCGACCGTCCAAACATATACCCTCTCTCACTGCAAAGACCGTCACATGTGTGACAGTGACGTTGTAGTCACGTGACATCTGGGTCACAATGTGACATCATATTTGCGACTTCAATACGACGTTACGTATTAGTAACTTTGTAACATCATTGTGACTATATCCTGAGACGTTTCTACAATTTAATTAACACGTAACAATGTGACGACATTACAATGGCAATTACAATGTGACGTCATACACAAATTAATATGCGACGTCGCAAACGACCATGAAAATGACCAAAATGACTTTGCTATGACATCAATATGACATTGCCGAGACGTACTGCGACGTCCTGTGACGTCCCAAAGTCAGAGTGTGACGTAAATCTTATGTCACTGTGAAAAAAATGCTGTTAGAGCTACAGCTTCAGTTAGATTGCATTTTTTGAGTCGAAGAAGAATAATAAAAGATTTTCAGCATGTAGCTTAAGCAGTTGAAATTAACCCGTCTAAATTCCACAGATTCCCATTTATTACTTTCCTTATATACATAGTATAATGTATAAGGAAAGTATTTCATATTTATTTGGTGCAGGATTTTACTATTCCAAATAACATTTTAAACCAAATACGCCAATTAAATTTAAATATTATTGAATAGACTTCATTTATTGAACAATTTACTCTGGTAAGTGCATAGTGCATATGATAGCTGATAAATTATTACTCCCTTCAAATTCCTTAAATAAAACTTCTTTTATTCTTAAATTGCGTTATACAAACGTCCTCAAACTTTAAGTGTGTGTCTAGATGGATTTCAGCAAGTATTAAAGGGATTTTGAAGTTTTCGAGGATTAGTTAAGAGGAAGAGTTCCTAAGAATATTCAACTAATTATCACCATTAGAATATTATTTAACTTAAGTACGACAGATAATCGTACAGTATTATCATTTATGGTTAAAGCAAAGTTATTTGGCACTTGTTCAAAACGGCTCGAGAAATTTTAATCCTTCCTTCAAAATCCACTCAAAGTTGCTTTGATAATTAAAGCGAGACAGTTCAAATAATATTATCGAGAAATAATAATTTCAAAACTTGCAAAACATAGTACGATTCGAGAGCTTAGGCAGTGCATTTAACAGGAAGCCATTTTAAAATACGATATATTTACCGAAACAAGCACAATACCGGGTCAAAATTGTTGTAAATTCGTCTAAGTTCGCATTCTTTATTGTGCAACTTTTAATCCAAAAGCGTTGCCTTGCAAAAAACACACCGGCAAGCGTCAGCGAAGATCTGATACTCACCCTAGCAAGTAACAAGAATGGGTACATGACGCAGTTGATTTCACTTTTAGCAGACAACCAAGATTCAAGTAAGCAACTTTCGCAGTTGTGCCATTTTTGATAGGACAGCAATCCGAAGGTAACCCTATTGTGTCAAATAAATGTCTTCACATACAGATTTTCTGTCGATACCTACAAATCAGACATTGCTCTATAACAGCCATACTCAACCTTTTTTCTCGGGGCCACATACACATGACAGCTATTTCACAGAGGCCGCAACTTAAGGATTAAAGAAAAAACGTAAATAAGTCCAAATATTTATTTATCAAGGAATAAAACTAATGAGACCGTTGATATTATGAACACTTTTTATCACTAACTACTTATCATTAACACTTTATCACTTACCAACTCTACAATAAGAAAAAAAAATATCACTCAATACGCATCCGCAAGCCACAAGTAAAACAAGAAAGATCAATTATGCATAAAGCATTGGTTATGAAACACTTTCCATCTGCAATGCAATTTTATTTAAACATCTCTAAAATGCGATATATTCAGCGGTAATATTTTTATGATTATCACAATACTACAATAATTTATTATATTTGAAAACTTAATTCATCGAAAAAAATGAACTTTATTCAAATGACGTCATTAAAATATAAATTGCCTGGCTCTCTATGAAAAAGCAGTAAATATTTCATTCATACACTTTTTCCATTCATTTTATTCATCACAATACTACAATAATTTATTTTAAACATAAAACCAAGGAGGTAAAAGCAATTTAACTCTACGCTCAAAACTTCATCGAAAAAGAGTCTATAATATCGTCTATGTCTCTATGTAAAATCAATGAATGTTTCATACATATCAGCTATATTGCAGACTCCAGAACTAAATAATTTTGCATTAAAGAAATTCAGCAATTCTTATACAACTCATCTTACAGCTTCATGTGTTTACATTCTCCATAAGTAAAAACTTCATCGACAAAATCTTCTGGTTCTCTGTGTAAAATCAATTAATGTTTCATTCATATGAGCTATATTGCTGACTCTATGAGCTAAATAATTTTGCGTTAAAGAAATGCAGCAATTCTTATACAACTCATTCTACATCTTTTGGTATTTACGTTCTCCATAAGTGAAAATTAGGCTTTGTTGTAGAAATAATAATAGTTTGATGACCATTTAAATTCAAATATATTCTAAGTGCGTTGTTTTATAATACTAATTAACAGAAATTAAAGAAAAATAAAGCGGTTTTAGGACGGATGCAGTACTAAATATAAATTAAAAATAACTTTAAAAATCACGATTTTGACACAAAATGGATGCCATATTTTATTTTGAAGTTGATCATGTGATCTCTTCATATGATATGGGTTGAAGACCCAGACCGTCCGACTTGTCCAGAGGACTAAGAGCAACTATTTGGACGGCCGGGCATATGATATGGGTGTAATTATTATCTTAATTTTTTTTAAACTTCCAAATATATTTTGCTGAAATTTTATTATAACTTTTATGGAATAGTTTAAATATTTCCTAAACCGTTCGAAGCAATTTGTGAATTTTAAATTCGTTTAAAAAATGTTTGAAAAATTAGGTCTCATAGGATTCATTATGTTTCATTTTTTCATCCTGGGATCAATCCAAAACTGATTGGGTGATATTCATTTATATTCCCATAGGTATCACTGACCGTCTGAACAACATACTAAAATTTCATTTTGATAAAGTCATTTTTACGACAGTTATCGTGCTAGTGCTAACGAACAGACAGACGGACAGAACAAACTCATAAACACTTTTCAACTATGCTGTAAAGTGTTAACCAAAACAAACTCATTGCGACTTCACTGCCTGCAGATTCAAATTGCAAGGGACACTAGCCGATCGGAATACAGACGATAGCTTCGGACGCGTCACGCACCCTCTTGCCGACCGATTGATAGATTTTTCTCGCGAACTTTTATATAGTTTAACTCCCACGGCTTGTTAAGTTGTTTGACTTACTTTACCCGGTCCCTTACAAAAGCTCAGCGGTTGAGTATGGTTGCTCTACATTATTGATATTGGCTTTTCCGTCTAACTCACTTTGTTGATAGTTTCGTTATTTCAACTTTTCTGAATTCTTTAGTACGGGCGCTACAATATCTTCTACGCTATCTGGCAGTATCACTATATTAGAGAATACCTAATGTGAACACGTATGGTTCATTTCTCAATTGTATCCGGTTGCTTATGGATATTCCCTAAGAACCACCCATATAAGGAGATTCGAAACTCTCAAAACAAATTTTAATTAGAGATAGAGAAAACTAAATTAAAAAAAAACATCACATGACCGCACTTGTCACTATTTGGCGCTAGAAGGCGCTGTTGTATGGCTAATTTCTATTTCTTCGATTTCGCAATTCGCACCTTGTAAAATAGAGCATTTCATTAATGCTAAAAAAGCTGACTTACATCTAGACCGAAATAGCTTTGTGGTTGTAGCGTAAGGGAAGCATGCTGTAGTCCCGTTTTCGACTATCAACTCCGCCCAAAACCACCACCTTGATTGCACGGAGTATGGGCACGATAAATAAATATGTCTGAAATTCCATCCGAGAACTGATACGTCAGGAGACGAATAGTATAGTAATTTTGGCTGCTGACTTTATATGGCTTCGGTATAAATCTAAGATCGCCCAATCATCAAAACAGTTACCTTGCACCATCGGGTATAGCTGGCGATCTGGCAGTCTGGGTAATCCGATTGGTATGTATTTTGTGTAAGGGACTCTCAATAGAAAAGGCAGATTTCCTGTAGCATTGTACCTATATAAATCAGCTCTTTCCTTTCTATTGACAGCCACATAAGAAAAAACGCATGTCATCGTCAGCAAACAGAAACAAGAAAGATCAATCATGCTTAAATCATTGATTATGAAACACTTTCCAACTTCAATGCAATTTTATTTAAACATGTCTAAAATGCAATACATTCATCAGTAATATTTTAAAACTTATCACAATACTACATTAATTTATTAATTTGAAAACTTAAACATTCATCGAAAAAAATGAACTTCCTTTAAATAACGGCATTGAAATATAAATTGCCTGGTTTCAACATCTCTAAATTGTGATACATTCCTCGTTAATAATTGATGTGATCGAAATATAAATCGGCTGGCTCTTTAAATAAAAGCAGCATTTCAATCATAAGCATTTTACCATTCGTTTCATTCATCACAATACTATAATAATTAATTTTATTTAAAACTTGAAATCATGGAGGTACAAGTAATTTAACTCTATTCTCAAAACTTCATAAAAAATCGTTTGCTTCTCTGTGAAAGCAGTGATTGTTTCATTCATATCAGCTATAATGCAGACATCATAGGCTAAATAATTTTGTGTTAAAGAAATGCAGCAATTCTAATACAACTCATTCTACATATTTTGCTGTTTACATTTTACATAGGTGAAAAATAGGCTTCGTTGTAGAAATAATCAAATTTGGATGAGCATTTAAACTGAAATATATTGTAATTGCGTTGTTTCAGTATGTAGATGCACAGAATTTAAGCAAAAATAAAGTCGTTTTAGGACTAATACAACACTTAATATGAATTAAAACGAACTTTAAAAATCTCGATTTTGAGACAAGATGGATGCCATATATCATTTTGAATTGGGTCATGTGATCTTTTCATATCCTGGTCTTGTGATCGCTTCATATAAGATCTGTTATTATTATTTTAATTTTTATTTAAAAAACTAATGAATATATTTTGCTGATTTTTTTTTATATATTTTATGTAACAATCTGAATATTACCAAAATTTTCGAAGCAATTTGTGAATTTTAAATCCGCTTAAGAAATATTTGAAGAATTAGGTCCCATAGGGCTCAATGTATTTCATTTTTTCAACCCGGGTTCAATAAAAAACTAATTGGGTGATATTATGTATTTATATTCCCGTAGGTCCTACAGACCGTCTGAACAACATACTAAAATTTCTTTTTGATTAAGTCATTTTTACGGCAGTTATCGTGCAAACGGACAGACAGACAGACAGACAGAATGAACAAAGTCATAAACACTTTTCAACTTTGTTGTAAAGTGTTAAAAACGGGCATCCTTGTAAAAAAAAATTTCCCGATCCAAAGTATCCTCTAAACAGCTGCATATTACCAAGTAACTTTTTTTAAACCTCTGCGTCCGATAATATGGTGCAGAGTTTTGGAATATAAGAGAAAACTATTTTTGCGAAACGCAACGAAAACAATTTTTTTTTATAAAATGTGCCACATTAAAATATTACCAGGGTATATTTACGGTCTTTATATATATGCAAATATTTCATTTCTTATTTTTAACAATTCCATGTTCTGTAAGGCAATATATAATAATATTGTATATTTAACTCCTAAGGAATAACCGTCCAACTTATGGCCGTAACGAATAAAACGGGTCCCATGACACTTCGAGCCAATATAAAATGAAAATTTAGACTTGATATGGTAGCATATTTTCAAGTACGAAATGCACAACGTAAAGTTATTTCCATGTTTGAAATTATCCCTAGCCATATTTTACTTTCCCTGCAATACATAGTAATGTATAGGGGGAGTATTAGAATCGTGCCGAAAATTGCAACTGGAATTGTGACCTCTAGAACATGAAACAACTATTTTAGCTTGTCGTCTGTGTGTGTATCTGTGTATGTGTATGTCTGTGTGTGTGTGTGTATTTGTATGTCCAATGTATGTATCCACACTAACTGAAAAACTACATGAACGAATTTCATAAAATTTGAAAGATAAGTTCCTTGTGGGTGACCCTGATGCTAATTAGATTTTGATTCGAAATAAAGGAACCCGTTTTTTTTGCAAAATGGACAGCAAAAATTGCCTGTATTCACTCTAGCTGAAAAATTAATAAACCAAATTTTACAAAACTTAAATGATAAATTTCTCGTAGGTTAACCTAGTATTGCTTAGATTTTGATACGATTAAAAAAAAAACTGCTCTTTTTTCTGCGAAATGATCGGTAGAAATCGTTAAATCTGAAAATAAAAGACTTCGTATGCTCAAATATATCAATTAAATGCTTATATTATACCTAATTTTTGATGATGAAATGAATAAGATCAATCGCATTATTTTAGGAATATAATATATTTTAGTGTTTTTGCATTTTCGCTAATCCATGTTTGAAAAGTCCAGTTACCAAATGAAAAAGAAAATTCAATTAAATGTGCAAATTTTGTGTAATATAAAATAATTATGAATATTATTTTATTCAATTAATCTCAATTTAATGAATTATTGAAGAAATAAAGAAAAAATGAATATGAATCTGCAGAGAAATTCGTGTGCTGCCCACATCATATTTCTTACTTTCCTGTAATACATGGTAATGTCCAGGGAAAATATTAGAATCATGCCGAAAATCACAACTCGATTATTTGCGATAGATCTACACGTTTCTGGACTTCTAGAACACGTAAAATCTATTTTTAGGGTGACGTCAGTGTGCCTGTGTTTGTCTGTGCAATGTATCCAGTCTAATTCAATAACTAATTGACCAAATTTCAAAAAAATTGTTTGGTAAGTCATTTGTGAGTGATCCTGCTGATTTGAATTTTGGTATGATTCGGTATAACCCATCCCCCCTTTTTTTTTGCAAAACGGTCAGCGAAAATCTCATGTATCCACTCTAGCAAAATATCTATTTGACCAAATTTCATAACAAAATTTGGTAGATAAGTCACTTGTGGAATACTCTAGTGCTGATTAGAATTTGGTTCTATTCGGAAAAGAAGAATCTGACTTTTTTCACGAAATGGCCAGTAAAAATCTCCAAATTCTAAAATAAAATACTACGTATGCTCATATGCGTTAATTAAATGCTGGGATTTATACGTAATTTTGACGAGGAAAAGAATAAAAAAAGACTCATTACTAAAGGACTAAACGTTCTCGAGATATTTTAATTTCTCAGCCTGTTTTTTGTCGTCTTTGAAAAAAATTTCCAGTTACCAAATGAAAAATAATTGTATTAAAAGTGCAAGTTCAGTGTTATTTTGTGCAATTGAACTCAATTTAATGAATTTTTAAAGAAATAAAAAAACGTGAATGTGAGTCTGTAGGTAAAGTCATGTGCTGCACTTATCAGATTTTTACTTTCCCTGCAATACATGGTAAGAGGGAAAGTATTGAAATCATGTCGAAAATCGCAACTCGAGTTTTCAACGGATCAAACGGTTTTGAGACACATAGAACACGAAAAACTCAATTTTAGCGTGACGTCTGTATATGCGTCTGTCTGTCTGTGCAATGTATGTATCCACTCTAACTAAAAATGCAGCGAGCCGAATTTCATAATATTTGGTAGGTAAGTCCCTTGTGAGTGACCCCTGGTGCTGAATACATTTTGGGACGATTCGGGATGAAAAAACCTGTCTGTTTTGCGAAATGGCCCGCAAAAATTACCTGTAACTACTCTAGTTGAAAAACTAATATACCAAATGTTATAATATTTGGTAGATAAGTCACTTGTAGGTTACTCTGGTGTTGATTAAATTTTGGTACGATTCGGAAAGAAAAACCTGTCTTTTTTGCGAAATACCCTGCAAGAATCGTCAAAGTCAAAAATAAAAGACTGCGTGTGCTCAATTATATCAATTAAATTCTTGTTTTATACGAATTTTTGACTATAAAAAAATAACACCAGGTCTATTACACTAGGAATAGCCGTTCTGGAGATATTTTAGTTTTTTTTTTTCGCATTTTCGCTACGTCGCCTTTGAAAATAGGCCCAGTTACCAAATAAAAACGAAAATTGAATTAAAAGTGCACATATTATGTAAGTTAAAATAATTTTGGGTTTTATTTTGTGCAATTAAACTCAATTTAATGAATTTAAAAAAACTGTGAATATGAGTCTGCAGCGAGAGGCATGTGCTGGCCACATCAGATTTTCTTTTTATAATAGATATTCGAATCAAATAATATTAGTAAAATTTTACACAGACTCCATTCTTTCATATCTATTGAAAGTAAAATATATTTCAATATCTCAAGAAAACTCAAAAACGACACAGAGGCGTAGCCAAATAAACTATTTATATATGTCGCACAAAAAAATCATAAAAAAATTACAAATCACAAACACACATCAAAAATTTTAGAAAGTATTCAAATTATCACGTACAATGTCGCCAAATTGATGAAACTGTTGACAAATTGATAAATATGTCGCCAAATTGATAAAAATGATGTCAAATCAATTAAATTAATTTTGATTAGAAATGGGATAGTATAGTAATGGCGTTTCGGTTACTTTTGACTGCCAGTCCAACCATCCTACTTTAAACACATTTCGCGATTTTTTAAAATGTGACCAAATTGCTCAAATTTCGCCAAATCGAAAAAAACTGTTGTAAAATTGATAAAAATGAAACCAAATCAATGAAATTAATTGATTTTTGAAAGATAATGGTATTGCAATGATGTATCGGTAGCATTTGTCTTTTTGTCCAACTTCCGACTTTTTTTACATGCTCTCAAATTAGTGAAAATGCTGCTGTATTTATAAAATGATACTAAATTAATGGAAATGACACCTATTGTATGAAATTTTCATATTTTGCAAAATAAAGTTATGTTTCCTTGATAGTACCTGGCGCTTTGTAATAATTAAATAATATTTATTGTGAATTTATTTACAAACGGGAGCAGGATGTATTTTCTTCAGATCTGCTTGTGAGGATAATATTGTAGAGCGAGAACAGATATTCTTATACATATTTGTAGGGAAATTGAATTAAATATGTTAATGATATGTTTAGAATAATATATTCATTTAAAATACTATATGAATTAGCACATAATTGATATTGAAATTTCGTTATTATATATTCCGTGCAAAGAACGGGTACACAGCGGGTAAGGGATAAGAATGAAATATTTATTGCGTTGTATTGAGATGTAGACGATTATATTTCAATGACGTCATTTGAGTAAGGTTTATTTTGTTAAACTAGAATTGTCTTTTTACGTGTTCAAGTATTATAAATAAATGTAGTCTTATGTTGAAGTCTTAAGCTTTCAAGTATTATAAATTAATGTAGTACGGTAATAGTTTAAATAATATTAACGCTGACTGTATCACATTTTAGACATGTTTCAATAAAATTGCATTTCTGTTCGAAAGTATTTCTAAACGATTTTTGCATGATTCATCTTTCTTGTTTTATAAATTGACATAGTTATTTAGATATTATTTTGTTTAATTTTTAATAGGATCGTACTGACTCTAAAATATTTAAATCTCATTTAAATGTCTCTATGCTTTTCAGTTCATACGAGTATTTGACATGTCCATAAGTCATGGCAAGAATATTAATAACAGTTATCTCAAAAAATTATGTGAAAAATTGATGAGGTAAATGAAATTGATATTTACATAATCCCGATCCTTAAAATTTGTCTGTTTTACGTATGGTAAAGGTATACTCCTCTGGTTATCAAAATAGTTTATCAAAATGACAGAGAAAAATATAAATTATCTTCGGAAAATATATATAGCAGATAAAATTGGTATTTTTTACTAAAATTTAAGGATTTTAACTACTTTTTTTTATCATCACTCGCCCATAGACATATAATTATCGTAGTATTATGATAATTCTAAAACTATTACCGAGGAATGTATAACATTTTAGAGATGTTTAAATCAGGCAATTTATATTTCAATGCCGTCATTTGAATGAAGTTCATTTTATTCGATGAAGGTTTAAGTTTTCAAATATAATAAATTAATGCAGTATTCTGATAAGTTTCAAAATATTACCGAGGAATGTATTGCATTTTAGACTTTTTTAAATAAAATTGCATTGAAGTTGGAAAGTGTTTCATAATCAATGCTTTCAGCATGATTGATCTTTCTTGTTTTTGTATTAAATCAACAAATTTCTTTTCTGTATGATTTTTTTAAAAATAGTTATGTTGCTCTTCGGTGCAGCGTTCCAGATAACAAATACACTCAAGTAGGACATAATAACTGATAAAACATTTAATATATAGTATGCAACATCGACATATTATCGGGATACATTTACGGTCTTTACAAATGAAAATATTTCAATTTTTATTTTTAGCAATTCCTTGTTCTGTACGGCAATATATAATACTATTGTCTAATTAACTCTTAAATAACAGTCCAAATAGCGTCCGTTAAACAAAATGGATCCCATGACATTTACCGTTCATAAATATAAAACCAAAATGTAGACTTGATATATCATTATATTTATAAATATGAAATGCACACTTTAAAGTTATTTCAATTATTGAAATTATCCCTAGGCATGTTTTCTTTCTGAAATAGATATTTTAATCAAATTATATAATTAAAATTCTGCAGAGATTCCATTCTTTCATATCTATTGAAAGTAAAAACTATTCTAATACCTCAAGAAATATCAAGAATGAAAAAATGGGCGTTGCCAAATAATCTATTTACACATGTTACTCAATAAAATCTTGTCGATATTTTCAAAACAGTGCTTTTTAACACTTTATAACATGGTTGAAAAGTGTTTATGACTTTGCTCATTCTGCCTGTCTGTCTGTATGTCCATCAGAACGATAACTGACTTAAAAATACTTTATCAAATTCAAATTTTAGTATATTGTTCAGACGGTCTGTCTGACCTATGGGAATATAAATGAATAATATCACCCAATTAGTTTTGGACTAGCCGAACACCCGTTGAAAATCTACAGTTTCACAATAATCAACTCACAAATAACGTAATTTTTTTTAATTCGCGATAAACATTTATTTTACAAATCGAACATTTGTGTTTGCAGCAACCCCTAAAGTAGAAAATATCAGAAAACACAAATTGCACATGCTCTTACTTTCGAACTATCTACACGTACACCAAATTTGAAATCTCCATCGCATCTCAAAGCATATTTTCTCGTCATTTCATCTTTCGAACGTTTTTCTCTGGAGCACCCCCTAAACGAACATTTCTGAAAAACTATATGCGTCTTGGGTGTTTTCATCAAATAATTAGCCCATATATCAAATTTCGATTCTCTATGAAAGTTTAAAGGAGGAGTTTCTCATTCATCCGACAAATCAAACATTTTGGTGTGCAGCAACTCCTAGAATAGCATTTATTGGAAATCTGAAATTGCAGATTTTCTTTTTTTCGAACGATTTACCCGTACACGAAATTCAAAGTCTCTATCTCAGCAAAGCGTGCTTTTCTATCATTTTACGTTTCGAACGTTTTTATGAGGGGCAACCTCTCTATAGAACGTTTTGGAAAAATTCGATTTTTCGAGGGGTTTTTATCGAACAATTGACCCGTGTACCAAATTGCATGTCTCCATCTAAATGAGAAGTGCCTAAAAATAGCATGAGAAACAGACAGACAGAGGGACACTTGGCAATTAGCATATGAGATTGAACCCGGGTTGAAAAAATGAAATACCCCTAATGAAAATTTAACCCTATGGGACCTAATTTTTAGAAAATATTCAAATTATACCATAAAATATGTGAAAAAATTTCAGCAAAATATATTCAGTAGTTTTTTTAATAAAAATTGAAATAATAATTACACCCTTTATATTAAGAGATCACGTGACCATTATATGAAGAGATCACGTGACCCACTTCAAAATAAAATATGTCATCCATCTTGTGTCATAAGCGTGGTTTTTAAAATTTTTTAAAACTTATATTTAGTGTTGTATACGTCCTAAAATCGCTTTATTTTTGCTTAATTTCTGTGCATTTGTATTTTGAAACAACACAATTTCAATACATTTGAGTTTAAATGATCATCAAACTTTGATTATATCTACAACGAAACCTAATTTTAACTTATGGAGAATGTAAACAGATTGGGATGTAAGATGAGTTCTATAGAAATTGCTGAATTTCTTTAACGCAAAATTATTTTGCTCTGGAGTCTGCAATATAGATGATATGAATGAAAAATCCATTGGTTTCACATAGAGAAGCAGACGATTTAATGGCGGACTTTTTCGATATAGTTTTATGTAAATAGAGTAAAATTACTTTTACCTCCATGGTTTTAAGTTTTAAGTGGAATAACTTATTGTAGTTCTGTGATGAATGAAATATTTAATGCTTTTAGACGTCCGGCCGTCCAAATAGTTGCCCTTAGTCCTCTGGACGAGTCGGACGGTCTGGGTCTTCAACAGAGAGCCAGACGATTTATATTTCGATGCCGTCATTTGAATCAAGTACGCTTTTTTTCGATGAAGTTCTAAATTTTCAAATATAATTAATTATTGCAAAATTTTAATAAATTTTTAAAATATTACCGCTGAATGTTTCGCATTTTAGATATGTTTAAATAAAATTACAGTTTGAAAGTGTTTTATAATCAATGCTTTATGCATGATTGATCTTTCTTGTTTTCATATAATTTGATATAATTATTAGGAATTTTAATTTGTTTAATTTTAATATGGACTCTATTCAAAACGGATTTAATTTTCTATATGCGTTTCAGTTCGTATAAGTATTTGCCAAGTCCGAAAGTGATTGTAAGACTATTGTGGTGCTCAAAAGTAAAGTATAACGTTGCAGTTTAATTCCTTTGCAAATAATAAATGAATCATTGGGTTGAATTAATCATTCTTAATTAGGTAAATATCGTAAATCGTACAATTGTACATTGCATCTTTGATGCATTATAATCCACCATAAAGTCTTTGTGCGAGTTCCTGAAATATAATTATTAATTAACACACTACACAATTGAATTCCACGATTTTAAATTTTAAAATAAACATTATTTATTACAAGTATTATAATTACGATTAACTTACATTAATTTATATACATTCTTGAAAATTAAAATTAGCATTTGTGAGACCAGGATTTTGTATTTGCTCAAAATCATTTAGTTGACCTAATAATATTAGCAGATTGGCAAATACCTCTGTATATCATAAATACTGAAATATCTGGGCTCAAATTGTCCATGAATGAAACCTTTGATCTGGAACTATAATTGTCGATTTGCTGTCTCTACTATTGCTAGACAGTTATTCTAATTGTGAAAAATGCTACCACTACAGGGAAGGAATTTATTATATCTGTCATATCTATTTTTAAGCACAACACTCTTAGCCGGTCATTCTGAATTGACTGTATATATATCGAACTTTCTCAGCTTGTTGCACTTCATTTCGTCTGAGTTCTAAATACGCACTCCGTATCTCTTATTGGTTGGTCCTCAGGGACGATTTAGCAACACGTCTTCATTGGCCACTTTATTGAACAATGTGCAGCCTTGGTCCCAAGGAGATTTCTGACCGAACCACACCTGCACTTTATGTACACTGAAATTACTGCGGCCCGGTGTACTCACTGGCCAAGACTGTCGTAAACTGGCGCTTACGAGTCTGCAATTTGTTTCGTTTGGTATATCGTAAATCCTCCTAATACTAACGCTACATAAATGTATCCCAGGTACACAACTATTAATAATAGATATTTAAAAACATTATGTGAATTACTGATGAGGTAAAAGGAGTGGTCATTTAACTAACGTTGAGCCTTAAAATTTGCTTGCTTTACGTATGATAAAATACGCACCTTTCTATATAACTCATCAAATGCAAGGAGAAAATAAAAATTATCTACCTAAGATAGATATGATATGAAGCATAACATACATATATTTGCACATAGTGCAAATACTGTTCATGCACCGTGTGCGCCCGAGGAATGAAAGGGGGGGATCTAGTAATTACGCAATATAGGCAACGGAAATGGCAAGTAATTGATACAAGATGCCTCCTCACAGACAAGATAGGACAGTTCGGCGCCATGGTTTGAGTGGTGCATGATAAGAGTTGTAAATATTCATAAAATAGATGCTATAGCAAATGTCAAATTTAAAACTAAAAAATCTCTCGAAATGTATAGCCGATGTCCAGTGTTAAGCCACTACGGATCTCGGACCTTCCTGCTCTGGGAATTCTTGTGGCCATCGAATGTTATTGGGACGTATATGAAATAAGCGTCACTACACAATCCAATAATTTGGCCGGAATCGGCAACACCATTTTCTCACACATAAGTGATGGAGCGAATGCGCGGATGAGGTGACTTCCATCCTAATTTTATCCCTCCCTCTTCAAAATCTGAAGGGATTCGACTTTAAAATGTAAAATTAGATTCCATTCTGATCTCGTCAGAGAACGTCTCCAAGTGTAGGTGAACTTGTTTTGAATCCCAATCCGAAATGCATTTTGACGCATTTTCAGGCACCGGTATTCGCTGCCACTCTCTAGTGACAGCCCTATGCATATAGCACGGAACCAACACATTCTGTACCCTGCGAGCCCATATACTCAAATGTGGCTAGTAACCAGGCGCGACAATTCATCGAATTAAGTTTATGGCCGCTTTAAGCCAAATCGAGCTAGGGCAGAACCGGACCGAGTGTTGCAATATCATAAGGCAGTGACGATCATTGGCACAGCGAGGATGTCTCCACTTTTGATAAGCAGTACCACACAGCTCTGAAAATAGACGACGTAGTAGGGGGCTACCCTTTGGAAACTTTAAACCACATCTAAGCCGTGGCAACTAGTGGACTGCAAAGACGATAATCGACAGCCCATTGTACAGCTACGGACAAAAACGCTCCACCCTCTGTTATTCGAGCATCGTTCATAGTAGAGAAAATTGAAAGATACCATTCGATTAGGAATAACATCCTTTACAAATTGATGTGCATAAAATTTGCATAAGGGGGCTTCTTCATATCTAAACGCGCACAAACAAATTTTCAATGGCAACACCCAAGTTTGATGCAATATTTCGAATATAACACTAAAATTAACCTCGGATATTAAGTTTCAATTTTTTGCGTGAAGCCTTTGCGAGTTATGAGTATGTAAAGTTTTGAGCTCCTAATGTTAAATCAGTTTCCAAGACTTCTAATCATATCTTCTGCAATAACTATCTGCTCCCGCTGATTATTTGTATGACGTTACTCCTAAACAACCCAAACACATTTACATGATTTTTATTTTTGTGGAAATAATTGTATGAAATATTAATTATGAAATCAATAATCGAAAAAATATTAATACAAATCTGGACATGTTTTGATAAAAATCGATTCACAGTGACTTTTTATATGTTTTTGTAAAATTCCAGATGTTTCCTCCCTCTAGTTATTTCGAAATGTTTAAATATTCAGCATCAAGATAATTTTAGGGGCCGTATATTAGTTTAAAACATGACTAATTTGAAAAAGTTATAATTATTGTGGGTTAATCTTTATTTAAGGGAACGGGCATTTATTTTTACCGAGTTTTAATAAAAACTTTGTATAAACAGTGTTGTATAGAGGCAACCTAATCAACGTAATTCTGCTATTGTATTGAAGGGTCAAAACTTATATTGTTATAAATGTGTTCTACTTATGTTACTGTCGATTAATAGTTTTAGATCTACTGCGAGTTGAAATCGCCCACGAAATGTGATAATTTATAATAAAAAATGGTTATATAAAACAATAACAAATTATAAAAGTATGTGATACTAAACGCCGCAACACGTAGCTTTACATCAAAAGACGAATTTGCATAATTGCGGTTTGTATGATGGTTATTACAACAACCTAAGAACCTCTTATTCAAAGGTGAAATGATTCTATAACTTTATTCTCAATTTATTTTCGCTTATTTGACTGTATTACAAAGCAGGGTTTTCACACCTAATAACATTTTTATTTAAAGTTTTGCTGTGGTATATATGTTTGAAAGTCGGGTTTGTTATAAATGCGTATGCTTCGACTATATATTGTGCGTATGTTTCGGCACTTGGCGCGAGGAACAGCATTATAAAATAGCAAATATTTTTGAAACAACAATATAAAATAACATTAGAAAACAAACATTTATTTCTTCTTTCTTCTGATATAAATATAGAAACGTCGTGAAAATTTGAATTTGGACTAATTTGGGGGTCTAAAATTTGTGGGTGACGTTAAAATTGGGTGTTACCATTGAAAATTACAAAGTTTGTGCGCGGTTTGATATGAAGACGGCCCCTTATGCAAATTTTACGCACATTAATTTGTAGAGGATGTTATTCCAAATCGTTCGTATCTTCCATTTTTCTCGGCGATGAACGATGCTTGATTAACAGAGGGAGGGGCGTTTTTTTTCCGCAGCTGTACAACTCACCTTACGGACGAGTACATGAACTGAGTGTTTGCGGGGTGCCCATCCCGGTATCTTAAGAGCATACAACCCACGTCAACTGAGTGCGTCAACCCTCATGGGTGCAGTATGTGTAAGGCAAACACCTTGCAGTCTATCGGAGATGCGAAATAACCGGCATCGGTCTGCAAGTAGTTCCCGGACCTCCAAGAATCACTGGGCCAACAGGAAATTGGGCTGTGGAGAATAAAGCGGACAGTATTCCCCAATCGGTTAATGAATCTAGATTCAGCTGTATCTCCCAAATCCGTGTGTTCCTGGTGAACTGTGTTTTCTCGCCTACGCAAGCCGTCTTCACTGTGAATGATCTATTTTGGAACTACAAGTCATTTTATCTGCATTGGAGATATTGTGTTTTAAGTTTCAATTTTGATATAATGTGTATTTATATATTAATCTAAATCCAAGTATCAGTGTAATTTTAAGCTTTGGGAAATTTCCCTTACTGTACCATCTTGAATTTTAATTGATGATAATCTGAAGTCGCAATTACCATAACAATTCCGTACACCCCGAGGTCAAGCTTGGAACTTTTAAGTGTATAGTGTTAGTATTATTATTACTAATGTTTTATAATTTATATGTTTAAATAAATGTGTTAGTGGCCACAACCGGCTAGTTTTCTCTGTATTCACGCAATGTAGTTTGGTCTATTCAGATCCCACTATACCTTCACAGAGTCAACTGGGGAAAACTATGGGTTCGTGTTAATGTTGTATTTATGTAAATTTCACCTTGCCACAATATATAGTTAAATTTTATATTTCTCACAAAAATGTCATAAGTTTAAATTAATTATTACGCGCATTACTAAATTGAAAATTAGATATTATTACGTGCTGAAACTTAAGCCTTATTTTGACATTAATTTACTATTTGTACTTCTAAATGAAATTGTGAAAAACCTGGTTCGAGACTAAAACTTTTAAAGCACATGTCTTTTCCACCCCGCATAAAGATTTTATCTGTGTATTTAACCTATAATGTGCATATCCTGCCTCCGTGTGGAACTTAATGCATATCTATTCTGACTGCACTGTATGAAAAGCTTGATAGATCTCTTTATACACCTATGCTGAACTTAATGCGTGTGTTCGCATTTTGTGGCTCACTGTTGATCCGAGCGTCTTACTAGTGTCATTTTTAACACTTTACAACAAAGTTGAAAAGTGTTTATGACTTTGTTCATTCTGTCTGTCTGTCTGTCTGTCTGTCTGTCTGTCTGTCCGTTAGCACGATAACTGCCGTAAAAATGACTTAATCAAAATGAAATTTTAGTATGTTGTTCAGACGGTCTGTAGGACCTATGGGAATATAAATGAATAATATCACACAATTAGTTTTGGATTGAACCCGGGTTGAAAAAATGAAATACATTGAGCCCTATGGGACCTAATTTTTCTAACATTTTTTAAGCGGATTTAAAATTCACAAATTGCTTCGAAAATTTTAGGTAATAGTCAAATTGTTCCATAAAATATATAAAAAAAAAATTCAGCTAAATATATTCAGTAGTTTTTTAAATAAAAATTAAAATAATAATTACACATCTTATATGAAACGATCACGTGACCATGATATTAAACGATCACATGACCCACTTCAAAATGAGATATGGCATCCATCTTGTTTCAAATTCGTGATTTTTTAAAGTTCTTTTTAATTCATATTGAGTGTTGTATCCATCCTAAAACTACTTTATTTCTGCTTAAATTCTGTGCATCTACATACTAAAACAACACAATGACAATATATTTGAGTTTAAATTCTCATTCAAATTTGATTATTTCTACAATTAAGCCTATTTTTCACCTATGTAAAATGTAAACAGCAAAATATGTAGAATGAGTTGTATTAGAATTACTGTATTTCTTTAACACAAAATAATTCAGTCCATGGAGTCTGCATGGCTGATATGAATGAAATATTAATTGATTTTATAAACAGAAGGACGATATTTTTCGATGAAGTTTTAAGCATAAAGTTTATGAATTGTAGCTCCATGGTCTTAATTTTTAAATAAAATAAATTATTATAGTATTGTGATGAATGAAATGGAGAAAGTTATGAATGAAATCCTGCTTTTATAGAGAGATCCAGGCGTGTTATTTTTTTTCTATGACGTCATTTGAATTAATTTCAGTTGTTTTCGATGAAGTTTTCAAATATAATAAATTATCGTAGTATTATGATAGATTTAAAAATATTACCGTGGAATGTATTGCATTTTAGAGATATTTAAACCACGCAATTTATATTTCAATGCCGTCTTTTGAATGAAGTTCATTTTTTTCAATGAAGGTTTAAGTTTTCAAATATAATAAATCAATGTAGTATCGTGATAAGTTTTAAAATATTACCGAGGAATGTATTGCATTTTCGACTTTTTTAAATAAAATTGCATTGAAGTTGGAAAGTGTTTCATAATCAATGCTTTAAGCATGATTGATCTTTCTTGTTATTTGTTCATCTCTGTAGAACTTTCTGCATGTCTCACATCTTATTTTAATTTTCAACTATTACTGATCTGTCTATAGTACTTAATGCATATCTTGAATCCCGACTCTAACTGTTATCTCAATATATTCTCATCTATATTGATCTGTCTCTATCGAACCTCCTGTCGGTTGCTACATCTTTTCGCCTGAGGTCTGATACACCTCTTAAATGATCATTGGTTGGTCTCAGTTTGATGCGACAACAGATCTTCTTTATTGGCTGAACTTTGAACCGATCTTGTGTTTTCATCTTTAGCCCCTTTTTTTATGGTTTTCCTGATCTCTCGGGTCAGGACTGATGCAAAATTGGCGTCAACCAGACTGGGCCCTTTGTCTGATCTGTTAGATATCATAAATAATTATAAAAAAAACCTGTCTACGGGTATCCTGGTCTTACATATTCATTTCTCTGGGTTAAAAAATCTCGAGCATTACGGTTTCAATAATGATATTCTTACATTGATAAAGTGAGATGTTATTTAGCTAAGTATTATACAAGTTATGAACATCACTGGGGTTTTGTTTAACGCGGAAGGATGCACATCTATTTCCTTATCATAAATAATTGTACGGATTATAGAGCAGTCCAATGAAAAAAGTGTGTAGTTTATCAATGAAAACTGCTAGTTAATAAATTATTAGCATAATGCATTGGATCTGTTTAGTGTATAAACATATATAATTCTCATAAGAAATCGGCATTTTTTTTTCAGTAACTGTGAGAATGTATAACAATACGCAGAAACGCAGTAACTGGTGCACCAAAATGCTACAAACAGATCTACCTTGAAATAAAGTACTGAAAATTAAAGAAAAACACCGACATACATATACTTCCGACTGTTTGCAGCAAAACGAGTTCTACCATAGCGTCTGATAGATGGAACGTCTGGAAGAATGGAACGTCTGTTTGGTTCTCCAAGTCATGGAAATCCTTCCATTGCTCAAAACGACATAATGGGGAAATTTCCATTTATGCTTCATATGAAAAAGTGCATCTTTAAACTCAGCTTAAATATACAAAATATTGATAGACAGAGTTGCTACAAGTTCCTGGAAGACTGCAATTGCCACAGATGGGGAACATATTGCAACACGCATGTCTTCCCGGCCTCAATATGTCTTAATGTATAACAAGAAAGATTAATCATGCTTAAAGCATTGATTATGAAGAATTTTCCAACTTCAATGCAATTTTATTTAAATAAGTCTAAAATGCAATACATTCCTCGGTAATATTTTAAAACTTATCCCAATACTACATCAATTTATTATATTTTAAAACTTAAACCTTCATCGAAAAAAGTGAACTTCATTCAAATGACGGCATTGAAATATAAATTGCCTAGTTTCAACATCTCTAAAATACGATACATTCCTCGGTAATATTTATAAAATCATCATAATACTACAATAATTTATTATACTTGAAAACATCATCGAAAACAACTGAAATTCATTCAAATGACGTCATAGAAAAAATAACACGCCTGGATCTCTCTATAAAAACAGCATTTCATTCATAACATTTTCCCATTCATTTCATTCATCACAATACTATAATAATCTATTTTATTTAAAAATTAAGACCATGGAGAGCTACAAGTAATTAAACTCTATCCTTAAAACTTCATCGAAAAATTCGTTCTTCTCTTTGTAAAATCAAGGAATATTTCATTCATATCAGCCATGCAGACTCCATGGGCTAAATAATTTTGTGTTAAAGAAATACAGCAATTCTAATACAACTCATTCTACATATTTTGCTGTTTACATTTTACATAAGTGAAAAATAGGCTTCGTTGTAGAAATAATCAAATTTGGATAATCATTTAAACTTAAATATATTGTAATTGCGTTGTTTCAGTATATAGATGCACAAAATTTAAGCAAAAATAAAGTGGCTTTAGGACGGATACAACACTCAATATGAATTAAAAAAAACTTAAAAACTTACGATTTTGAGACAGGATGGATGCCATATATCATTTTGAAGTGGGTCGTGTGATCTTTTCCTATGATGGTCACGCGATCGCTTCATATAAGAGGTGTAATTAGTATTTTAATTTTTATTTAAAAAAACTACTGAATATATTTCGCTGAATTTTTTTATATATTTTATGGAACAATTTGAATATTACCTAACATTTTCGAAGCAATTTATGAATTTTAAATCCACTTAAAAATGTTTGAAAAATTAGGTCCCATAGGGGTCTATGTATTTCATTTTTTCAACCCGGATTCATACCAAAACTAATTGGGTGATATTATTCATTTATATTCCCATAGGTCCCACAGACCGTCTGAACAACATACTAAAATTTCATTTTGATTAAGTCATTTTTACGGCAGTTATCGTGCTAACGGAGAGATAGACAGACAGACAGAATGAATGAACAAAGTCATAAACACTTTTCAACTTTGTTGTAAAGTGTTAAAAATATGTTCCGTACATATTACGATGTGTAGTAAGAAAATTAAAATTGACAGAGTACTTTCAGATAAGTTATGCATTTCGTCTAGAAAATGAGAAAACTACAGATTTTCTGGAGAATTTTACAGTATTTTTGATAGACACTGGATGCTTAAAATTATGCAGTACATGCGCAGAACTCTGAAGTCACACGTATTGTACAATTAAATTTATAGATTTTCTTCCATATTTTTTCAGGAGAAATACTTGTAAAAATAAACTTGCTGCTGTAAATCGGCAGATCCCAAAGCTCTGCAACATAAATCCCAATAAAACAAAACTTGATGTCTTTTATTGTACTTCCATTAAAAAAAATTGCATTTTCTTGTGTGTGTGTGTAAAACAATTTTAAGTAAATTACATATCATTTTAACATTATTCCTTATATTTTCCTATTTTATATTTATTATGTTTAACAGAGTATGTATGACATATATTTTAATGAAATATTTCCAATGTAAAGCCAATTTTTGCTTATTATTGTAATGCCAATATTAGCCGTATATGGTAATACCAATATTGACATTACGATGTATTGGCATTACAATATTAGCGGCTAATATCGCAATGCCAAAATTAGCCGCCAGAGTATCCCCAATATTGGGGTTGCTTTAAAATGATTTTCAGTTAAATGCCAAAATACAGAATACTGGTCCAACATTGGAATGCTACTAGGGGTGTTATAGGAAAATGCTAACAAAAGGGTGAATACAAGCAGCAACCCCATTACTCTGGAATAAACCGTTCTCTTGATATTTAAGTTATTTCTAAATTTTGGCGATTTGGCTTGTTTAAATAGATCCTTGTCGCCAAGCGAAACATGAATTATTCATGTATAGTTATGCATCGTAAAGAAACATTAACAAAGAATGAAATAAATGTGAATTCTATTCTTCAGTAAAAAGTCATGTAGAAGAAGAAAGCATTATAATATTTGCTAAATATAAAATTAAAACAACACTATTTATTGAAAATTAAAATCTACATAATTTTTAATTTAAGCTCTAAGAGGGTAGTCTTAAAATGAAATCAACTTTGATTTAATAGCATTGCATTCCCTTTAACATTTTATGTGCCAGTAGCATAATATATGGCTACGAAACAAAAATTTAGAACGATGAAGAATCCTATCACGCCCATAGAGTAGTCCGATTATGTACTTTAAACATAAATGGTTGTGAATACGTTATGATGCCTGGGCTTTACGAATGGGGAATGTCCTACAATTCACTAAGTTATAGCGAGATTATGCATGAACGTGTCTCTAGATGGACGGTTGTTGTCACGTAGAACATTTCACTAAGAACCATCGAGGTGCATCCTCTTAGTTTAATGCGTTTTACTGAAAGCGTCCTGAAATATCCCGTATTAAGATATTTCAGTATTAGTTAAAGTAACGCGGAATCTTTATGATGCAGCTAAGATTAGAGTTCTGTTTGGTATAATCAAGGGAACTGGAATTATCGTTCAGCGGTGGGACATTCGAGGTGTATTTAACCGAATAAAGTGTCTCTTGAGTTTGAATTGTGAATAAATAACATTATTAAAATATTTTGTTTCATTTTAATACATATAGTTAATAACTGCTAGAAGATTACAGCATCCACTTTAAATATCAAATAGAATACAATAATCTCAGTAACTCACTGGACAAAGCATTACCAACGATTGAAAGTTAGAATCCCCTTTTCTGAATTAAGTTTGCTTAAGAAGGACTTTCATAATCTATATTATAATTGCTTGAAGTGTTTCTGTCCTTCCTGATCTTCATATGCTGTTCTGGTGATCTAGAAAACTGTATATTTGTTCACTCAACATATCGCTTATCGTAGAGATCGATGATCCTACAGGTCGATGATGGAATCGATCGTAATTGAGCCATATTTTCGATTGCCCCTCCCCCTGGGGGGGAAGGCAGGGTTGGCAGGTTTTTGACTCATAACGGTTTTATCCGGTTTAATCTATGGTTTTAACCGTCACGTCAAAAACCTGGATGTCAAAAACTGTCAAGTGAGGACGAAACAAGCAATATTGCCAATCAAAATCCTGTCACCCTTAATCAGTACCGTAACTAGTTGTCATGTACTCTGTGCAAAGTTTTATATTCGGGTCCCTTGTATTTATTATTCCCTTGTATTTATTACTATTCGGGTTCCTTGTATTCGGGTCCCTTGCACAATAAAACAATATATAATAATTGAAAGAGAGCAACTCTATTTGTAAATTGTATATTTAATTGATTTGAATAAATTTATTGTTATTTTTATTATATTGGTAAAAAAAAAGTGGATAGCCACTTGAAAGTAAATGTTTGGAAGAAAAAATGTTTTTGGCACCTAAAATGTAGGCCTATATGCTATAAAGAGATACAGCAACACTGCCCGATGCTAGCCACATTTGGCTAAGACTTATGAAAGAAGATCCCCTGCACCCACACATTAAAATTCTTTAGAAAAGATTAGAACAGACATTTATGCCAATCCATTGCCTAGCTTACATCATGAATTCGAAATATATGGGTAAAGACTTTGCAGATAGCCAAATGGAAACTGCTCGTTTTTATACTACAGAAAAATTGTAGGCTGTTTACTACTTCTAATTGCACTTGAAGTCCAAGAAAGCCCATTCCCAACATCTTACTTCAGTACAAGTTCAAAACTCACCAATCAGATAACGTGGTGGAAAAGTATTCCGAAGTGTGAAAGTTTTCAGGATAAAAACAGTGCAGCTTTTAAATTAGCTGAACTAGCAATAATGCTGATATCCCAACCTGCTAGTTCGGCTTCTATAGAAAGAATATTTTCAAATTTTGAAATCATCCATTCTAAACTGCGAAATCGTTTAGGGCTAGAGAAAAGTTCTAAACTCGTTATCTGTTACCGAATGCTAAGTGGATGTAATGAACCAGAATAATAAAAACAAATTGTGCTATATCTAAAATGTTAAAATAATAAAACTTCAGAAAAGTTATAAATACTGTTTTTAATTTAAAACAAAATCAGAATACCTTGATATTTAAGTTATAATAAATGAAAAATTATTTTTAATTGTTGCCAGTACTTCAATATTTTATAGGTATTTATGTACTTATACTGTTGTAAGGATAATGTTTTAAAATTACTTACATTTTTGTCTTATAATAATGTTCAAATTTATATGGACGATCAATTTTATAATGATTGACATGGTGGTTTTATTGTTTTTAAATCAAATTCCCGTTTTGTTCGTAGCTTTTGGATTTTTGACGGTTTTATTCGGTTAAAACACAGATTAAACCAATGTCACATCAAAAACTAGTTCTTGACGTCAAAAACCCAACCCTGGGGGAGGGGAAAATATGTTTTAAGTCTCTCCAAATTTTTCAGAAACTCCCTCAGTGACTTTGAACGTTGAACATTTGCACACTGCAGTGATCCTAAAATTATAAATGATCTAAAAGTCACCATCAGTTTATATATTAGTTGGCATACTTAACGTGTGTTTATCTTACTAGACTCTGCAGAAATCCCCTTCCCGTTTGACCTAGTAGGCTGAAACTTTGAAAACTTATAATATCGACTACGGTACGGACCCTAACAGAGTCGAATTTTCAATTTACTTTTACCCGATGACTAAGAAAATCACATTTTCCGAAAGGTATTCTTAGACTTTCCTAGAAGTCACTATGGTTATCCAGAAGGCTGAATCTTATAATGCCGCCCACTTATAATATTGACCAGTAGCGTAGCGTGGTATTTTCGACGGGGGAGGATAAGCGATTGTCATTTTAACTTGGAACAGGTTTAAAGTATGATAAGTGAATTTATATAGGAATTCGTACTTTCAATAAGTTTTATTTCCTTGGTGAGTAAAATAAAATAATTTAACATAAAAATGCTAAGAGTGAATGAAATGCCCATTATTTTAAAATAGATTACATATGTAAGATGCATACAAAGTATAACATTTGAAATGTTTGCTTATTTCTAAATTAGTTGAACGTTTACAACCATTTGATTAAATATGAAATCATGGTCGTTCAAAGGGGAAAACACTCTCCCCCTTGGATGTTAAAGATAACATAGGCTAACATAGGCGAGCATCAATCTAGACAATGTTATACATTTTATTCTTGAGTTTACACCCCCCCCCCTTCCTTCTTTTCCGCAAAACGTTCTACATGCGCCCATATATGAAAAAGCACACTGATAATTTGAAAAATATCTGGAACATAAGCTTAGTTGAAAAGCTCTGTAGTCAACAATGTCCCTAAACAATATTGCTTATTAATTATTTATAAATATTATACTATTTAAATATACTTATAATTGCTTAAATCTTATAATTACTCAAACTTATATCTTATAATTACTTAAAATTATATCTTATAATTACTTAAATCATATAATTACAATATACTAAGGATCCGCTAACAACCACTTTCATTTAACCGAGATTCTCGCCTAAGAGTGTTTTTTAAAAGGGAAATGAAATGTATTCTTTCAAAAACTTCCAAATACGCAAAAGGATGCTTCATATTGGTGCCTATATAAAGAGCTAAGTCTACTTTGCAAACTACTTAAGTTTAATGGTAGTCATTATTAGTATATTTCTGCATCTTGAGATTGTTCAAAGTTAGATAAATCCTAAGTAATTCGTGAAAAATGACTAAAATTATTTATTATTAGAAATAATGATTATTTTCTACAAATAGTAATTATTAGAATCATGTTTGACTCAAAATGGAGAAACCCATTAGGTTTGTACTACCCAACTCACCTACACATCATTGATGAAACGTCACGCTCCACATCCAATCATTGATTGTTTATAAAGGGTTGAGAATGGAAGCAATAGCCACGCCTTTCTATAATCTAGTTTCACATGCTAGTTAGACAGCTAAGGATGATTTTAATAAATAGGTAGTCTTAATGTCATGTTTATTCTTTTATAGAAAACGAAGGCTGGAGGATTTTAGCTTCTGAAACATTGAAATATGCGTTTTAATGGGAAAAATACTTTGAATCGTGTCACTTTCAGCAAGTAAATTGTAACAATTTTCTAAATAACACATATATCTTCGCAAAATTATTTAAAAAATTATACTAAATAAATGTATATTTAAATAATTCTTTAAATTTGATTTTAAGCTGGGGAGGCTCAGCTTTTTAGCCTCAATGGACGTTAAGCCACTGGTATTGACACACACTTATAGCCCCTTATAGTATCGACCATTTATAGAGTCGACACGCACGTATAGCAGGCGCATAGTGTCAACACACACTTATAGAACACTTATAGTATCAACTCACTCTTATAGCACATTTATAGTATCGATCACTTATAGTGTCAACACATACTTATAGCACACTTATAGTATCAACACAATTATAGTACACTTATATTGTCAACACACTCTTATAGCACATTTATAGTGTCGACCACTTATTGTGTCGATACACACATATGTTATAGCACACTTATGTTATATCACACTTATAGTGTCGACCACTGATGGTATAGACACACACTTATAATGTCGACCTTATAGAACACCTATAGTGTCGACCATTGGACTGAACCTAACGAAGCCAAATTTTCGGTTTATCCACTGTAGTTGACAAATCGGGGTGAAGGATGATGTTGTTGTTGTTGAAACCCAGACCGTCCGACCTACCAGAAAGGTGTAACTGTTTGGACGGTCGGGAAGTGCCACCCAATTTAGACCGGAACCCAGTGGGGGAGGCATCCACAGGGACCGTACCCTCCTTCCCCTACCACCAACCTCTCGGAAGGACTTTCGGACCCACATGTTTAACGTGATCGTACTCCGCATGAACACGGCGGCAGTTTTGGCAGTGGCTGGAATCGAACCCGGGCCTACCGAGTGCAACTCCAGCGCGCTAACCAGTGGGCTACCGCGCCCCAATAGTGAAGGATGATGTGTAAAGTCTTTCAGAACCTTCTCGAAATCCCTACTGAATACATAAAAATCTGAACCTCGACCACAGAGCAACCTACATATGCTAATTTTCAATTGAAACTACTATTTTTGATGTTATGCACCATGCATTGTTAAAGAAAATAAAACTTTTTAAGAAAGAGTTGCAATCTTCTATATTAAAAGTATTTGTTTTCCTGCCTATGCAAGGTATAAATGCAAGTATAAAAATATTTCAAATACATAAAGCGAAATTTCAGAAATGAGTTAAACGCTTAAAAGTTTCATAATAAGAAATAGATAAAACACATTAAAACTATCACAATATATTAAGTAATTTATATATGTATATGTACAGTGTCCATATAAATATTTATCCTGTTCGGTGAAAGGTATTTAAAAAAAATCTGCTGTGGCTCTATATCCGATGGAGTCAAAATGGTTTTGCGCTAAGACATCTTTCTATGTGGGTGGTTTGTCTTCATTATTCTTAGACATTTGCAAACAGTTTGAAATATTTAAATATCGAAATTAGAAATACCTTATAAAAATAGTTCACATAGTTAAAATATCGAAATATGAACCTTTTCCAAATAGTTCACTATATTAAAATATCGAAACTATAAACACAATATTTAGAAAAATAAGAACCTGATTCGAAATCTAGTTATATATCTGTGTAGGGATTTTAAAGGACTATAAATCACAAATTATTTTTTATAGTTCATAGTTTATAGTTCATATCCACTTTTAGTTCGAACGTTTAAAAATGTTATAAACTTGAGAAAAGGAAAAATTTCAATCTTTTTGAATTTGCCAAGACAATTTCTCGAACACTATCAAGGCATTGTAAAAAAAATAATTGATCTAGAAACTTGATTTTCTATTGAACATTTTTGTCACTTACATTTTATATCTGTATTTTAGAATTTAGAAGATAATTTGAGTGAAAGTAAACAAAATAAGGCAAAAACTTGCTCGGACAAAAACTTATTCGTATGTAGAAGTAAAAAAAAAAGATACTCAAAATATGAAAATCTTGAAATTGTTTTCATATATTCAGAAATAGAATCCTATTTCCAACAAAATGAGTAATCCATATCAACCAGGTTCGGAGACATTAGCGTCCAACGTGTATACATTTTGTGTGACGCTCCGATTTCAACTAGAGATACTCCAACCGTGGATGTTACTGACATCAAACATTAAATGTCAACATATTTTGGGGTAGGAAAGAATAGCAATAAAAATTTTTCAAAGTTCAATTATTTTATCAATTTTTAAATTTTCAAGACACAAAAGATTTGTTTGCGGATAAGAGTTTTATTTTTCAAACAAATTTTTTTGCGGAAAGTGTTAGGAATGATTTTAGATAAACTTAACTTTATAAGGATACGAAGAATACGTTTGAAAGATTTTCAACGCTGACGTGCTGTAGACAAGATTGAATCTGGGCCAAATCGAGCATAAGTACACTCTTCATCAGTGGCTACACTGAAATGAAGTTTGAATCGTTCATATATACACCAGATATAGCGACAAAATTTGCATAAATACAATTTACAAAAGAATCTACGTTTAGACAAGGATGAACCGTAAACAATTTCTTAGAGTTTCAAAAATTTCAACAACAAAAGAACAGCATATTAAATTACAATTTAATTACAGAAATCGAAAAAACGGGGGGGGGGCAATCAAGCATAATCCCAAAGAGGAAGACGTCAAAGATAACTTGCAGACACTTAAATTGCATGAAGTCGAGAATGAGTCGGCAAGCGTAACTCAAATTCATAACAGGTTCAAAATTACAAACGGACTCACGGGAAATATAAATAAAAAGGGATTCAAAAAGGAGAATATTACGAGGGTTATTACAACGCATCAAAAGGAAAGTCTTTTCAAAAAGAGGCTGAAAATTATCTTTAGCAACAATTTGAGCAAGAGCCGTAGAAAGTTTACTATCCCTGACATCCCGAGCATGTTCAGCTAAACGGATGCCAACGGTGCGTTTAGTACTTCCAATATAAAATTTAAAATTACCATCGGTGGACAACAGGGGAACAACATACACCCCAACAAAGCTTTTAAAGTCAACCTTATCACCCAGTTTATCCGACCTAATGCGGTTAAATAAAGAAGAAATATTAGAATGTGCTTTTGTCAAAAGTTAATGATTTTTACCCTTCTCTGAATTTTACTGTCGAACATGAAACTAATGGTTTTTTGCCTTTTCTTGAAGTACTGGTCACCCGTTCTGCTACTGGTTTTCAAACCTCGGTTTTCCGTTAACCTCATTTTACTAATTCTTGTATTCCTGCTAATTCTTACCATCCTCTTTCCTCTTAAAAAGCTTCTTTTTATGCTTATTTTAATCGCGCTTTTAATGTTTGCTCATCTATCTCTGCTTTCAGTGATGAAATTGAATTTATTTTTGGCCTTGGCCGTGAGGCTGCCTACTCCTTTGAGTTTATTTATAAGGTTTTCTTCCAAGTTCGCAGTAAACATACCCTTTTTGATACTAAACTTATTGCTATAAAAGATCGTTTGACTTATAGGTCTAGTTTTCCATACAAACCTCGGATTTTCCGCCCCTTTATCCATTTTTGTTCTGAGTTTGGTTTCAGACCTGCTCATTCTAATATTTCTTCTTTATTTAACTGTATTAGGTCTGATAACCTGGGTGATAAGGATGACTTTAAAAGTTTTGCTGGAGTGTATGTTGTTCCCCTGTTGTCCACCGATGGTAATTTTAAATTTTATATTGGAATTACTAAACGCACCGTTGGCATCCGTTTAGCAGAACATGCTCGGGATGTCAGGGATAGTAAACTTTCTACGGCTCTTGCTCAAATTGTTGTTAAAGATAATTTTCAGCCTATTTTTGAAAAGATTTCCTTTTGATGCGTTGTAATAACCCTCGTGATATTCTCCTTTTTGAATCCCTTTTTATTTATATTTACCGTGAGTCCGTTTGTAATTTTGACCCTGTTATGAATTTGAGTTACGCTTGCCGACTCATTCTCGACTCCATGCAATTCAAGTCTCAGCAAAGTTATCTTTGACGTCTTCCTCTATGGGATTATGCTTGATTGCCACCCCCCCCCCCCCCTTCTTCGATTTCTGTAATTAAATTGTAATTTAATATGCTGTTCTTTTTTTGTTGAAATTTTTGAAACTCTAAAAAATTGTTTACGGTTCATCCTTGTCTAAACGTAGATTCTTTTGTAAATCGTATTTATGCAAATTCTGTCGCTATATCTGGTCTATATATGAACGATTCAAACTTTATTTCAATGTAGCCACTGATGAAGAGCGTACTTATGCTCGAAAGCGCTATGGCCTTTTTTTAAACTTTTGTACGTCTTGTGGGAAGTGAAATTGAGACCTTCTGTTGTGGATGTGTGCTTAATTTTGCTATTTTAACATCAGACGTGATGCAAAATTATTTATTATTTATTATGTAAAGATATTTAGCAAATTTTATAAAATTATTTCATAGATCACTTAGTACTTATTTTCGCCGTTACATATAATTTCTAGAGGTTTTTTAAATTGTCAAAAGTGAAACTTAGCCTTCTACCACTTAGACTGTGTTTTAGAATAGAAAATATTTTGACTCTTGAGAAGATAATTAGAGTGTATTTTCTGAATTTTCAGTATAATCTTCGAGTATTTAGCGATTTGTTTGATTTTTTCAAGTCATCATTTTCATAAAGAACTCTCTTAAAAGTGTCACTCAGTAATGTGACATTTTCGTCCGTGAACAGATAGAACCAAACACACAAAATCACAACAAAGGAAAACGCTGATATTTATATGTATACCCATCACGAAATGAACCATGAAATATATATTTAAACAGAATCTCCTTAATTACACCATTTGATAACTTTACGGTATTCACTAACATCTCGTTCCTTTTGTCATAGAAAGTAATGATATACGGCAACTTTGAAAAGTCTACTTGAATAAAAGTTAAATCATGACGAATGAAATCTTTAGATAGCATTTGTATTGCAATTTGTATTGAACAGTAGATTCTTCCTTATCTAAACTGTTAATAAACTTCCTTATCTAAAATGCTAATAAACTTCCTTATCTAAACTGTTAATAAACTCCCTTATCTAAACTGATTTCGTTGCACAATTCAACTGCATTTTATAGAAAAAAGAATAATGTTAATATAAAACAAATTTAGATCAATACAAGCAAAAAAGCATTAAAAACACAAAAAAGCATCTTCTTCACATATGAGACCAAAAAACTAAAAAAAAACCATTTAAAGGCAAAATTTGCCTTAACTTCGTGGTTTTTCATATAAGACATCCAGGCAATAAAGAAGTGAGTATGTTGGCCAAGAACGTCACAACAAAGGAAAACGTTGATATTTATATGTATACCCATCGCGAAATGGACCATGAAATATATGTTTAAACAGATTCTCACTAATTACAGCATTTGATAACTTTACGGTATTCACTAACATCTCGTTCTTTCTTTCATAGAAAGCAATGATACACGGCAACTTTGAAAAGCCTACTTGAATAAAAGTTAAATCATGACGAATGAAATCTTTAGATAGAATTTGTATTGCAATTTGTATTGAACAGTAGATTCTTCCTTATCTAAACTGTTAATAAACTCCCTTATCTAAACTGATTTCGTTGCACATTTCAACTGCATTTTAAAGAAAAAAATATAAAGTTAATATAAAACAAATTTAAGTCAATATAAGCGAAAAAGCATTAAAAACGCAAAAAAAGCATCTTCTTCACATATGAGACCAAAAAACTCAAAAAAACCATTTAAAGGCAAAATTTGCCTTAACTTCGGGGGTTTTCATATGAGATACCCAGGTTTCATATGAGATACCCAATAAAGAAGTGAATATGTTGGCCAAGAACGTCACAACAAAGGAAAACGTTGATATTTATATGTATAAGCATCGCGAAATGGACCATAAAATATATATTTAAACAATAAGTATTTTAATTATGGAAAATTGAATGGGATAACATAAAAGATGCAAGAACAACTTACTGGTACTATCAGATACAAAAAAGATAAATGAGATCAAATGATATTTTAGTCAATCCTTGACAAATCATAGATCCAAACTAGCATACAAGCATAGATTCAAATTAAAGTTTAGACTTATATTTAGATGCGGTCAAACACTAGCTGAATTTTATTATTGTCTTATTGGATTGCAACACCGACAGATTTAATACAAAAATATCAACAAAACATCAACAAAGATGTAATAATATATGATCAGAAATGTGCAAGGAAAAATATACGAATATATATTTTACAGGACATATACAAAAATGTACTATACATCTACTTACTAACTAACTTGATAACTGGTTTTTGAAACTAAATGTGATAACTTCATCCGAAAAGTATAATGAACAGACAAAACAGCTACCACGAAACAAATTTGTATCGAATTCTAAATTTGTATTTTAAACTTTCAAAAACTAAAACCGAACTACTTGATATAAAGCAAAATCACAGTTCCTCAACACTAAATGAGACGACTTCAACTCATAGGTGTAGTTTTTATTTTTTTACTTGAATTTGAGTTTGTTAGGGAAAGTTTCTTTGAGTTTGTTATGTTTTTCTTATACTCGAAAAATATATATTCTCCTCAAATATATTTTCTTTCCCTATCAATCTGTACTCCAGAGGACCATTTATAAACATAAAAAATCCAATTTTTATAGCTGCAAGATATGCTGCCTTGATTTATATTTGATGACATGATTTTATGAAAGCGAGAGAATCCGTATACGTGTTGAGAATTCGAGGAAGAGTTGTTTTCAGTATCAAATTTTCCTTAGAGTTTGTAATACTGTTTTCTCTAGAGAGTTAATCTATTTCACGTTTTTCTTATGAAATTTAGTCATGCCTAAGTTTTGAAAACAGCATCTTAAAATTCTACGGACCTGTGTTTTGTACATCTCCGGGGATGAATATTTGTCATAGAAACGAAAATAACTTTTATGTCATAGAACATGTTTAAAAAATCTGGTGTGGGCAGCACATGACTTTCCCTGCAGACTTATATCCACGCTCTCTTTACTTTCATTAAATTTCATTCACTTTTAATTTAATTTTCGTTCTCATTTGGTAACTGGACTTATTTTCAAAGGTGGCGTAGAGAAAATAAGAAATAAGTAAAATGTCGCGAGAACGGCTAGTCCTAGTGTAATGGGGTTGGTCTTATTCTTTTTTTCGTTAAAAATAACGTATAAAACAAGCGTTTAATGGATATATTTGAGCATACGTAGTTTTTAATATAGATATGGACAGTTTTTGCTGGCCATTTTGCATAAAAAGGCAGATTATTTTTTTCCGAATAGCACCCAAATCTAATCTCCATCAGTGTAACCCACAAGCGACTTATCAACCGATTTTTGTGAAATTCGGTCCACTAAGTGGATATAGGCTTTTGCGGGCCATTTCTCAAAAAAAGGTGGGTTATTTTATCCCGAATCCTACCCAAAACTAATTAGCACTAGATTCGCCCACAAGTGACTTAACTACCAAATTTTATGAAATTCGGTCAAATAGTTTTTGAATTAGAGTAGATACAAAATCTGCACAGACAGACTGAAAGACACACATACAGACACACTGATACACACACATACACACACACAGACACACACACACCGGCGTCAAGCTAAAAATAGTTTTTTCGTAATCTAGAGGTCTCCAAACGCGTAGATCCGCCGAAAACTCGACTTGCGATTTTGGACATGATTCCAATACTTTCCCAATACATTACCATGTATTGCAGGGAAAGTAAAAACGCACTTTTTGAGGCCATATATGGTACATTAATGAGTTATAATCGCATATATGGTAAAGGTTCAAATAACTGACCATATAAGCGAAGTTTTCTACATACAGAGCTATATATACTTTATTTTTCACCAAATAACCATAGCATGCCCCTAGAACTACTCTCTGATTTTAAGATCTTTTGATACAAATGTTTATCAAAAGTACGATTCCTAACTGAGCAGATCTATTTTTGAAACGCTGAAACTTCTTCAGTAGACGAACCAAAAAGCATAAAGAATGCTACAACTTGACCGTTTTGGGGGTTCAGCCGTAGATTACCAGTTACGATGCAATTTCTAGTACTTGAACGCTTTTTATTTCAGAATTTGACTAAAAAGCAAAAGACGAAAATTTCAGTATTTGAGCAGTTTTTGGTTTGAAAATCGACCGCTTACACAGGGAGAGAGCATGTGTGATTACCATTTTAAAACAAGCAGTTTATTTTACAGGATAGTAGTTAAGCGGTGCCGATTTTCTTCAGTTTTCTGACTTCCTGTGTTTATTGATTTTTTTTGTGTTTACTTACTATCTTGACATATTTTTGATTTTTTTTCATTTTCTGTCTTTGCTTTTGTTTATTATTCTCATTTCCTTCTCTCATCATATGTATTTCCTTTCTCTTTGTTTTTTATAGTGTTTCTATTTATGTTTTCTTTATTAACTTGTCTGGAAAGTATTTTTAACAAAATTCAAGACATTTATGAAGATAATTAAAAAACAATCATAATTTATTACTTTAATATATTAAAATTGGCCTAAATGGTGTCAGTAGAAATTGACCAATATTGTGTCGGTAGAAGTTGGTCAGTACATGGTGTCAGTAGTAGTTGAAAAGCCTGGCGAAATTTTCAACATTATCAATGTTATATTCAGTAATTTTTCCCCTGCAAATCGCAACTAGTTCAAAATGGGCGTAGAAATTGCAGTAATTTTATTAAGCTGTAATTTCATTAAATCGAGGTAAGTTTATTATATTAAGCACCCATAGCAATCTAAATGATGGTATCACTGATATAGGTAAAAAATCCTGAGGTTATTTGGGTCAGGTTTAAACACGTCTTAACGAAAAATCTAAAAATTGTAGCAAATTAACATTGCACTTACACACGAAACATGGATCATCCTACTTTTAATCGCAAAATTCACTGCAGTGATCTCGGACTATCAGTGTTACCCTACATGATATGTCCTGTCATACACCGTTCTCTATTTGAGAATACGTCCAGAATGAGGTCATACACCACGACTTAAAAATCTCTGGCATTGCAGAGTGTATTGGACTTCTCACTCAAAATGTTTACAAGAAAAACTCCAATAGACCTTGTATGAGAGACGTTGATCGGATCTACGATCCGATCGCGCCTTCCTATCTAAGGAAGCGCAGGCCTCGACACATTATTTTTATCTCTAACGAGACCAATTAGAAAAAGCGTCGAGGACTAGTCTCTCAAACAGCTGCCTCCTAGTTTTTCAACTCCCTTCTCTGATCGAAGATAGATGGCGCCTCTCCGATTTGAGGACTTAGCACTTTTCGACTCTTCTTTCACGGCCCTGCCATAGGCCAATAATATGGCTAGCATTTGCCAGTCGCGCTGCGTGTGTACGGTACTCTCGTCCACGTTCACAAGTATCATACTAGTTGTTGTTGTTGAGACCCAGACCGTCCGACCTACCAGAAAGGTGTAAGGTAACTGTTTGGACGGCCGGGAAGTGCCACCCAATTTGGACCGGAACCCAGTGGGGGAAGCATCCACAGGGACCGTACCCTCCTTCCCCTACCACCAACCTCTCGGAAGGACTTACGGATCCACATGTTTAACGTGATCGTACTCCGCATGAACACGGCGGCAGTTCTGGCAGCGGCGAGAATCGCGCGCTAACCACTGGGCTGCCGCGCCCGAAAAGAGCCAACAACACGCGGTGTTCCCAGGTGGTCACCCACCCAAGTACTAACCGCGCCCGATGCTGCCTGACTTCGGTGATCTAACGAGAACCGGTGTTTTCAGCACGGTACGGTCGTTGGCCCCGAAGTATCATACTAGTGTCATTTCTTATTTTTTTCTGCACAAAACTGTACTCGTTTATAAAACTCTGTGCATTTAAACAAACTCTGTGCATCTCGCAGTTTAAACAGTTTTTTTTTTTTTTTTGTAAACTTAAGTGTAATTTTTTCGTAAGGGAAAAAAACTTGTGCCTCCTTTGAGGCAATTTTCGGGATAACTTCTAGCTTTCAAAGTATATTTGTAAACTTGTAATTCTAAACGTAACCTGCATTTATTGTATTTATTTTACTATTTTACTATATTTTTTAATATTATTCTCCTACATGCTGTCTTAAACTTCATATTCTTAACCACCCCAGTCCAATCATTCTGATTGGTCCTTGTCATAGCCCCTCCCCCTTCCCTTTCCTACCTACTTGCCGGATCAGCCTTCCAAGACAGAGTCTTCACCTCATCCATGCTGTAGCAAGCAACTCCTACAGAGCACCCTCTTCGAGCCGAGTGCATTGCTATACTCCAAAACTGCAATAACAAATGGACATTGCTACACATCAGATGTGGATTACGTGGCATTATGCGTCTTGGCTTGGCTATTTAAGAAAATTAACTCTAGCAGTGTTATATTCTGAATGTTTTTCTCAAGCAGTTTTAGCTAAGAGTACACAGTCAATTACTGAGAGAGAGAGAGAAATTACAGTGATAATCAGTTCAGATTTCACTGTAATAAATGTGAAATCATCATGCGGGACCTTAAATTACTAAGATTAGTAGCACTGTGTCTTGTAAAGTGCCTTGAATGTGTTGAGGGTTTTTTTATGATTGTCTATAAAATATACACTGAATGACTGACTGAGAGATGTATCAAAATTTGTGAGCCCTACCAGTTTAACTGGAATCTTGATGTTGGTGTCATTAGTCTCGTATCAGTATCAAGACCAAGGGAAATTCGAAAATTCCAATTACGGGCCATGATGTAAAGAGATAATCAGAACATTAAAATACACATTTCAAAATTCTTGAACACTTCCTCCCGAATTAGAATCTCGGTTTTGGTCTCATTTGTTCCGGCTCGAATTCCAGGTCAAAGGAAAAATGCAAAATTTTGAAGTTTCGAATTAGGAGTAATGATGTAAATGTATAATCAAAATTCTCAAAATTGATTTCCGTTAATTATAGAATAATTCCATTTCGGGTAGAATTTCGCTTTTGGTCTCATTCACTTCTCATTCTCTTCTTCGAGGTTGATAGAGAATTTTGATATTTCAAAAAGTTCGAATAGAGATGAAAATCAATAGAAATTATCAAATAAATACTGAAAACCACTGACTAGCAAATTATTGAGCAGTTCCACTCTAGCTAGAATTTTGCCTTGGATTTCATTTAACCTATTTCAGCTTCCACAGCAACTGAAAAATCAACTATTTCAAAAATTCGAATTTAGAAAAATGAAGCAAATGGATATTACAAAGAAGTATCAAAATTATTTCGTACTTCATCAATAGTTGGGATAGTGGTTCAAAATTGAAGCCAAAATTCAAATGAATCTAAAATTCAAATGAATCCAAAATTCTTGATATAAATTCAAAATTTTTGAAAATTCAAATTTGAGGAAACGATGCAAAAATATATACAAAAAGACACTTTGTCTCTCAAGAATAATAAAAACAAGAAAGATCAATCATGCTTAAAGCATTAATTATGAAACACTTTCCTACTTTAATGCAATTTTATTTAAAAAAGTCTAAAATGCAATACATTCCTCAGTAATATGTTAAAACTTATCACAATACTACATTAATTTATTATATTTGAAAACTTAAACCTTCATTGAAAAAAATGAACTTCATTCAAATGACGGCATTGAAATATAAATTGCCTGGATTAAATATCTCTAAAATGCGATACATTCCACATTAATATTTTTAAAACTATCATAATACTACGATAATTTATTATATTTGAAAACTTCATCGAAAACAACTGTAATTAATTCAAATGACGTAATAGAAAAAATAACACGCCTGGATCTCTCTATAAAAGCAGCATTTCATTCATAACTTTCCCCCATTCATTTCATTCATCACAACACTATAATAATTTATTTCATTTAAAAATTAAGACCATGGAGCTACAAGTAATTAAATTCTATGCTTAAAACTGCATCCAAAAAATCTTCCTTTTCTTCATAAAATCAATTAATATTTTATTCATATCAGCCATGCAGACTCCATGGGCTAAATTATTTTGTGTTAAAGAAATACAGCAATTCTAATACAACTCATTCTATATATTTTGCTGTTTACATTTTATACAAGTGAAAAATAGGCTTCGTTGTAGAAATAATCAAATTTGGATAATCATTTAAACTCAAATATATTGTGTTTGCGTTGTTTCAGTATGTAGATGCACAGAATTTAAGCAAATATAAAATAGTTTTAGGACGGAAAAAATGAATTTTGAAAAAATGAAATACATTGAGCCCTATGGCACCTAATTTTTCAAACATTTTTTAAGCGGATTTAAAATTCACAAATTGCTTCGAAAATTTTAGGTAATATTCAAATTGTTCCACAAAATATATAAAAAAAAATCAGCGAAATATATTCAGTAGTTTTTTAAATAAAAATTATAATAATAATAACACCTCTTATATGACGCGATCACGTGACCATGATATGAAAAGATCACGTAACCCACTTCAAAATGATATATGGCATCCATCTTGTCTCAAAAACGTGATTTTTAAAGTTCTTTTTAATTCATATTGAGTGTTGTATCCGTCCTAAAACCACTTTATTTTTGTTTAAATTATGTGCATCTACATACTGAAACAACGCAATTACAATATATTTGAGTTTAAATGCTCATCCAAATTTGATTATTTCTACAACGAAGCCTATTTTACACCTATGTAAAATGTAAACAGCAAAATATGTAGAATGAGTTGTATTAAAATTAATGTATTCCTTTAACACAAAATCATTTAGCTCGTGGAGTCTGCATAGTTGATATGAATCAAATATTCATTGATTTTATAAAGAGAAGAACGATTTTTTTCGATGAAGTTTTACTCATAGAGTTTATTACGTATATCTCCATGGTCTTAATTTTTAAATAAAATAAATTATTTTAGTATTGTGATGAATGGCATGAATGGGGAATTATTTATGAATGAAATGCTGCTTTTATAGAGAGAGCCAGGCGTGTTATTTTTCTATGACGTCATTTGAATGAATTTCAGTTGTTTTCGATTAAGTTTTCAAATATAATAAATTATCGTAGTATTATGATAATTCTAAAATTATTACCGATGAATGTATCACATTTTAGAGATGTTTAAACCAGGCAATTTATATTTCAATGCCGTCATTTAATTGAAGTTCATTTTTTTCGATGAATGTTTAAGTTTTCAAATGTAATAAATGAATGTAGTATTGTGATAAGTTTTAAAATATTACCGAGGAATTTATTGCATTTTAGACATGTTTAAATAAAATTGCATTTAAGTTGGAAAGTGTTTCATAATCAAGCTTTAAGCATGATTGATCTTTCTTGTTAATTGTTAAAAATGTTTCACAATAATTAAATCATTTTTTTGCATGTGTAAATGACACTCAACATATTCCGGAGACATATAGAAACGTGATTTGATATACTCAAGCTGTATATTGGAAACATTAAACAATTAATCACTTTACCGTTTGCGAAAATAAGATTCAATCCTTTTTCCCATTTAACGTGTTAGCAAAATTAAAAAAATGTACACATGTTTATATAACGTGATATCATGTGATTTGATTACACGAAATTAAAATATTGATAAAAAATTGTTTGTAAGTAATCTTTTAACTTGTAATGTTACAACGCAGAGTTACTTAATTGTATATAGTAAATTACACATTTAGAATATTTAGAATAAAGAACTCACTTAAAAATAGCATCTTCAATCAAGAAGAGCATTTTCAACATCATTTCGTTTGTGATTTAACCGATACATAAATCATCATCACAGTCAAAATAACCATTACAATTTCTCTCAAATCATTGTTTAAAACACTTTTTTAAAGAACATTTTACTTCACTGAAAATCTATCTCACTGTTTAAATTTTTCTGCTTGGAAAATATTTTTAAATCAATCATAGCAAATATCCAAATACTTCGCTGTTCAACATTTTTATGTAAACTCGAAGAATTAGGGGGATTTTTAATCCAAAAAAACCACAAGAAACTTAAGTTGCATTTTTCAAAAATGGTTTTAATCAAATTATTAGTTAGCAAAAAAATTTGTAATTCTACGGCAAGCATCCAATATAACAAATATAAATAACCTTATTATGTTTCTATAATGATATTTTACGTATTTAAAATTTCGATATATCTGATAAACATTCAAATATCTGTTAAACAAATAAATAAAGTACGCTGTGTCAATTTGTAACGTGCAAAGACACTCCATTAGTGACACCAGGGGGTTGGTGAGCACAGCAAGCAGGGGGCGGATTCCCTAGTAATTTAAATGTTTTCAATTCTTCTCAATCCGATCTTTGTCGAATTCCAATTTTAAAATATTATATTCTATAATTTTGTATGTGAAACACCTTAGGGCGCGAAGTTGTAAATCTTAAAAGCGATGTGACAAGGATGAAACGAAAATATGACACCATATTGTTTACTAGGCTTGTTGCGCCAGAACTAACCTTCGTATTTTAGCCGCCGAATTTGTCAAAATATTTCTAACTTTGAAACTTTTGTCGAGTTCTAAAAACTACTCGAATTTTGCAAATTCGCTAAGAACTTCACAAGTAATTTTTTTCCAGAACTTTACACACAGGGTACAACCGCGTCATCTTTCAGTTGGGTCATTGATGCAAGACGATATATACATATATATATATATATATATATATATATATATATATATATATATATATATATATATATATATATATATATATATATATATATATATATATATATATATATATATATACATACATATATATATATATATATATATATATATATATATATATATATATATATTTATATATATATATATACATACATATATATATATATATATATATATATATATTTATATATATATATATACACGGTTATACGCTATATATATATATATAGTGTATAACCGCGTCATCGTTCAGTTGGGTCATTGATGTGAGACGATATACACACACACACACACGCACACACTCACATATATATATATATATATATATATATATATATATATATATATATATATATATATATTAGAAATATGTAATAATAAAAAAAAAAATTCAAGTAATATTAACATCACCATAGAAACAAATTCACGGCCATAGTGCCGATAAGAGAAGGGAACAGCACCAGCCCAAATTCGATGATTAGTCAGAATTAAATTCCTCCTCAGGTCTGAGTATTTAACTCTAACTAACCCAAACACATGCCTGTTTCAGATAGAGCAATAGTACATTACTATAAATACTCCAACCCAGACTGCAAGCATCAAAAAATGAAAAAATGAAAATAGGATACATTAAGAAAATTTGTATAACCATGTGGCATGAACCCTTCTTCTTCCACTACGTGTATACACG